>CM029503.1:14911529-15364923 GCA_017140595.1 Eucalyptus curtisii
CTAAAGGCATTTATAGAATTACCTCGTTGCGCTATCGTTGCCGTACTAACCCCTTCTGGATGAGTTGCCTTCTGAACTGATTCTTGTAGCAGCTTTTTTAGCATCTCCAATTGCTCTTTGTTGAAGGGACTCGAATCTACCGAAGCGATTGTTTCGGTTTGGACCACGTTGCTTCTGCCCTCTCAATTTTGAGTAGGATGTGAGGCTGATGGCTTCCAATCATCTGGCCGACCATGAATTTTCCAGCATGTGTCTTTTGTGTGACCTGTTCGTTTGCAATGATCACGCCATGGATGACCACCCCTCCGCTAGTTATTGTTGTTTGATTGACTGCCTTGACTGTAGGATGGTTGAGATCCTCGAGCTATTAGAGCAGAATTTGCTGAATTGGTCTGGTTGTTTGAAGAACCAAGCATCACCTTTCGCCGAGTCTCTTCTCTCCTAACCTCAGCAAAAACTTCTCGTACACTAGGTAGGGGTTTTATGCTCAAAATTCATCCACGTACCTCATCAAGCTCTTGATTCAAGCCTAACAAAAATTTGTAGATGCGTTCTCGATCTTGAATCTGCTTGTACCGCTTGCTGTCTTCAGGACAACTCCACATCATATCTTCTAGCATGTCAAGTTGCTGCTAATGACGTATGAGTTGGTTAAAATAATCAGTGACAGAAGATTCCCCTTGCCTTAGATCATGGAGAATGCCCTTGATCTCGAATATGGCTGAGGTGTTGTCTTTGTTTGAATAAGTTTCATGAACAGCATCCCAAATCTCCTTTGCTGTCTTGTGGTACATGAAATTCTCCCCTGTTTCATTTGTCATTGAATTCAGCAGCCAGCACATCACCATGTTATTTTCCGCCTTCCATGTTCGATAATTTGGGCTCGTCTCCTCAGGTTGTACGGTAGCTCCAGTTAGGTAATCTTCTTTACCTTTCCCGCAAACGAAAATCATGACAGAATGGGACCATTGATTGAAGTTGTGACCGGTAAGTTTATGACCGGTGATGAGAAGAGTTCCACCTTCGGATATATTGATAGGTTGGGTAATGTGAGGAGAGTTCTGAGCTCTAGGATATGAGGTTTCACTCTCAACCTCGCTTGCCATAGCAGCTCTAGGGTATTTTGTCATGGTGGAAACTCTCAGAAATAAGGTAGAAGAGAATGGTCCAGATCGTGCTCTGATACCATGAAGAAATTTAGGAGAAATTGCTCTGAGTTTTTTATTCTCTAGAGAATGAATATTTACATGAGACATCTAACCTTTTTATAGCTACTACACCACCCTAAAACGTAATAAACAAATTCCTAAAAGCTAACAAACAAAATCTGGAAAAATAAAATCTGGAAAATCTAGAAAATCTGGAAGATCTGGAAAATCTGGAAAAATAAAATCTGGAAAATCTAGAAAATCTGGACGATCTGGAAAATCTGGAAAATCTGGAAACAAAATAACCAGAAAATCCGATTATGATTTTCAACAAAGCTTAACCATTCTTATTATGGGCTTGAAATTTTAGGCGGCTACTCTCTCTCTCTCTCTAATGCTTCGTTCAATTATACCCATTGTAGGCCCAATCCATGTGACTAAGTTAGGCTTGCTCACCATCGCCGATTCAATACAAATGCAGTTAATTAACTAAATTATATGATGAATGCACCTAAAACTATATGTTATGCAATTTAATTATATTATTTTGTTTAGTGGCCTCAAGTTAGTCCCTAGTTTTCTATTCGATCATTCTTAAATGGTAACCAAAAAATTTATGTGTCAACAAGAAGCATATGAGAGATTTTATGGATTCCCTCCCCCATAAATGAATAGGCCTAGAATGTGGATCAAAGATGGTGGTGAGACAATTAAACTTCCACCTTACAAAAGGGAGAAGGAAGGACATAAGAAGAAATGAAAATCGAATTAGAATGCTTAGAGCAATGGAGAGATGGGCAGAAGCTGCCCAAAGTGGGTATACATTACTATGGATTTTATTAATGGTCTACCGAAAATGCCAAGTAATAGAAATATTATATGGATGATTGTGAATAAATTGACTAAGATCACTTGGAGCTCGAGGAGGTAAAACGTAAATAGCCTCACATATTTGATGATTTAGGTTATCTAGATTTCGAGATTAAAATTTTTTTAAAGGAGGGTAGATTCTATGTGGGACCTAAAGTGAAAGAATTAAAATTAAAGCCAAGCCCATTATTTCCTTAGCCTCACCCATTTAATTAAGAAACCCTTAAGTCTTCTTCATTCTTTAAAGCAAGCTTCATGAGTTTTAGAGAGAGAGAGAGAGAGATGGATGTTGAACCTTAGGAGGGCTCATTCGTGAAGAGAAAAAGGAAAAAAATTTCCTCCATAACCGATCTTAACGTCCCAACAAGTCAATATCAACTCCGAATTGTAATGCTAGATAAGTATTCAAGCCTATCATTCGTCTAATCAGAATAAATTTTGAACTTAGGTCTTAAATATGAAGTTGTGTGTAAGTTGAACTGCGAGGTTTGATTAAAGAGTTATTGAAGTTTATATTTATATGGAAATGGTAGATAAGGGTGTTATGGAGTTTTGGGTTTTCACGAAATTGATTCCGAAGCGGTTTGTTCATAATGAAATTTTGAAGTTTCATGTGCGAGTTATGCATAATAGATAATACATAAAAGACAAAGATGAACTTTGTTATAAATAAATTTCTTGGTTAGCACGTAAAGGTGGTTTTATTAATTAATAGGCATAATTTTGTCAAATCAGTCGTTAAAGTAGTGTATTGCTCGATTTTTTACATCATTTTTTAATTAATTGTTAGGAAGTCAAATGCATTGGCTCGAATAACTATTGTACGTTGGTTTTCAACTTTCTCTAATGAATAATACTATCTCTTCTTTGAGTTTGTAAACTCATATTTCAAAACGATATGGATTAGATATACTATGAATTATGAAAAAACATGTTTGTTGAATAAAAATATGGATAGGACATTTACTACATTTTGGTGTTTGTGAATGGTTTGAGAATTGTTTTAGGAAATGTGTTGCAAAAGGTGTTGTATATACTGATTTGTGATCCTAGTTTATGAAATGGATTGTGAAATAATTTGTGAAATGTATTCTGATTTTTTAATTGAGTTCGCAAATGATTTGAAAAATCTAATACGGAAATTATTTTTATCAGAGGAGCTGTACGAAAACGTTATTTGTTTGTTTTGTGAAATGTATTTTAGGAGATTGATTATGGATTAGATTTCTGATATTGCAGGATAATGTTTGACACTTTAATGGGGTGATTTCAATACTGATGATGCAAATAGCTGGGAATAGAGATGAAGCAGTATTAGATTAACTAAGACCGCACTCAAATTTGCTGAACTTGAGAATCGCTTATAAAGGTGAGAGCTTTCCAAAGTAGATGATGGATAGCCTTGTGCCTTCCTTGCCCAATTTAGTTGGGTTAGACTTGTAGGATTGCGGATGTAAACAGTTCTCCCAACTTGACCTTAGTAATTTAAAGCGTATGAGTATCAAGATAATGGACTTTCTAGAGTGTTTTCTTGCTTTTTTGTCGTCGGTTAACTTCGCTCTCACCCAGCATGTGATATCTATCGAACCTACTGGATCTTACTATTTATGATTGTCAAAAGCTGGATCTATGCAAAGGCCAAAGCAGCAACGTCTTGGATTTCCAAGGACTTCACAATCTTTAGTCCCCAACATTCGCTAGTCTTCCCAAAGTAGCATCTCTCCCGTTGTGGCTTCCACAGGCCAACGATATCGAGCATCTCCACATTTCCAAATGTAACAGTTTGAAGGACATACCAAAGCAGATTGATACCCTTCAATCACTTCAAGAACTGGTAATCCACCATTGCTCCTCATTGACGGCCATATGCACACACATGTGCATGATTCATATCATCCATGCAAATCATGCATATATCTCCATGAGATCCATTTGATGCTTTAATGACCACATTTGCAATGCCCAATAGTACCAACTCGAATTCATAGACAATTCATGCACCATGCCATATGCACACACATGTGCATGATTCATTTCCCATTTTGATATTCGAAAGGATCTCATTTTTCCTAGGGACCAATCTTTGCATCCCTCCTGGCTCTCACACCCAACCTAGCATCGCGAGACCTCCGGCACACACCTCCGGGCATCTCGAAACTCCCGAGGACATCTAGCACACACCTCCGGGCATCCCGACACTCCCGAGGCATCGTCGTCACAGCCGTTCGACGGTATCATTAACATCAAGATATATTCACATATATGTCTCACTTTGAAAATAACATTTGATTCCATATGATATGCATAATGTCACCGCATCCATTGTATAAATAACAACTCAAGACATTTCAGCTTACAAAGCAATTCATTTGTTCTTAAAATAAAACAGTTTCTCGGATAAAATAAAATGCACTCCACTAATTGAAATTCTGGAAAAATTAGTAAACGATCTTAATAAATTCTGAAAATTTAACATGTTGTAAACGAGACCTAGAAAAAAAAAGTTTCAAGAAGGATGCTAAGTCAAGAAGACTTCGCATGAGTCGCCATGGTTTATACAATCACAGCCATAAAACTTCAAACATCACTATTGCACAGTTTAAATAACAAATTCGGTATAACCCTTAAATGAACTCAGAAAATTGTGAAATTTTGATATGTTATTGATAAAGCCTAGAGGAAAAAGTTTTGTGAAGAACTCGAAGTCGGATTCATGACAGATCAAAAGCTATAATCACTATAACTCTCCCTAGCCCTTTGTAACAGTTTCCAGATTTAATATCTTCGAAGAAAAATTGTTTCACCAACCAATACTTGTCCGTTTCTTTTTAAATTTTAGTATGTTATTCCTCAAGATGTCATCTACAACTTTCATCAAGGACACAAAGCAAAATTTCAACTAGATAATTGCATAAAATTCACGGAGTCACCAAAGGTCAAGCTGTTTTTCCATGAAACAGTTTACTAGCTTGAAGAACTACTCCTATACTTTCGAAATTCCAACATCCAGAATCAAGATTCAAACATCTCCATAATCTACCACATTCCACTAGACTACCACAGCACAGCAAAATGTAGATCAATGGACTTCACTTGCCTTAAATCCAACGAAATCACAGCAAGGACAACAGCGTTTTGAGGACTTCAAACTCGGCTCGATCGACTGCGAGGCTAGGCGTCGTCGATGGTGGCAACAGGCACACGCACAGCGGGGCTGGTCTCCTTCTTCCCCTCGCCGAAACACCCTTACCCCTCACTCTTTCTCTCGGTCACTCTCTCGGTCACTCCGCCCCCTTCCCTTTTTCTTTTATTTTCTTAATTGCTTGTAATCATTAGGTTTGCATGGAGGTTTCCGGTGAAGCAATAGGGGCAGCGACACTTATAGAATCCCTCTCGCCACATGTCAAACTTCATGCATGGAGGTGGCCTTATTTGGGCCAGGCCTTGGTCGACCGAATAGGGGGAAATGGTGGGCTACTTTGGGCTATTTCGGGCTTTAAGTGTCCAACCTACACTTGCTCCTATTTTTCCACTTTAATCCCCACTTATAATTACATAATCACAATATTCACATGGCCATAAAACATTACAACATTAATCAAGGGAAATTTGATTCATAGGGTACACGGCCAAGTATAGAAAATTTCTTATCAATTTATCCTTCAGTACAATCCTTGATCACACATGGACACAGGATACATTTCCAACAAAACAATAGTTTATTTAATGCTTGGCCCTTGCTTAATTGTAATCCATTGGTCTAATGATTATAATATAGTCTGTTAATGCTTCCTTCATCTCGCCATAGGTCGTAGTGTATCCAGGGTTCGTTATGAAATATTTAGGATGCCACATTACGTTTGCTGGACTTGCTGGAATCAGACGTGTGAGCGCTGCTGTTGGGCTGCAAAGGTGGGCCAACTTGGAAGAATGGTGAAGCGATGGCAGTTGAAGACAAATTGGTGGGGTTCGATGGGGGCATAAACATTCAGGAAAAATGAAAATAAGGAGAAGTAGAAAGTTCGTTGGGGAAGGGATGCTTGAAGAAGAAAAAGGGGAAAGACCACTTCATGTGTGGCTGAGAGGGAAGGAGACAAAGCAGAAGCAGCCAAGGGGTGTGTTGACTGCAGCTGGCGTGCAGCCGTAGAAGACTGAAGAAGGGGGGAAATTAGGGGTAGCTGGCAACGATCAAGTAGAGAAGGAGGAGAGAGAAGAAGAATGTCGGTTGCGGGGGGGGGGAGATGAGAAAACGACGTGCGAGGGAGAGAAAATTGTGAGAGGTGTGCGGAAATGGACCGAGAGAGGAGGGGGAAATAAAAATAAAACATCATATTTTTATCCAATCTTGATCCCACAAATTTCAATGTAAAATGATTGGTCCTCACTTGCTTCCTAGCACCTTAATTCTCTCAAAATAACAAGTCTCGGGTAGCAAAATGGCCATTTCCTTCAATTCCGAATCCTATTTTCTTTTCCTCGGAATCCGATTTCTTAACGAACTTTTCCATTTGAGGCCCAATTTGGTTGTAGAAAAAACCCACAAAGTTTCCTTTCACCAAGTAGCTCACACTAGAGGCCAAAAATCCCTTCAAATTGGCCAATCCGAAATTCCGTTCGTTTTTCGAATTGTCCAAATCGATTTTCCGCAAAAATCCTGAACTCACCGGAAATTCCTCAAAAGATGAGTTGACATTTCTAAAATGACTCGTGACATGACAGAACTTTCAATTTCTAAAATTGAGCTCAAATTCACGGTTAATTTCAATCTGACACGATTTTAGCGTGACTTAGCCTATCGGTTAGCTTTTTAAAATTTTTTGTGCAATTGACCCGTGGTCGATTTTCTTCGAGCCGCTTGTACCTCTTCGACACATTGGCGACTCTCGGTGGTCGTGAGAATCTTGAGGTTTCAAATACGGACACAAGGTACCCAAAACGATAGAAAATCGGTCTAATGCCGATCGACGAGAATTCTGCAATCGGGTGAAATCACCGACAATTTGATCACACATCTCAGTCTAATCGACCTATCTTCGGTCTCTGATCGATTTTTAATTGTGCTGTAATGACCCTTGTAAACTAGCACGGTCGAGTAGTCGATTTTTTGTCGAATTCTCAAGTCTATTGCATTGAAATCCCTTAACGATTTCACCTGATAGGCTAGTAATCTCATGAGTGGCCATCTCAGAGAAAAGCACTATAGTTGCGTTGATGAAAGGTCCAACTTATCCAATCGAGATCAGAACCTGAAAATCAGGATGTCACAAAAAAGATGGGTAGGCCAAAAAGGAACAGAAGAAAGCAACCAATTGAGCTTGTAATAGATGACAAAATGGCTAAAAAGGGTAAGCGGATGAATTGTTTTACTTACAATGTGGTTAGGCATATTACAATGGATGTCCTCTGAAAAAAGGTTTTTTTAACCAAAATTAATTATGTTGATTCTAAGCTTGTTGTCATGTCATTAATGCCTACTATGTGTTTCTTAGGCCAATGCATATACATCCTGTGCCAATGCTAATGCACTTAAAGCTCAAGTTTCTGCTCAATCTTAGGCCAATTCTAGTGGATCAAAAGACAATTTGTAATAGATTCATGTATTATAAGTTATAAATGTGAAGACTTTGATTTAATAACGATGAGTATGTATTAAAGCTAAAGCTACAACAACAATAGGTACAACTAAAGAATGATCTAAAGGCTAGGTCATTGCTTTTGCAGAAGCCAGTGCACCTATACAAGACAATAGTGGGCGGGCAAATACTTCAGCCAATGTTTTTGCAAAAGTGAGTGCACTAGTAAAGATACTTCAACCAATGCTTTTGCAAAAGTTAGTGCATCAATACAAGATACTTCAACCAATACTTTTGAAGGAGTCAGAGTACCAACACAAGACAGCTAATGCTTTTGCTTAGTCTAGTGCAAATGAAAGATGATGTAGGGCTACTACTAGTGTAAGTGGATGTAGTGGATAGGCCAATGCTATTGGACAAAGGATTAGTTTCAAGAGCTCTAATGGCAAATGTGCATCTCTAAGCCAATGCACAACTTTCGTCATCTCATACTTCTCCTTAAAAGCATGTTGTTGTGAAGCCAAAACCACTATCGCAACTCCTGGACAAATTCAAGCCTCAATCATTAGGAACTTATCCTCGAAAGCACGCCGTTGTAAAGCCGAAGCCACCATTGCAACCTTAGGAAAGTTCTCGGCCTTAGCCTCGAAAGCATTTTGGGTAAAGCCAAAGCCATCATCACAAACGTGAGCGAGTTTTTAGCCTTAGACATCTCATGCTTCAACAACTCCTCCAAAGCCATTTGGAAGAGAGTGGCAGGAGGTACGCCGTATAAAATGAAAAGCTCTAAACTTATGAATCTAGTGCATGTCGAACTTGCTGGACCACCGGAGACAATAGACTTGGATTGATGTATTTGCTGGTACATTGGGAGTTTCCTATGACCTTTTTGCCATGTCTAGTATGATGAAGTTAAAATTTCAACCATCTCTCTTGTTTATTCTAGTGTGATGAATTGTTAATCAAAATGGGCCATAAAACCATACGGTTTCGAGCTTTCGACTAAAAGCCCTTTGAATTTTGCACTTTTGTATCAAGAAAGAAATTGAACATGATTCTTGCATTCTTGATTGGCTTGTTTAGCAGTTCTCTCCAATAGATGGAGGAGTTTTCTCATTGTTTTTGGTGGTCCCTTTGAGATGGCGAATGTCCATAGGCTCAATTTTGTGCTTTAAGATATGATTTGGCCATTCGATTCACTTCGAGGTAGTAGGTAAAGATCATATGTTATAATTAGTTTTGTTAAACTAGAGCAATTGTTTATTGCCATCCATTATCTACTTTAGCCCTTTTTTGGCTTGAGGTAAGATGAATTTGCCTTAAAACACTCATAGAGTAGTTGACTGAGGTTGGGAACTCAAACACCTCATTTTGTGCTTATCATTGATATTGTTTAAGACAAAAGCAAAACTGTAAAAATTACTTTAAAAAATAGATGAATTTCCCACATGCATATGCCATATATTTCTGCCCCCAACTACTTTTTCATCACTCTACATTTCCTGAGCCTCTATTTCGTGTTTAAACAAAACATGTTTCATTGGTGGAGCATCAAAAGGAAATTCAAATTTCCTTCGATGGAACATTTGACCATCTTCATTCAGATATGAAAGTTTTTAGTTTGTGTTCTTGCGTTGGATGGGATATCAACCAAGTATCAATATCACCATAACAAAACTCATGTGAAATAAAACGTTTACTCTCGCTAACCAAAGTTGTAATAGAAGTACTCCGCTTAAGGCCTCCCTCGTATAAAATCATTCAATGTATAGGAAACATATAGCCACCACAAGAAAATAAAAAAGAAACTCAGCAACAAGATAAGTAGAATGAAACAATCAACATATCCAAGTTTTCCAAGACATGCGCATTGTATTTCTCTATGCACTATAATATGTGAAAGCATTCTAAAAGTATCACTAAACTATAAATTGACATCACATATAACACACTCAGCCGATGCCTTTGATTATGGAGGATCAAAATTATGAAGGTGAAACCATTACTACCTCATTGATCACAAAATAATGCAATCCAATTAACCAATCTATACTATTGACACCTAAATTTTGGCGACCCAGTCATTTATTCATAGAAAAATTTGGGATTAATTTTTAAGCCTTAAACAAAAGAAAATAAAAATAAAAATTGCATAGCATATAATTTTAGGCTCATCATTATTTTTTGATAGGACTGACGATTTGATATATTCAGTAAATCCTTCATATATTCAAGCGATATACATATCGAGAGATATATTTCACAGAAAATTGGAAGATTTCAAGGGAATATTCCAGGTGGAATATATATGTGGTGTTAATCTTTGGGCAACATGCATTTTGACATAATAAAAGAAACACTAGATCATGCAATTGTCGATATGCATGAACAGAGGAAAGAAAATAAAATCGTGGAGATTGCACCTTGGCCGTGCGAGATGAGATCGAAAAGAAGAAGGAAATTTTGCTTTTTCCATATAGGGAGCTCTATTTCGTTGCATATAAAAGGGGTTGACCCGCACGGATGAAGGGGGCGACAATTTGGTGAAAAGAGAAGCAAACGTGACAATTTGTGAAAAGAGAGGAAAGCGTGAGAGGAGACAATTCGCGAAAAAAAAAAAAAAAGAGAAAGGAAGAAATCTCTCTCTCGTTCACTAAATGGAAGAAGAAGCCAAACACTTATTCACTTTCTTTTCTTCTGACAAGCTACAGAAAAAAAAAAGAAAGGAGAGGGTAGCAAGAAGGAAAAAGTCCATTGAAAAGTATAGGAAGGAGGGAAAAAAAACGTGATTGAAAAATTATCGGAGGTCATCTTCTTCAGGAGACTTCGCCCACGACAATTGCCGCACCTCTGCCTGCCTATTGCCACCCCTCTGCCCATCGCTAGAGCTCTGAACCTTTGTCGCCGCATGTCACGCCTCGATCCTCAAGCACGTACCCATCCCTCGGTGGTTGATTAAATAGCGACGTTCCAATACGCGTCGCCGACCCATTCATTTTAAATGCGCATGCGGAAGCGAATAATTAATCTCCAGACAACAACAAGATGGGATAGAAAAGTAGGGCCATAATTTGTCAAAACCACATCACACCTTTATACATATCACATCAAGTCATTTACAATACTAGCCGATATATATACAAGGTCTGCAAAAGGGGGGGAGGGGGGTAGAGTCCTACAGATCCTCTAAGCGTTTGAGTCCTCTACTGAATACTTCGGGAACTCTTGATCCGAAAGACTCGGTTCACTACTGAACCACCTGGAGGGTCAGCCGTACCCTCACCAAAAGCTATCTCCAGCACCGACCTAGGGATCTCAGACTCGGGAAAGGGGCCTTCTCTAGGTCCATCTCGCCCATAATGATACCACGATCTGAATTGATGGGGTACCTTACGGGGTAGACTCGCATCAACCCAGACAATGGATCTCATGAGTTCGTAGACCCAGGCTCCTTGTCCCCCAAGTAGAGGAATCTGAGTGCGCTGCTCAGTGACCTTCTTCGACTGTCCAAAACGCTCGGGAGGAGCTGCCATGTAAGGATCTACAAATGTTATCCCACAACGGGGCGAGACGACGTCTCAGCAAGTTCACCCCCTAAGTCCCGACTAGGAAGAAAATACGCCCCAAGGGCTGCCTAAGTACAAGCCCAAGTCAGAGGACTTACCTTTGCCTCAGTTCCTTCCTGCAAGTCAGTAAAATTTATAAAATCATCCAATCATTTCAATTCAGATCAATATCGATCAGTCGACTTACTCAACTCCATATCATCGATACCATCTCTCAGTCATTCCAATCAATACTATCTATAAAGTCTGATCACATCAATGACTGCTCACCCTAAGCTGAAAATAGATAGTATAGCTCACTCTAAGCTGATATATCAAGGCCCTCAGGCTGATATAGTATACTAACAATGCTCACCAAAAGCTGCTAAGGTATGCTGCTCACACTAAGCTGATATATCCAAGCCCTCAGGTTGATATAGTATACCTATGATGCTCACTCTAAGCTGATAAATAGTATATTGCTCACACTAAGCTGATATATCAAGGCTCGTAGGCTGATATAGTATATTATTCTCACTAACTGAGAATTTCATCATTTTTATCATTCCCAATAAAAATAATCGTGTGTGGGTATACGGTCGGCCTTAGCCAAAATACAATATTTTCCATTTTGAAAATCCCACTAATTCCAATAGTCCATAAACACGTTTTTGGTGTTGTAAACCGATACCCAGTATTTTCTAATTAAAAATAGAATATACTAAATTTTGGGATAAATTCCCAAAATTACAAATCTCACTCAATCAGCACAAATTAGCACTCAATTAAACAAACCAATCACATCATTACAATCAGCCCGAAATTCCGTCACCGGTTATCCCGGTCTAATTTTCGAAAAATAATAATTAATTAAATAATTATGAAAATTAATTAATAAATGCCAATAAATGCAACTTAGGCTGGAAAAGCCTAATTAAATATCGAAACGGACCTGGAAAATTTCTGAACCTCACTAGATAAATACTACAGCTTATCTAGTCTCTAATTACGCTACTCTAACCACCTAACATGCAATAACGATTAATTAAATCATTAATCTATTCTAACTAACCACCTAATCCATACTTAAATTAATCAACCCTTAAGCATAATTAATTCCTTAAGTGGAGATTAGTGAGTAAACTCACTGGATTTGCGAGCCGGTGAGTTCACTTCGACGGGGATGTGGAGACGGTCCACAAACTTCAAAGCGGAGACACCCTTTGAGGTCGGGAAAAGCTCGGAAACGGGTCTCGAAGCCCAAAACCCTTGCTGGACTTTCTGCTTCTGCTTGCTGGTTGAGGAGGTAGAACCGGTGGTGCGGTTGGCTGGAAACGGCGAGATAGGGCCAGGCGGGCGGCTACATAGGTTGGTGGGGGATTCTGGCGGCTGGATCGGGACGGCGGCGACCAAGGCGACGGCGGAGGGGCTCGAACACGAGCTAGGGGTCGCGGAATAGCAAGCTGGAATGGCGACTGGAGTGGGATGAGTGGTTGGCGGGTGGAGCGATGGCAAGCTGGATGGCGTGGCGACGACTTGCGATGGTGGGGGGGTTTACTGGTCGGTTCTCTGCAATTTTTGGAGTTCTTCTGGTCTGCAAATGGGGGAGTCGGCCATATGGAGAAGAAATGAGGGAACAACAATGCTTGGAGGGTCCCTCATGCTCCTCTTTTATCCTCTTGTGTCCTTGGAATGGTCCCACCATGGCCAGCTGGTTTCCTCAGCCATTTTCCATCCCCAAAGCTTCCCTTAGAAGCTAATGAGAGGGTCCAAAGGTTGATGTAGTTTCCCTTAATTCCACTCTCTTGAATCAATTCAATTTGGCCCTCAAAAATTTCACCAATGTGTCCTCGATTAAATTGACATTTTTCTAAACTAAAGAAATAACTTGCATCCCAAAAACGCGATAAAAAACGGTCCCCTGAATTTTCCAATCGAAAACGGCTATCGACTTTTCGCCAAAAATCTCGGTTTGTAGAAAAATCTTCGGAGGATGAGTCGACGTTCCTAAAATGACTAGTGATATGACAGAACTTTCAATTTTCGAAATCGGATTCAAATTCGTGGTTAATTTCAATCTGGCGCGATTTTAGCATGACCTAGCCTATCGGATAGCTTTTAGAAATTTTGGTGTAATTAACCTGTGGTCGATTTTCTTCGAGCCACAATGTACCTCTTCGACACATTGGCGACTCTCGATGGTCGTGAAAATCTCGAGATTTCAAGTACGGACATAGGGTACCAAAACGACAGAAAAATCAGTCTAGTATGGGTCGATGATAATTTTGCAATTCGGTGGAATCACCCACGTTTGATCACCTATCTTAGTCGAACCAACCTATCTCTGATCTCTAATCGATTTTTAACTATGCCGTAATGATCTCTACAAATGAACACGGTCGAGTAGTCGATTTCTAGTCGAATTCTCAAGTCTATTGCATTAAAATCCCTTAGTAGCTTCTCTCAGATAGTATAGTTATCTCATGAGTGATCAGCTCAGAGAATAACACTATAGGCACGTTGATGAAAGGCCCAATTTACTTAATTGAAAACAGAATTGAAATTTCAAGATGTCACAACTCTTCCCCTCTTATAAAAATTTCGTGCTCGAAATTTAAACTATTACAATTCTTTAAACAAAAAGGTGGGGATACAATTATCTCATCGACTCTTCACTCTCTCAAGTTGCTCCTTCAGTGCCGTGGTGTTGTCAGACCACTTTGACCAACGGGATGGTCTTGGTGCGCAGAACTTGTTCTTTCTGATCCACAATCTGAACCGGGCTTTCGACATATGATACTCTGTAATCCACGTCCAATTCTTTGAAATTAAGCACGTGGGTCGGGTCAGGCACATACTTCCTCAACATCGACACGTGAAAGACATTGTGCACTTGCGCCAATCTTGGCGGTAATGCAAGATGATACCCTAGGATCCCGATTCTCTCTAGAATCTTGAAGAGACCTATGTACCTCGGACTCAATTTTCCCTTCTTGCCAAAGTGCGAAGTACCCCTCATTTGTGACACCTTCGGAAAAACGTGATCACAAACTTGGAATTCCAATGGTCTTTGGCGCTTATTTGCGTAACTTTTCTACCGACTCTGAGTGGTCTTTAGTCTACCTATAATGACTGCAATTGCATCCACTAACTGCTGAACCAACTCTGGGCCTGTGATCTTTTTTCCCCGACTTCATCCCAACACACTAGCGTTCTGCACACTCTGCCATACAATGCTTCGAAAGAAGCCATCTGAATGCTCTACTGGTAGATGTTGTTGTAGGCAAACTTGACCGGATGAAGTTGGTCCTCCCAGCTTCCCTTGAAATCCAACACGCAAGCTCACAGCATGACTTCGAGGGTTTGAATCGTCCTCTCAGATTGGCCATCCGTCTGAGGATGATATGTCGTACTATACCGCATCTTCGTTCCTAAGGCAGCCTGCAAACTCTTCCAAAAAGTAGCTGTAAATCTCGAATCTCGGTCTGATGTAATCGTCACTGGCACTCCATGTAGACGAACGATTTGGCGCATGTACAACTCTACGTGCCTATCTAAATCAAGATCCTTTCGTACTACGATGAAGTGAGCTTTGTCAGTCTGTCGACCACTACCCAACGGAATCATTACCTTTTTGACTCCTCGGTAAGCCTTTCACAAAGTCCATCGTGATGTGCTCCAATTTCCACTCTGGGATCTCGAGAGGTTGCAGAAGTACTCCCGGCTTGCAATGATGTGCTTTCACTTGCTGACACGTCAAACACTTGGCGACATGCTTGGCAATGTCTGCCTTCATACCACACTGCCAGTAGTGTTGACACAGATTCTGATACATATTCGTACTGCCAGGATGAACGCTGTAACTGCTGCGATGAGCTTCTGATAAGATCTCCTCTCTAAGCTCTGCATCGTCAGGTACTCACAACTGTCCTTGGAACCTTAGTGTTCCATCCTCATAAATCTAAAAATTAGCCTTTCTCTTATCGGTGTCCTCTTGTAGAATATTCTGAACATCTAGGTCTGTTAGCTGAAGTGCCTTGATCCTAATCTGAACATCCGGCTCAATTCTGAGGGTGGCCATAAGATTCTAAAGGTGGCCTACCTCAAATTTGAAAACCGAATCTCGAGCTCTCTCGAGTAAAACCCACTCCTTAACCAGCATATATGTGACTGAAGACTTCCGACTCAAAGCGTCGGCGACCTTATTTGCGTTCCCGGGGTGATACAGAATATCACAATCGTAGTCCTTCAGAAGTTCCATCCAGCGGCGCTGTCTTATATTCAACTCATTCTGAGAGAATAGATACTTGAGACTTTGATGGTCAGTGAAGATCTAGAATTTTTCTCCGCACAAATAATGTATCCAAATCTTCAAAGAGAAAATGATTGCTGCGAGTTCTAAGTTGTGCGTTAGGTAATTCAGCTCGTGAGGTCTCAACTCATGGGAGGCGTATGCAACAACCCTACCATGTTGCATTAACACGCAACCAAGTCCTCTAAATGATGCATCACTGTAGATCTCGTATCCTCTAGGACCAGATGGAATGATCAACACAGGAGCAGTAGTCAGCTTTTGCTTAAGCTCTTGAAAACTACGCTCACACTTATCTGTCCATACGAACTTCTCTTCTTTCTTCAAAAGTTAAGTCAAAGGCGCGCTAAAGTTGAAAATCCTTCCACAAACCTTCTGTAGTAACCTGCAAAACCCAGAAAGTTTCTACTCTATGTCATTGTAGTCGGTCTTGGCCAATTGATCACTGCTTCAATCTTGGCTAGGTCCACGGAGATTCCTTCACCCGAAATCACGTGACCTAGGAACGCAACATGAGTCAACCAAAACTCGCATTTGCTAAACTTGGCGTACAACCCATGAATCCTCAGGATTTGAAGTACCAATCTCAGATGACTCTCATGCTCCTCATCACTCCTCGAATACACCAGAATATCATCAATGAAAACGATCACGAACTGGTCCAAATATTCTTTGAACACTCGGTTCATCAGATCCATAAATGCAGCTAGAGCATTCGTTAAACCGAACAACATTACCGTGAATTCATAATGGCCGTATCGAGCACGAAACGCTGACTTTGGTATGTCCTCCTTCTTGATCCTCAACTGATGATATCCTGTCCTCAAGTCGATTTTTGAAAATATCAACGCTCCTTGTAACTGATCAAACAAGTCGTCGATCCTCGATAGTGGATACTTGTTCTTGATCATCACCTGATTGAATTAACGATAGTCGATGCATAGACGCAACGAACCATCTTTCTTCTTCACGGACAGAACTGGTGCTCCCCAAGGTGATGCACTGGGACATATGAACCCCTTACCCAACAACTCCTACATCTGCACCTTTAGTTCTTTCAACTCAGACAACGACATCTGGTAAAGAGCCTTAAAATTGGCTCTATCCCGGGAGCTAATTCAATCACAAACTTGATCTCTCTCTCTGGCGATAGACCTGGCAATTCCTTTGGGAATACATCTAGAAATTCATGTACCACTGAGATATCTTCGATCTTTAGCTCATCAACTGTTGTATCCACGACAGTTGCCAGGTAACCTTGACAACCCTCGTCTAACAAATGGGTTGCTTCAAGCGACGAGATTAATGTAATCGAAGGTCCTCATCAACTCCCAACAAACTCGAAACGTTCACCCTTTAACGGGTCAAACTGAATCGCTTTACGATAACAGTCCATCTTAGCTCATTGCTTGGTGAGCCAGTCCATGCCAATTATCAAATCAAAATCATACATAACTAGGACTAATAAGTCTATTTTCCCCTATTGCTCACCAATCACTAACTTGCAATTAGTAGAACCCAATGCAGCTAACACCTTATCCTTCAATGGTGTAGATATGCTAACCACTAACTCCAGTAATACAAGACTTAATCCTATCAGCTTAACATATTGCTCGGTAATAAAAGAATGAGTCGCGCCAGGGTCAAATAAAGCATAAGCAACATGGTCGTTTAGTGAAACTGTACCTATAATTACATTAGGCGCGTCCTCTGGCTGACCTCTAGTGATGGCATACACTGTCCCTTGAGCTGGGGGTCTGTTCTGTCCACCCCGCGGTGCAAACTGCGATGCTACACCCCTTATCTAACCCATCAGTGGCGGCGGCGGTAACTGCTGTTGTCCCCTCGATCTTCTAGGACAATCTCTAGCCATGTGACCCTGTTTGCCACATTCAAAACAAGCGCCCATTCTTCGAGGGCACGGGGTCGTACCATGTCGTCTTTAATAGAAGCGACATATGCCATTCTGATTTGGAGCTGATTTTCCAATTCCACCCTTCCTGTTGGGCGAGACATGGAACCTTCCTCTGATCATGGGCCTCTTCCCATGTCGGTTCCCATCTCTATTTGAATTAAACCTCGATCCAGACGAGAGGGCTTGTCCATTCAGACTTCTCTCTATCAATTGGGCTCAGTTATAAACCTCACGATAGTCCTTCAGATCCAATGGTATTAGCGGTTGTTTTAGCTCTAGCCGAAGGCCATTCCTGAACCTTCAAGCCTTGTCTTCTGGATCCTCTATCAACCTCGGAGCATACTGAGAAAGCTTTACAAACTTGACCTAGTACTGGTTAACAATCATGATCCCTTGGTGAAGGCATTGAAATTCCTCCATTGTCTGTTCTTGGGCGCTACTCGAAAAGTACATGTCGTTGAAGGCTCTGAGGAAGACGTTCCACACCGGGACTACGCCTTCCGAATATACTGTACCTCTGGCGGCCCTCCATTAGGTATTCGCGTTACCCTGCAGTTGATATACTGCCGGGACAACTTTTTCTGCCTCAATGCACATCAGCAGTGCAAAGGCCTTCTCCAAATCTTCAACCCATAGCAATGCAGTCTTTGGATCTCTAGCACTGGTGAATCTCGGCGGGTTCAGCTTCAGGAACTACTCAACCAACTTATGAATTGGTCTCTCTCTCTCTCTCTCTCTCTCTCTCTCTCTCTCTCTCTCCACGACTACATTCCCAACTGGAACTTCGGCAGGTGCGGCAACAGCGGCGACTTCAGCAGCGGCGGCAACGGCAGTAGTAGCAACAGGTTGAGCGACAATGGTAGTGGCGGCGGCTTGATTCTAGGCCTGATGCCCCATTAGATCTCTCATCGCTTCAAGTGCCTGCATGATCCCTTCGAACCTGGGATCACCAGGGATTGCTACCCCAGCACCAATAGGCGGCAGTGCTATTCCACTAGCCCTAACCTAAGCTGGTGCTCTACCACAGCCTCCTTGGGTACCGACTCTCGTCGGCGTCATACCCTGAGTCACGGGCCCTATAGTACGCTTTCTAGGAGTCCTCTGTTCTTGATCACTCATACTGCAAGCTTTCTACTAAAACTTGCCTTCCAATTCTACACTGAATTAAAAGCTGAGCGATCAACACAAATAAACAATTCTACCAATTAGCTATCACAAACATACACCAGCATGAAATAAAGGCCAATCCTACTAACTATCCCATAAACCATCGCGCCTTATTACTCTAACTACAACTTTGCTCTGATACCACTTAATGGGGATGTCACGCCCCCATCCTCGAGCTCGTACCCATCCCTCGGTGGTCAATTAAATAGTGATGTCCCAGGACGCGTCGCCAACCCATTCATTTTAAATGTGCATGCGGAAGCGAATAATTAATTCCCAAACAACAACAAGATGGGATAGAAAAGTAGAACAATAATTTTTCAAAACCACATCACACATTTATACATATCACATCAAGTCATTTACAATACTAGCCGATATATATACAAGGTCTGCAAAAAGGGGGGATATAGGCCTACAAATCCTCTAAGTGTTCGAGTCATCTACTGAATACTACGGGGACTCTGGATTCGAAAGACTCGGGTCCACCACTGAACCACCTAGAGGATCAGCCGTACCCTCGCCAAAAGCTATCTCCAGCACCGACTTAGGGATCTTAGACTCAAGAAGGGGGCCTTCTCTAGGTCCATCTCGCCCGTGACGATACCACGATCTAAATTGATGGGGGTACTATATGGGGTAGACCCATGTCAACCCAGATAATGGATCTCACGAGTTCGTAGACCCAGGCTCCTTGTCCCCTAGGTAAAGGAATCTGAGTGCGCTGCTCAGTGACCTTCTTCGGTTGTCCAAAACGCTCGGGAGGAGCTGTCATCTAAGGACCTATAAATGTTATCCTACAATGGGGTGAGACGACGTCTCAGCAAGTTCACCCCCTAATTCCGAACTAGGAAGAAAATACGCCCCAAGGGCTGCCTAAGTACAAACACAAGTCAGAAGACTTACCTTTGTCTCGGTTATTTCCCGCAACTCAGTACAATTTATAAAATCATCCAATCATTTCAATTCAGATCAATATCGATAAGTCGACTTACTCGACTCCATATCATCGATACCATATCTCAATCAGTCCAATCAATACTATCTATAAAGTCCGATCACATCAAGGACTGCTCACCCTAAGCTGAAAATAGATAGTATAGCTCACTCCAAGCTGATAAATAGTTTATTGCTCACTCTAAGTTGATATATCATGGCCCTCAGGCTGATATAGTATACTCACAATGCTCACCATAAGCTGCTAAGGTATACTGCTCACATTAAGCTGATATATCAAAGCCCTCAAGCTGATATAGTATACCTATGATGCTCACTCCAAGCTAATAAATAGTATACTGCTCACACTAAGCTGATATATCAAGGCTCGTAGGCTGATATAGTATACTGTTCTCACCAACTGAGAATTTCATCATTTTTATCATTCCCGATAAAAATAATCGTGTGTGGGTACGTGGTGGACCTTAGCCAAAATACAATATCTTCCTTTGTGAAAATTCCACGAATTCCAATAGTCCATAAACACGTGTTTACCGTTGTCAACCGACGCCTGGTACTTTTTAATTAAAAATAGAAAATACTAAATTTTGGAATAAATTCTCAAAATTACAAATCTCACTAAATCAGCACAAATTATCACTCAATTAAATAAACCAATCACACCATTACAATCAGCACGAAATTCTAGTCACCATCTATCCCGGTCTAATTTTCGGAAAATAATCATTAATTAAATAATTACGAAAATTAATTAATAAATGCCAATAAATGCAACTTAGATTGGAAAAGCCTAATTAAATGTTGAAGCGAGCCCGGAAAATTTTCGAACCTCACTAGATAAATACTACAGCTTATCTAGTCTTTAATTACGCTACTCTAACCACCTAATATGCAATAACGATTAAATTAATCACTAATCTATTCTAACTAACCACATATTCCATACTTAACTTAAACTAATCAACCCTTAAGCATAATTAACTCTCTAAGCGGAGATTATTGAGTAAACTCACTGGATTTGCGAGCGAGTGAGTTTACTTTGACGGGGACGCAAAGACGGTCCACAAACTTCAAAGCAAGGACACCCTTCGAGGTCGGGAAAGGCTAAAAAACGGGCCTCGAAGCCTAAAACCCTTGCTGGACTTTTTGCTTCTACTTGCTAGTCGAGGAGGCAGAACCGGTGGTTCGGTTGGCTAGAAACAGCGAGACAGGGCCAGGTGGGCAGCTAGATGGGCTAGCGGGGGATTCCAGCGGCTGGACCGGGACAACGACGACCAGGGCAACAGTGGAGGGGCTTGAACATGAGCTAGGGGTCACAGAACAGCAAGCTAGAGCCGAGACTGAAGCGGGATGAGCGGCTGGTGGGTAGAGCTTACGGGCAGAGTGACGGCGAACTGGACGACTTGCGACGGTAGGGGGGGTTTGCTGGCCGGTTCTTTGCAATTTTTGGAGTTCTTCTGGTTTGCAAATAGGGGAGTCGGCCGGATGGAGAAGAAAGGAGGGAACAACAATGCTTGGAGGGTCCCTCATGCTCCTCTTTTATCCTCTTGTCTCATTGGAATGGTACCACCATGATCTCTCAACCATTTGAGATAATTCTTTGGGGATGGAAGTCAGGTAGACATGCTTTAAATTTGGATAAGCTCCAATCTGGTAAAAAAGTTTAAGCATTTCTCGATAATGCTTATCAAGGTATTTCTTGTGGAGAGAACAACATTTTCTTTCAAAGAATTCTCTCCTTTTTATCTCAATGAGATCAGTAGGTTTTCCCACAAAAAGTGGTATAAAAGAATTATGGCATGACTAAAATCTGGTGAGCAAAGAAAATGGATTTGGTCTTGTTCACCTATAGATTTCCACCAAAGTTTGAGACTACCTGTGAATCTTGTGACAAAGTTGAAAAGAACATCATTTGAATCATTGTTGGTGATGGCTTGGGTATTCAACCAGGTATGAAATTCCTCAAGTCTTTCTGGCCATATGTGATAAGGAATATCATCAAGCGTGAAAAACTGCTTTGATGCTGTGGACACATTTTGTCCTAGATTGCTGGTCTGAACAAGCTCTGGTTCAGAATAGTTTGATTCCATATCCTGATCTGGAGGATTAGCCATAAATATGGATGATGTTATTGGTGCAGTAGGAGAGGAATCAATGGCAGCGATTGAGAATGATGAGGAGGATGAGAGAGATACAGAATCTAATTCAGTATTAAAGATATTTGGGAAAGTTTGTTTTGCTGGAAACAGAATCTGGTTATTTAGGATGACAGGAGCAGTCTGTTGAATAACAAGATTAGGTTGTTGTTCCTGATTGCTCAAATCCTTTAAAAAGGATTCTAATGGATTGGACAATATCATATGTTCTGGTCTTTCTTTGGTAACAATCGAAGATTATGGAAGAACTTTCTCTTTTCCTCTTTCCTTCCTTGCTCGATCCAATTCTTTAAGATGATTTCCCATCTCTACCACACTTGTTTCCTTTCTGTAAAGATCTTCTGTGATGTCAGCAAAGATAGACGTCTGGGGTAGTGGAGGCATATACTCTGTCCGTACTGGAATTGGAAATGGATTGAAAGGATTGAACCTTCCTGCTTCAAGGATCTGAATCTGCCTTTTGAGTTTTTCTATTTCCGGCTTAGGGCTCTCAAGATGATGATACCCTAGATGTTGTCCTGATTCCAAAGCATGAAGCCTCTTTTGGAACTCGGAAAGCATCTTCTTGGTGGTTTCATCATACTTTCGAAGATCTTGTTGCACATTCCCAATTTTGGAATCAATTGCTTTAAACGCATTATTTTGTGCTAAAATAGTCTATAATTGCCAATTTAAAACAGCTTCAACAGCATGAGTCCTTTTCTGTCTTCCATGTTCATCCACATCAATGGGGACAGGTATTTTAGGAGTATGACAGTATCTGCCTTGTGGATCAATAAATTCTTCTGGAGCAGGAAATGAGAGTTTGGAACTTTCTTGGATAAGAGGAGGAAAGTCTGTGTCATGAAACATAGCGATGAAAGAAGTGGATGGTGTTTCTGCCGGAACCTCAAGTGGGTAAGAGTGCTTCTTGGCCCACTTTAGGATTGGCTTATAAAATGGTGAAAGAGCCGGCTTTTTCGGGGGAGGAGATGAAGGAGGTGACGGAGGTAGAGTTGGTAAGACTGGAGGTGGAGTGGCGAACTCTGGTGGTGGGGGTGGAGCATAAGAAACCATAAACTGGAACTTATCACACTCACCAAGAGTATCAACGAAGGGATCTCCGTTTAAGTACCTTTGGTACATAAGGTCTTTTGGCTTTTTCTTCCTTCTTCAAGGAAGGTCATCTGGATTTACCTCATCTGGAGAATTGGTGCAATAAGAGAACTGACAGAAAGGATCCCAAAAACAGTGACCATACATGTCCTTGTAGTAATGGACAGGATGCCCATCACTGTAGAAATGTCGAACAAGCTTCTTTGGATCTGGTTCGGAAATTGATTCTGGAATACATGGTTCGATCATCAAAAGAGTCTGGAAGATAGATGGATTTTCTTCCTTTTCCTTACCAAATTTGATGGAAACAGTTCCATCCTTCTTTTTGACAAATTCTGAGTCTGATGACTGAAAGGCTTGTTGTTCTAATGCAACTTTTCATAGTTGGTAATCCAAGTTTCTGGAAGCAGCTTGGCCAACTTTTCCTTTGGAATCTTTCTAGGAACATGGATGCAAGACGCCTGGTCATTCTGCATGGAGATGAATAAAGCATCTTCATTTCCATTGTGGAAATTTATATCAAGGGCATGGTTCTGCACATGGTAAACCATCTAGTAGTGCAGAGTTGCAGCAACAGAGTCAGAAGTTTGGGGAGCTCTAGTGAGCTGGATCTGTGCTTTCAAAAAAGAAAGTAATTGGGGGTCTGAAAGAGTGATGTTGAAGTTTGGATACAAAGTTATGAAGACTGTTCTAGCATTTAGAGTAGTTTGGACTGTGCCAATGCAAGCATGCTGGTATTCTAGGAATCAAGTATCTAACAATGCTATTCTTGCCACAACTGGCAAGCCTTTGCGACCGTGAAAAGTGAGAGCAAGACGAACAGCTCCATAATGGACATGAGAATATCCTTGTTGAGTCCATTGTCTAGGAAACTCTGGGGGAATCTGAAGAGTAACAAAGTACTCATTTTCAGTAGTAGGAATGGGATGTTGGTCGAACTTGGAGGACTGAACATACTCCTTTACTTCCTTTGGAGTTTGACGAATGAGCTGTCGAATGGAGCGGATAGGTGAAAATGATGAAGTGGGTTTGGCAAAAGTGGAATAACGGTTCATAAGGGGAAGTTCGTTTAAGAGATCTTGGTTTCATCACTAAGAGAGACTTCGTAGAGATAGTCTATCTTAGAGGCATTAGAAACTCAGAAATCAGAAGGGGTTGAGGATAATGGAGCAAGAGTAACAGGTGCTTCGAGAATTTCGGGTTCTGTAGAAATGATGTAAAGACATCTTCTCAGCACTGGATTCACCTACTAAGCGCATGGAACGGATAATGTTACAAACGAAACCATGGCTCTGATACCATGAATGGACCTAGAGTTTGAACCAGGGAAGGAAGAGTCAGTCTCCTGCAAGTATGCCTTCCCGCAGTGGGCAAACAACTTGTTCAAGCCCTTCAGGGACAGCCTTTTAGCAAGAAAACCACTCTGCCCTTTAGTTAAGAGCCTAGAGACACTCAGAGATGCTAGGATGATAACATTTCTAACCCACCCAAGCTGCATTTCTCAGAGAATCCTACCAGGCTGGAGAAGAAGAGGAGTTTTAGAAAGCCATAGAGAGTTTTTCACAAAACACTCACTTTATTCAAGGAACTCTACCCAACACAATACACCCTCTTTGCCTTATATAAACAATAAGAGGTCACACACAAGCAAGGACCAAGCTCACGGGTCCGAATACAAATAGAGGCACTGGAAACTTCCGGTCGGAAATTATTCGCACGGCTATGAATAGTGACAGTGAACAGTAATTTCCCTAGCCTACTGCTACAGTAAAAGTGAACAATCACTTGCTACAGTAAACTTGTACGGACATTGGTTTTGTTCAACGATCTTGTCCGTCATGAGTATTGTAGTCATAGTCCGAGTCATCTGAGCTGTGTACTGCTACTAGAAGATGTTCCTCATGCTTTTGTTCAAGAGCTTCAAGGTCTTCTGGTGAGAGGATTTGGTTCAGCTGATGTGATGTAGATGCGGATGCTTCCTCTTGTGCCCAGTCTGTTTTGTCGACATCTGAAGTGTTAGCATTGCATGTCTGAGCATAGTAGGATGTGTTCATGCCTGAGGATAAGGACAAGGGTCCTTGATCGTAGGGGTCCTGGGAAAGAGGACCTCCCCATTGTGCATAGGGGTCTTGAGTGGACTATGCTGGGTCACCTGCTTCTGTCATTTCATGTTCTTGTGATGATGCAGCTTGTCTGAAATCTTCGAGTGCTTCCTTGGCTTCTAGTGTTAGACTATAATGATCCCATGCGGTGGGTACATTATAATTCCATACATCTTCAGGAATAGTCTTGTTTTCCCGGCACAAAATCCTCGGAGTTCTCGGTATTGGTGTTCACAACATCCAACGGGTCTGGATAAGATTTGTGAATCCGAGCTTCTCTGCTATCTAAGTGAGGTTTGTAGGATGTAGTTTCTACAATTTGTGGGGCATTAATTATGTTACCATTATTTCCGAGAAAATGCCATGGGCGTCGGAAGAACAAGATGGTATGGACTTCAGGATTTGGTGTCATGGTTCTTAATTCTTTCTCCAAGAGGTATTTCCAGTGAATAGGAGGATAGAACCAATTGAGAAAGTCTAAGAGGTTCTTATCACTTTCTCTTTCAATATTTCTGCCGAGTGAGAATATCCTGGTGAGGTTGGTAATGAATCTTCTGGTTGGAACTTCAATAGTTATTAAGTACTTATTGGTTAAGTACCATAATAACCATTTGAGTTGATCAGGGAAATCATCTTCCTTCCAGATTAGAGGATGTATGAATGGATAATCTGCATTTAATCCAAAAGGATAAAGAATCGAACCTCCATTGAGTCTGAACAGATCTGTGTGGCATTGCCACATGAGGTTTCCAAGGTTCTCGGTGAGACTGTCATTCTGGATTTGTTCAATAATTTCCTGGGGATATTTCCAACTTGACAAATCTTTGATCTTCTCAATCTTGTATTTTGCGCCATGATTGAGTATATGGAAAGCAGGTCTCTTGATGTACATGTTGATTTCGGCTGGTGCTTTTGGCCTTGACAAGAAGTCAGCAAGCACATTCTTTTTTCCAGGAATATGTGTGGTTTCAAAAGAGTATTTTGAAAACCATTCCGCCCATCGAAGCAGTTGGGAGTTTGGAATCTACTTCGCTTGAACTTGGTCATCTGAGGGAAAGATGCCATGTCTAGTTCTACTAGGAAGTGATGGCCTATGAGATGGAATTCGAACTTTTTTATTCCATTTTTCACCCCCAAGATTTCTTTAAAAGTGGAGTGATAATGCATTTTTGCTTGGGAGAACTTTCCATTTTTGTAGGCACTGAGATGTCTCTTAGCATCAATTTTTTCAAGGAGGATGGTCGCCCAGTATTCATCACTGGCGTTAGTTTGGAGAATTCTCTTGCCTATTGATGGTATCTTCAATGGTGGGAGATTCTGCTTAATCTCTTTGAGTTCAGCAACTGCTTTAGTCTGAGATTTTCCCCAAGGTGGGGGATTCTTCTTTAGCATTGACTGGATTAGAATCAGCAGTTTTGCAATATTTGGGACAAAATCCCTGAAATAATTGATTATCCCAAGAAATTGTTGAACTTGTTTGATGGTGAAGTTATCTTCAGGAAACTTCAATAGTTCTTGAGCAATGTGTGGCCTTGGATAGTATGTACCTTTGTTGAGGTGCATACAAAGAAACTCAATTTCTCTCTGGGCAATATTCATCTTTCTCTGAGAAAGCACAATACCATGCTTCTTTACAATGTCTGCAAATTGCTCAAGGAGTTGGCAGTACGATTGCTCATCAAAACTGTAGAGCAGGATATCATCAATATATATTGCCGCACTTGACAGGATGGGTTGGAAACTTCGACACATGATCTTTTGAAAAAGAGATGGTGCTACTTGTAGGCCAAAAGGGAGAACTTTCCACCAGAAGTGTTGGTTTGGAATACAAAATCCTATCTTAGATCTGTCTTCGGGATGGATGCCCAACTGCCAAAATCCGGCTTTGAGGTCGAATTTGGAATAGATGTGGGCCTTGGTAAAACCAGTAAAGAGGGAATCTCTAGATGGTAAAGGAAACTTATCATCTTGTAGGAAAAGATTAAGAGGTTGGTAACTGATTACCAATCTCATTTTTCCCTTGGTTTGCTTGGCACGCTTATTGACATAAAAGGCTTCACAAGCCCATTAAGAATTGGAGATTTCAATAAGGCATTGTTGCAATAGTTCTGAGCATTCCCTTTGGGCCAAAACTAGGTGTTCTGGCTTCATTCCCATATGACTTGCCTTTGTTGGATTGATATCTTCATTCTTTTTTAAAGGAGACGAATAAAGAATTCTGGATTTTCCCATAGAGGATGAGGACATTTCTAGGCAAATTCAGAGTGGGATCTGAACAAGATTCCAACAAATTTTGCATGATCTGATCTAACAGACTCATTTGAATGGAAAAAAGTCTTTGGATATTAACAAATTCAGAGAATTGGTCTTTATACTTAAGGCCTTTTTTAGGAACGATACGAAGCTATGAAATCTGGGTCATAATGTCCCAACCAATGATCAAATCTTTTTCGGGGAGACTGAATCTGAAGAGTTTTGTGGTTATAGAACACTGAGAGAAAAACTGGACAGTTACTGGAGTAGTTCTGACATTTGTGGAGAAAGTGTCTCCTGAGGCAAAATTGAAGTATCTGGCATAAGAAGTCCAATATTCCTCAGGAAGAACTTTAGTATCCAAAATTGAACAACTTGCTCCAGTATCTATGAGAGCAATGACAGTGATAGGTTTGGCAAACTTTGAAGTAAAGATTTTCACAGGGAAATGGGGACAATAAGTTTGGCTTGAAAATATATCATGGCTTTGTTCTGAAGAAGTAGGAGATATATGAAAAATGTCTTCAAAATCTGAATCCGAATCAGTTTCACTGGGAGTTTGGTAACAAGGGATGACACAAAGGGTCTGTTCGGATGGTTGTTCATCAGTAGAGAATAAAGATTCGATATCATCATTGTCAAGAGAATTACCTGTTTCATTCTCTATCTGATGTATCAAACGATTCTGGCCCTTCTTTGCTTGAGGATAATTTTTGGCAAAGTGTCCTTTTTGGTTGCAGATGAAGCATCGATTTGATTTCTTGTGGCCTATGCGATCTTTCCTTTTGCGTAGGTATCGCCATTTCCTCTTTCTACGGAAGTTCTTGGGGCCATGTTTGGATTTTTTTATCCAAAACTTCTTGAAATGCTTATTTTTTCGAGAAGCTTTTCCATAAGTACCATCGCAATCACACTTGGAGCATTTGATCTTTAGCTTCTGACGAGAACAGACTATTTCAAGTTCTCTGTCATCTGTAATGTAAGTTTAGACCATCTGGCGATTTAAACACAATTCTTCAAGGCACAAATGGATTTCTTCCAGCCCCAAAGCTTCCCCTTAGAAGCTAATGAGAGGGTTCAAAGGTTGAATTTTCCGGTCGAAAACGGCCTTATATCGACTTTTCACCAAAAATCTTGGTTTGCAGAAAAATTTTCGGAGGATAAGTCGACATTCCCAAAATGACTCGTGACATGATAGAACTTTCAATTTTTGAAATCGGATTCAAATTCGTAGTTAATTTCAATCTGGCGCGATTTTAGCGTGAGCTAGCCTACTTGGTAGATTTTAGAAATTTTTGGTGCAATTAACCCGTGGTCGATTTTCTTCGAGCCACAATGTACCTCTTTGACACATTGGTGACTCTCGGTGGTCGTGAAAATCTCAAGATTTCAAATACAGACACAAGGTACTAAAACCACAGAAAAATTAGTCTAGTACCGATCGACGAGAATTTTGCAATTCGGTAGAATCACCCATGTTTGATCACCTATCTCAGTCGAACCAACCTAACTCTGATCTCTAATCGATTTTTAACTGTGCCGTAATGATCTTTGTAGATGAACACGGTCGAGTAGTCGATTCTCGGTCGAATTCTCAAGTCTATTGCATTAAAATCCCTTAGTGGTTTCCCCAAATAGTCTAGTTATCTCATGAGTGATCAATTCAGAGAATAGCACTATAGGCGCATCGATGAAAAGCTCAATTTATTTAATTGAAAACAGAATTGAAATTTCAGGATGTCACACCACGCCCTGCTCGTCATCGACGCCTGCTGCCGTTGACTCCCTCTTTCCAGCGATCTACGAACGCTGACACTACACAACTTGCCGCCGACTCCCTCCTTCCAGCGACCTGCAACTCCACCTCTACAGTTGCCCGTTGCCGCCGAAGCCCCAAACGTCTGCGAGCACTACTGCGACCTGCAACGCCCGACGCCCGCGCCTCTGGCCGCCCGCTACCTCGCCTCTCCCCCCCCGGTCACCAGCAACCTACAGCGCTTGTCGTAGCAACCCGCATCTCCGCAAACCGCCGACGACCCATGCCACTCCCGGGTCCACAACGAGTCGCACCTCCGTTCGACCTACTGTTGGTCCTTCTGCAGCAACTCATGTCTCTGACCCCCCCATCGCAACATCTCTGCTCGCCCGTCGCTGCACCATAAAGCCGTCACTCCACTCCCTGGGCAACAAGCGAGCTACGACCAACGCAGTTGATTTCCCTAACCTGGTGACGATGTTGCTGCCGCCCCAAGTCTCTATACCTCTACCGATCTCTACCGATCCAGTTGCCATTCCTTGGGTTAAGGACGACGAGCTGTTGATTTTGTTGTCCAGACCGAACCAAGTCACGTCCCTTCATCGTGGCACACTTGCTACTCCTACCGTGCTGGTGAGTCCACTGCAAGCCTTGTCGTCTTGAGTTCATTGACCCGACACTGGCCTACTGTTGCTCCACCCACCACAGCCCGACCCCAACGTAAATAGTCGTTCGCAAATCCCAGGCGCCGGTCCCCTTTAGAAAAATAAAAATCCAGTCAAGGTAATTTTCTTAAATCAAGTTTCGTCATTATGGCTTAAATTGGAACATTCGATGTCAATGTTGATTATATGAATGTTTTAGGCATTATCTGTAGGGTATTGTTGCCTAAAAATCACTATAATTACTAATTTGATCCATAAGACGTTGGATTATTTTTTAATTGCATCGATTTTTTTTTGGGCTTTGATAGTATTTTAACTCTTAAATCATTATGATTATTAATTTGATCTGTAAGATTTCAGATCAAATTTTTAATTATTTTGAACTTTCTTACATGTTGTAATGTTTAAGGTTAAAATAATCGTTAATTTAATCTGTGAGACAACGGATTATTTTTTCAATTATTTTAATCCTTCATTTGATGAATATCTTGAGTGGTTTAGATATAATGCTTATTTGGAGATTACTTGTCTTGGAAAATACCCAGAAAAAAATAATAATTGCTTGCTTTGTGCGTTTATTTCTTTTGGTGCAATTTATTTGATTGTTTAATAATGAATGAGCATCCGTGTGATCACCCATTGCATGAAAGTGATTTAGGTTAAAACCAATCCAGATTGCCTGCAAAGATATTTTTGAAAATAAAAAGAATGGTACCGAAAAAGTATTAGAGAAATCTAGTGTAATCAAGTCCCCATACCCAATTTCTCTGATTCGTAGGAGTAAAGTAATTCTCCCGTTATTTTACTTAGGTGTCTAATCGACCTACCATAAACTAATTAGTGGCGATTCCTAGCTAATAATCTTTCGTATGCTAAATACTTGAATCTAAGTTGCGAATTGGTATGAGCTTGGGAGAGCTCAAGCTAAGTTTAGGCTTAGCAATCCATTAGCTAAACCCTAAGTGGTGCACCCGAGGTTAGGTCGCGACATATACAATTAAGCAAGCATGTCTTCCAAAGAATTGAGAATAACTAAGGTTCATTGACCATATACGCCATGAGATGATGAAAACACATTGAAATGAATTAAGCTTCTTTACATTTCCACACAACATGAGTTTCCCAATTTTACGAGAAAAAGGAGGAACGCGATAAAGTAGTTAAATGCAAACTTAGAAACAGAATACTATGAAAGACTTAGAAACTTCCCACTAGCCTTCACATTACATATAACTTACATAATGATACAACACATGCATAGAAAAAATCCCAATCGATATAGCGTCTCTTGCTTCACTCATGCAAGCTTCTCTTTTAAAAGTTTAGTTTTTGCCTTCTGCACCTTCATTTTGGCTATCAATGAGCTCACATCAACCTCGTCACATCTCAATTGGCTTGATCCAGATAGTGCTTGATTTCTTTCAAGGAGCTTGACTATCATGTCCTTTGCTTGATCTGGTATCTTCGGGTCAACCCATAAGAAGAAATTGCAATAACTTGGACCATCAAACTTAGCACATCCATAGAGACCTCTTCTTGCCTTTTTTCTTGTCTTCAAGAATTGGTGATTGAAGACCAAATAGCAAGGTAGCTCCGACTCAAACATGTTAGGAGTTATACCACTTGATTTAGAAGTGATTGTCCTCATTCTTCTTGTTGTCATATTAAAAAAGCATATTTCAATTGCAAACCAGCAAATCCTACACTATAAGAGAATAAAGGCAAGTTAATTCATTGAAAAGTATCTTCAATAATAATAATAATAATAATAATAAATGTTTGAATACATCTAGCAACAACAACATTCAACTAATTACTAATTTAGAATTTGTAGTAGCATAACCATCTAGGAAGTCAATTTAGCACAAACCATTTATGCTACTATAAAACATGTATTACAAAATTTGCAATAATGTCATATCTATCTTGAATGCTTTCACATAATCACATCTAGAGAATGCATAAATCAAGTTAACTTGACATGTTGAATTGGGTCACCAAATATCACAATACCAATCAATATTAATTTAAGCAAAAAAAATTAAGCTAACTTGCCATGTTGAATTGGCAGAATCATATACCATTGGGGAAATCTGTAATAGTTTTGCAATAGAAAATGTACACTCCCATAAACATGAGAGAGCAAAACTCTGCAATAATATCACATTTACCCAAAATGTTTTCATATTAACTTCACATGTCGAATTGGGAAAAAAGCCATGCAAGTGCAAGATATTTCGTTCTTTTAAATGATTAAATCATAACTTATTAATCAAACCAATCGATCAATAGGAAACATTCAGAGTTGAAGGATCAAAAAATTTCTCTATGGTTTTTCCCCGGTCTCTAGTTTTTTCATGTTCAACTTTGTTGACCTTAACAAGGCACAACAGTGCAAAGCCAGAAACTACATTGCGCAAGAGCTCATATATATCCATAATTTTTACCTTACAAAATGGGACCCCATAGAGTAGAAAAAAATAACAACAAGATAGAGACAAATGGATTGGGGATGGTGAGAGAGCAAAGCAAATGTACCCTTTCACACAAATTTTGGGGTTGTGCTCCATTCTAGCACAATTGCCCATCTTCTTCACCACCCCCTTGTAAATCAAGAATTTTGAAATGGAATTTTTGGGAAAATCAACATACATATTGTAATTTGGGATTATATTTTGAAAATTAAAACCCAAGAATTTCTGAATCAACAAATTACGGTAAAATCGACCACAAAAATACAAACCCTAGCATAGACGCAGTGAGTTACCTATGAGAAGGAGAGTGGCTCAGAGATGTCACGACCCGACCTTGCCACCGATCCTTATCGCGAGGAAATGAAGGGGAAATGTCGGATTTAGGGGTACTTGACCATGAGAGTTCCCTCATGGTTCGCGTTCCGAAAGATGTCAACACCTCGTCTATTGGATCAAAACTCCTGTGAGTTCCCTCTGCAAGGTTGCGAGTTCTCCCTGCGTGATAGCAGAGTGTCACGACTTGTACCCATATGAGTGACACACCTCGAGAGAGGAGATTGAGTGTGAATATCGGATTTAAGTGTACCTTTACCATGGTAGCTCTCCCTCTAGTACTCTCTTCCCTAAGGATGGCGTCATTTCATCCATTAGGAGATTTTCACATGCGAGTATGCTAAATCATGATGAGTTTTATCAAGACCTGTACCCCATGCGACATGTTCATTTATACGATCTAATTGTTTAAAACATTCTAGAAATAAGACGAGACTAGTCTCGTTTTTTAGGGACGGCTAGAAAACCCAATCAAGTGTCGGGAGTATTCATTCGATTCCTACACAACCAAATATCTAAGTTCGGGGACTTGAGTTACGCCAATATTTTTATTAGCGCACTTTCGGTACGTAACAGTATGTTGTGTTTACCTAAGGAGTCCATGCATTTCTTCTTTAAATTTTTAAGATCGTTTATCCTAAAGTAGGCGATCATGTGTGGTTGGTTATTTATGTGCTATTTTATTTCTAAAAAATGAGAAAAGAAATAAATCAATTGAATTGAAATTGAGAGACAGTAAACAATCAAGGAAAGCAGTAAATCTATCATACAATCCTAAGAAAGATAAAAAGAGAAATCGAACTAAAAGATAAGAAAGAAAAGAACCTGCAACTCATCAAGCTTTTATACAACAATAAGAACCTGAGACATATGTCAGGGATGAATGATACATAATGATGGTCGAAATGGACATCGACCTTCACCATCTTCATGTCCTCTTCATCTTCAGGATCCTAATCTAAACCTAGTCTAAGAACTATAACTAGGTACATACAATGGAAATAAACAAGCATACACATCAAAATAGTCAAAAATATGACATCATGCCAAGATTAATCGCTTAAAAGAAGTTCAATTCAAAAAGCAGATTTGGGCCTCGGCGTTGGCCTTTGTAGTTCATCAATAGGTCCCTCTAAAACGCCTACTCAATCCTTTTTTCGTTTTCTTTTTTGTGACTTATAACCATTATTGACTAATTGTGTTCTCGCATTCCCAATAACACTTGTAAGTCCATTATGAGGCACTCTATGTGATCCCAAGATTTTCCCTCGATATTATGCATCAGCCCTAATATATATCTAGCAATCACATGCATTATAGGAATTAAACATGCATGTAGGTCTTTTGGACTTTATTTCTCAATCAATCAAACAAATGAGTGAGCCGTCGGCGAATCACTTATTACCAAAAACATGCACCAATTGCAAACACAAGTACTTCTAAGGGAATAACATGATCATATGCATGGAGGGTACATATGATATTTTAAAGACAGGTTTGAAATCATCAATAAAGCTTTTGAGACAAAGTGATGTCTCGGCTATGAAAGACATTCAATTACCAAAGCTGGCCTGGAACTCACATAAATGCATTCACGGGCATCGCAAATATTTTGAATACAGTCCAAATCATGACTCTCACGATGTCAATTTGGGATTTAAAAGAATTTGAAAATATTTGAGACTTAGGAATATCTAGGCTATGAAACATATTCAATTGTCAAGGCTAGCTCGAAACTAGCATAAATGCATTCACAAGTATCGTAGGCATTATGAATATGGTCCAAATCATGATTTTTCCTAAGCCAAATCAAGCTTTAGAAAAGAATTTCTGAAAATATTATTTTCGGAAACATTACGTGTACCAAAGTATTTTTCAAGATATGATTTGGAAAAATGAACCATTGGAAATCATTTGACAATGAAAGTCAAACGATCTAAAGCAACTCTCATGAAGATGTCATGGCCTAAATTCATGCACAAACTAACCAAGATGGTCTAGCTAAACAATCACAACCAAATTCATGTTAGGAAATTTCAAACCTATCATAACAAAACAGCAAAATTGAATTATGCCCATTGACAATCTAGCTATGGAAAACATTATCTAATATGCATGACATGTTAACAAACAACTTTCATGAAGAAAGTTTTCCTAAATGAACTACGCATGATTTTAAAAAAATAAAACAACAAGCAACCACACATCAAAAAATTGTTAGAACAGCAAGATATTCAGTCATTATCACAAGTATTTATCCCATCAAAACGGGTCTAAAAATTACCAAATTTTCACATAACAAAACCAACATGATGATCAACAAGTTTTATTAAATGATCAAGTACAGAATCCTTATCGAAAAAATTGAACAAAAATGTCAAAGGTCTGTCCAAACAAGGATTAGAATAGGGGTCCGAATTTGATCACATATCCAAATTCTGGCCTAGTTTTGAAAAAAATGGAAAGCACCCCTAGTGATGAACGATCGACATGAAATTAGTGGCATTTGAAACCTCTAGGTGTGCTTTACGACTTCCTAGAAGAGTTTGAGTCCAAGCAAGGTCGATTTGATACTCTAAGACCGAGATCTCTAAAAGTGTGCATGTTAGTCAAAAAATAAAAAAGAACACAAGCATGTATTATTAAATCTCAAAGTCATTCGAGTAATGCACAAACGACATGAATAGATCACACATGACTTAGAATCGGATGCAACAAACAATTGGGATAATCATCTAACCCTAACTCAACATGCGAAGATATCATACAATTCGATGACAATACGATATAACTCAAGACTCATAAGGACATGCTTCAGGATTTCTAAGTAAACAAGCCCTTTTTTACACGAATTTATCATGCTAAATGGCACTCAAATGTAAAGACATAAGCATGTGCTCAAATCTTGTAACATGTAGTTCGAATGTCAAGAAGGCATCATCGCAAGATTTGGTCTCTAAAGGACCCAAACGGGCATGGCAAAACACATACATGGTTAGGTTTAGTCCTAACTTTAACATGACAGAACGAGCATGATTTTGGACCCCTAAAGACATGCAAAAATCCAACAAAAAATCCTATATGTAGATCATAAAATGAGGAAATTTTTTGTTAAGAATCCGAAATTCAATGAGATAATATGAGTAATGGAAAAAATGACAAAACGGACACACGATATGCAAAGTCTATATTACTGCAGCAACCTTCACATTGATCAATTATACATCAATTATCCAGCAATTGACACTAAATGATATCAAAACTTTATGAATTATACATCAATTGAACACATACATCACATAGTTCATCTTTCATGAAGGTCTCAGGGTTAAACAAGATCAATTACATGTTCAATTCTACCTAAACTCATCTCGAACCAAAATAGAGCAGACTGATCCAAACTCAGATTTGAGTGGTTTTGACTTGGCTAATCATGTCCAAAAATTCTTAAAAAAATATAAGAAATTCTAAATACAACAACAATTGATTTCATGAGGCAATTTTATCCAGAATTGATCACAGAAAGTAGCACAAAAATAGCAAAGTCAAAATTTGGAACTAGAATAGAGCTTAAAACAGACCTAAACTATTGTAGAATCACGCAACTTCAGAGGTGTTTTTGGGGGCCAAACATCGCTTAATTGGGGTGTGCGACCTACTGATTCGAAGCTAATTATGTGTATTATCAAAGTCTAGAAGGACTGGAACTAAAATAAGGTTGTTTCAGATCTTGTTTTGACCAGAATAGCAAGTTAGTCCAAGGATACGAAAATACAGGTTTTAAGCCAAATCAAGTCAATCATTCATGATCAATCAAGAATACTCAATCACAGCAAATCAACATTCAAATCCATCAATCTAACATCTAAACATAGTATATTAACCTAAAATTGAACTTAGCCCCGACTGATTAACCTGGTCTCGCTTCACAGGATTCGAGATCAAGATTTACCTTTTATGCGTTTTTGTTGATATTGATCACAATCGATCGAAGAAATGATCGCCGAAACTAGATTAGACTCCAAAATCACGATCAGACCGCAATAAACTGCCAAGAAGCTGGCTGGACTGCCTACAAAAACAAAAACCATAATTGGTTCAATCAGACTAGCCTTCATGCGTCAACAAAGGAAAATCGAGTTGGTCGGAGCCCACCGATGGCTGGCCGACTGATCATTGACCATAGCGAGATCAAGGACTTCCGAAACAACTTATCGTTGGTGGTTAGGGGCTTCTGGGAGCACCGGTGGCCACCGATTCAGGCTAGAACAGAACCGGTCTCGCCTAGACCGGTTTTGAAGCCTCCGAGGAAGATCAGGCTGCTTGAAGTAGTCTGGCAACCGGTCTTCAAGGCCCGAACCATCAGAGGGTCAGGTTTCTCCTGTGAACTTATCAGCACTTGTCAGGGCGTCGCAGCATTGAATGGTGGTCGGTCTGGCTCGATGAATCGATCAAAGACAAGACCCACGTAATCGCTGGTCTTTGGTCCAATTAGAAAAGCTCCTAGACGGGAAAAATCAACTACCGTTTGGCCTTGCCGATGCTTCAGTTGGGACGTGGAAGAGATGAGGACCACTGTAGGGGCTAGTGGTGACCGGTAAGTTGCCGGCTCAATGCCGGCGAGCGGTGGCCGGAGGAGTCGGTTTGAGGCGATTGGAGAGAGAGAGAGGATTGGCTAGAAAATTCAGAGAGGAGAGAAAAAGAAATCTCAGGAGAGAGAAAGGATTTTGTGCAAATGAGGCCTCCCAAAAAGTGGAGGAAAAATGGGCTTATATACTATCCCCAAACCATGCAATTTCATCCGTCGGTTCGATCCGATCCAACGGTTAAAATTTGATTTCGAAGGTTGCATCATGATCTCGAGGTGTCAGGTAATCAATCTAGTGGGTTTGATTTGTGAAAACCCGAGCCAAAATCGATAATTGCATCAAAATGTTCAATTAGGGGTTAATTTGCAATTTGATGAAATTTGAGAGCCAATCTGAAAAATTTCAAGAAATTGAAAGTGCAGAAGTGAAATTGACATCAAGAGGATCTTGAAACTGGTCACCGGAGGTCAAGAACTATCCGGGCAAGCTAGGCTAGGCCGGCAAGACTTCGGCGACCTATCGATCGATTCGCACCGATTTGGTCGATTCTTGACCAGTTCGGTCCGGTTTTGGCTAGCTCGCCCACTTGAGGTCCTTGTGGGTTCAAAAGTTATGCAATTTGATTCGTAAATGACCAAATTGAAAAGGGAATTTATCCTATTTAAGAAGAAATTGGCCTATTAAGATTCATTTAAGCCAATCAAACCTTATGAAAGTTATCTAAGGGTCTTTTATTGAGTTAATTGAATGATTATCGTGAAAGACAACGAGTCAAACTGTGGGTGCTTCGAATTGAGCCTAAAGGGCTAAAATGATCAAATTTGTAATTCAATTAGTAAAATTACAAATTGATTGAAATTGAATTTAATTAATGCCACAATTACCCTATCTAATTAACCACCCACATGTGAGATCACTTCTTGTGTTCAAATTGGCTTCGAATCAAAGTGCTCAAGTTCAGGTAAAAAATGAATGTAGGCCTAACATTAAATTTGAACCTAAATGTATGAAATAAAACCATAACTTTGAATGGATCAATTCGAATTTTGTCAATTGAAGCTTAATTGCTTGACTTTCTTATGCTTGCAAAAGTGAAATTCTTCAAATTGAGAAGTTCTTATGTAAATTCCCAAAATCGATTTCGGATTTAGATTTATCTTAAGAAAGTGAGTGAAGAACGACCGTCCGTTCACAATTCATGGAAAGTCGATTTTGGTCCCCAAATTAGGCTTCAAAACATCAATTTCTATTTTGGCAGAGTAATTCGCGAAACTGAATGCACGAGCGGATTTAAAATAGTCCCTAAACCAAATGTCAAAGAAATAACTATCCTTAATTATGACTAGGATGAAAGTAATTTGATTTTTGCTCGATTTAGAAACTAACACTGAAAAATTCGGAAAACAAAGTTCTTAATCTATTTTTGTGAAATTTTCGACACCAAGGTCAAATTGGTATGAAAATAAATGTATTTGAAAAATTTTTATCTTTTTAATTTTTTTGGTTAAAAGATTGATCAAAAGTCGACCTTTTAGTGGACTTTTGATTTCTTGGACAAATTTTTTGAATTTTTGAAAAATTGATTTGACAAAAATGGAATTAAAACTACATGGCATCTTTTGGATAAAAAAATCAATTTTTGACCCGGAATTGACTTTTGGTCAAAGAATTGATTGAAACGACAACTCGAAAATCAACCATTTGACTTTTCGGGTTTTTTTTAATAAAAAAGTTGACTCAAAAATTACTTAATAGTGATAATGTAATAGAAAGAAATGAAAAATAATACATTTTGGCTAAGAAATGGGCTTTGTCGTGATCAGAAACTCAAAATCTCGATTTTCTTTCTTTCCTCGACGTGTCAACTAAAAATCAGGTTTTAACAAGAGATAGTGGCCGCCTCCATCATCAACCCGCTCGATGCACTACTAAGGCTTCCATAAGACCAATGTTCACACGAACTTGCATTTGATCAAGAACTCCCACTCGCAAGGCACCCAAATCGTGATCTGCATTGGCTAGACGGAGGACAACAGAGCGAAACGTGAAGATGGAGCGAAGAAGAACACAGGGCAACGACACGAAAAAAGGAGAGATAAAAGGACATTGTTTTGGGTAAGATATATAAAAAACAATGCCATTTTGTTGACTTAGACAATTTTCCTTGCCCTACTTGCCATGTAGGAGAGAGAAATGATTCAAATGAGCCACATGAATATTTTTCATTAGTCTAAATTTATGGTGTTAACAAAAAGACTCGATTGAACCAACTTGACAAGTTTTATGACTTAATTGTACTTTTTACAAGTTTTATGACTCAATTGCACTTTCGTGACAAGTTTTAGGATTTTTAGTAAACATATCCCTTAAAAATACATATGTGGAACCCATGATTTTGCGTCAAAGTGGGAGATGAAAGAGAAGTGGACGAAACATGGGACTCTCATTCTTTTCAAGAATGAATTGGAGCTTCCTTTTTAAACTAGAGTCTTTGTAGTGATTCATTCAAAGAAAGGGGGATGTATCCAGTAATTATACAAATTAAAAAGAGGCAAGATTGATTAACCATGGGTTGCAATAATGATGACTTTTAGTTAAAACATGTGAAAAAAAAAATAGAGGTGATGTGAATACATTAAAAGGTCACAAATGACTTAACCCTATTGTTCCAAAGTAGATATTTTGATAAATTGTCAAGATATCCAGTAAATCGGTACATAAATAAGAAGATCAGTATCTATTTTAAACATTGGTAAGTCAAAAAAATATTTTGAATCCACTAAAACGTTCAAAAAAAATTACTGAATGCTAGAAATGATTCAACTTAGTAAGTCTCCAACCTACCACTCATCCGTTATGTAAACTTGAAATGTATCGGTCTTTGTGAGAAACCAATGCGGTGATACATGTTTCATCGCCACCCTAAATAATTGATCCATTAGTAAATATTCAGTAATTCAATCATGATGAATCACTTATGGAAAAGTACGGGTGCATAAAATACAATTCAAGCCTTCCTCTACTACCACGTTAAAATCTGACTAGAATTTCCACATATGACAATTATCGCATGCATTTCCTGCATATTAATAATTAATGTAGGAATTTTTGGATGTCACATTTAGGATTGAATTGGCACAAATGTAGTAGGTTTATGATTGTTTTGATAATTTTCACAATCTAGCATGGGGTAAAGTTTGAGATTTTTTGCATATGAAGATTATTTTGGATAGATGTGACAAAGGTGCACCTATTTGCGATAATTGTGACGTAGAAATTATTTTAAGTTAATATCACAAAAAGCCTCAAACTAGTACATCTCTGACAATTTTACCAAAAACTAATTTTCTAACCACCAAGAATCCCAAACTGATGGCAAATTTACCTTTTATTAGTTTCCATTAAATTTTATTGTCAATTTGCTAAATTGGATGACACGTAACAGTTGATAAGTGTATCAGTTTGGAACTAGTTTTTATTTGTAATGGTATTAATTCAATTTAATGAAGACTAATTGATGATAAAATGATCACAAATGTATTAATTTTGGGTTTTTTATGGCAAAAAAATTAGTTTAAGGTAACATTTATCACATGTGTACCAATTTAGGATTGTTGGTGGTAAAAAAATTAATTTCGGATAAATGTGTCACAAACACACCAATTTCAAACATTTTCATGGCATTAACTCAATTAATTTTTAAAAATGTAACGTGAGTATGATAGTTTTAACTTTTGGATGGTGTTAGCCCTATCAATAACGCCTTTAAGCCAATTATTGCCCTCGGTACTTGGTCAACGAGTTTTATGTAATCTTTTCCAGGAGAGATACGCCCCTTATTTTTCAGTGTTTTCGCAATCCACCCGCCATGTTTCAATTGTTGCAATTTCCCGCAATTTTTGAATTTAGTTGCAATAACCTCACGTTTATCCACCGAACTCTCTTAGAACTTTGGTCATATACTCTCACTTAATTCAATTGTGCATAATACGGACGGTAAATCAGTTTGATCAATTTAGGAGATCTTGTAACGACCCGGGCCCCACTGTGTAATATTATCCGCCCACTGTGTAATATTATTCGCTTTGGACACTGAGTTCTCACGGCTTTAAAAGCCATTACGCAGGGGCAGAAGGCCATCCCTCGGGCATTCCCTCTCCCAAGCCATAATATTGTCCGCTTTGGAGACACGGCCCACCGGCCCGTCCTCCCTCACGGCTTTGTTTTCAGCGCAGCGGAAGCGTACGTGAAACGCGTTACATAAATTAAAGAGGCCCAAGCCTTTATAAACAAGCCCAGGACTCCCCCTAAACGATGTGGGACTAAAGAGAGACCCCTTCTCCTTCCTTGCGCACTTCCAGGGACCCAGGCATAGACGCACCGTCATCCCTCCTCCCCGCGCACCATCGGTTTGGCTGTCACAAATCTTCTCTTATCCAACACTCTGCTCCTACTTTGTGAATAACATTTTACACCTTATGTATAAAGAACCTATACTTTAAAACTTTTTTTTTTTAATTATCAAAGAGAAAGGGTGGAAAGTATAAATGTTTTTAAAGTAAATGGGCAAAACAAAGGATTTTAAATCTAGAAGTATAGGTTTTGAATCTAGAAGATGAAATTGTAATTACAAGAAAAGTTGACAAGGATAATTATGTTTCTAACAAGATTGAACTGATCGTAAAATCAGGATAGATTAAAAGCGTGGGCGTTATGTTTAACGTGTAGTAATTCCTTAGTTTCACTGTTTAGATTGGGGGATCAACCTCCTCATAAATACGGATTGCTATGACATATTAAAAGAAGATGTGAAGATCCACGTTTAGGAGATGATCTGGAAAGGAAATATGCAGATGGTCATACCAGGAAAAGAAAAATGCAAATAGCAATATAACATGAAAATTACACATATTATACATCAGTTTAATCAATGCGAAAAAAACAATGATAAAGTAAACAAAAAAAAAAAAATCGAATACATGTTTACGTGATTTAGTTGATGGGCCTCCTCCATTGGAGAGCAATAGTGGATTTCACTATACAATAGATAACACAACCATGCTTGAGTCACTCAAATACTTATGGTATTTTTCAAAATAATCTCTCAATTTTAGAAAGAATTCACAAATCATATGACAAGATTTATCGGCTTAAACACCAAAAGCTCATCCTGAATGCAATTCACCAAGAAGACCTCTCTAGAAAATATTTGGATCCAAAATAGGAAATCCTTTTTGGGAGACCTACTCAAATTAGGAATTCACTCGACTAGAAAATCTACTTGGATTGAGTTTCTTTTACAGGTTTAAACTCGATGCATATTTTCAACAATAATGGCAAACATGCAGTCGAGGGAATCTAAATCTACCTTGAACACTATTGGGAGGGTTGAATTAGGTACATGATATATGCAATTAGTTGTTGCCGAAAGCTCGTGGATTTGTTAGTGTACTCAATAAGAAGAAAAGTAAATGCAAAGATATTAACTGCGGTAGTGACCCAATAAGAAGAAAAGTAAACGCGAAAATATTAGCCGCGGTAGTGATCTATTAGCCCGACAACCTAGGCATGGGTGATGTGATATTAAAGATATCTACAACACCCAATGTTTCGGCCTTGGCCCAGACACCAATATAGGCAACCACATCGAGCAAGCCTCTATTTTGAGATTGTCGCCCCTGCCTGTCTAATTGCGCCCCAACCAAGCCTAAACGACTTTAAAATGGACCATGCTAGTTTTTAAAGATGCATAAGTCCTCTATATATATGCATCAATTTGGACATGAGTTATGTAAGATTAGGAATATATCTAATGTCCATGACACTACCTAATTCTTAGACTGTAATTTTCATATAATTTGTATATATTTCTATAAATGTCCATGAGGGTTAATATTTGAAAGCACAAGCGCAACACACCAAATAGATAGTGTCAGTCTATGGTTCCAAGTAGGCATCATGCCTCTACAAATCTTCGACATCGGATTGAAAAGCAAAAAATTACAACTATATGTCCAAGTTGAGATCCATAAAACGAAAGGGATCTGTTATATTATAATCTAGCGGTAAAAGATTGTAAGGACAGTGCCAAGCTGAGATTATAGTCTAACTTATATTACAGAAAAAGGTTGAGGAAGTTGGAAATGCGCATTTATTCTCTTTTGGAGGGTGAGTTCATGTTGTGCCTCCATACAATTCCAAAGGTCAATAATCACAGTCATTCAAGTTTAGATCTATTGAATGGCTGAAATTTTTTTGCATTTCAATCAACGGTTAAAAAAGAATATATAAAGCCATCGGGATCCCGTGGAGGCTATGGTCACAACCACCACATATGTAGAAAGAGGTAGAACAATTTGGGAATGTGCATTCATTCTTTTCTGGAAGGTGCGGGAACAGAGGAAAAGAGGCATATCATATGACCATGTGCACCTTAAAATCCCTGCGTCAGACCAGACTGCAGAGCACCTTCAGCAGACCTCGGTGGCTGGTGGGCTGCTACAAACAAGAGACAGGACACATCCCTCCTCTCCCTCTCCTTGTCACCCCCCGCTTTAAAACCCTCCCGATACTGAACAAAATCCAACCATCGTCCTTAACTTCCTCTTACACGAACCAGGCTCTCCGTAGAAACCCCCTATTTCTTTGCCTCTGTTTCCATCTTTATTTCACCTGTTACATCTCTCTCTCTCTCTCTCTCTCTCTCTCTGTGCGGGTACAGATTTATTGCACAATTGACATTGGATTAGTTTCATATTCTGGGAGTCTAAAACTAGACTTAGACTTTACATTGTCCGGAAACAGAGTTTTCTACCCATGATGGACAAGACAAAAATTGTTATGGTCATACCACTAGCGGATCGGAAGAAAACAAAAACAAAGAACTTAGTTGTCTATGTTACGTGCACTCAAATCTATTTTGCACCTTCTATTTTTTAAATTAGTTTATGTATGCGACATACAGTGGGCTGGAAATTCGCATGAACCTTAGTCAATTTTTGTACTACGGCACGTCTTCACATGCTGTGTAAATGAAATTCACAAGCGTCTATAAGCCTACGCAGGACTTAAATGTCCAGCAAGTGGGCTCTCTGTCTCTCTCAGAACCCACACACACGTAGGAAACTAAAGTCCCCATACCCCAAGAACTACGTCAAGAGCATCAAAAGCAATCTGAGCCAGCTTCACATCCACGAATGGATAAAAGTTCTCTGGGGTAACATAAATTCCCTTCCCATGCACAGCAATGTCTCGCTTTCCCTCCCTGCTACGCGAGCGTGACAGAGACACCCGTAAAGTCAAGACTTGGGTCGGTCGATGGTTTCCTCACATTTTCCTAATCAAGAAAAAACGTCGAAAAAACAAACAGCCCCACTCTAAGTTCGCCGTGTATTCTGGAGGATCCGTGGGGATCACAAGGTCGTTCCTACGGACTCTCTCTCTCTCTCTCTCTCTCTCTCTCTCTCCCCCACACCGTGTGTACGTAAAAACATTACTATAATTACAGGGCAAGCTCTAGGGTTTTCGATATAGGTTGGTTGTCGAGAGCGTGTAATAGCAGCTACATGGAAAGTAATTGCAAAGAAATAAAAAAATAAACACGGGACGCGGAAATAGTGGCAGCGATGTGTAATAATTAACGGGGTTCCCTTTGGCTGTGCAATTAAAATGCGTATGCAAATTGATTTGTATATAATAATATATCTATCTTGTCCTGAATACTTAGTCAACTAAGCTGATTCTCTGGAGTTGGTGGCTTACTTGGAGTCGTGAGAGAAGAGGCCATACATGTTTTTGGAGCTATTTGGGAGTTGGAACTTGATCTTTTCTGTATTTTGTTGATGATGGGACAATAATTAACGAAGGTAAAAAGGGTATACACGTTTTGGTGTGTCTATCTTCTAGCTATTAGTTTTGTATGGGGCATCGGTATGTCTTTATTCCATTCAAGTTCCCAGAGTCAAGTCCTTCTTTGTGATCTGAAGATAACAAAATGAAAGTCACTGTGTAAAGATGCTGATCACTCCATCTGTCTTCACTATGTTCCGAAGTACTCGCGAAGAGCAATGCCCAATACTTGCGTCAAGTTGGGTTTTGTGGGGACATGTTATAGGATTAATAATAACTAGATAAGAAGGGTGTGATTGGTCTTTTTCAATTATCAGTGTAAGATCTGTAGTTAGATTCATTGCCCCTCGATCTCTTTGCGAAACTTAATTTCCCAGACACCATAAAAGGCAAGAGTGCGAGCTAATACGCGCATTGTAAGAGAACTAAACTCAACAGCGTAATGAGCACAAATTTACTTCTTGAGAGATTGATAGATCTTTCTTGGAATGATTAAATCGAGAATCAATCAATATTCCCAAAGAAAGGAGGCTTTTCCCCAACAACTATCAGTTTGACCACATAAAAGGAAAAAAGAAAAAAAAGAAAAAAGAAAATCAAAGCATTCAGTGAGAGAGTTCTTCTTTCTTCCAGCCTTCTCTTATGCTGTATCATTTTATTTCACCTTAGGAGGATCACCAAGTCTAAGCTCAAGGTCCAAGTCTTCCATGGAGCTAACCTTGAGCCCAATTTGAACATCTGATTTCCAAGGATAAGCACCAATGGATGAACACGGATTAAGAACGGTCAGCCAAGATGACTCTGATGTTTTTGGCCTTTTGAGATTAATCACTTCGTTGCTGCAAGAACTGGTGGCTAATGGATGGCGGCCGAAGTTGGAACTCAATCCCACGGATAAATCAGTTTCGCTGGACGAACTATCAAAACATTCATGTTCGTCCTCCCTTAAAATTTTTTGCACCTTGAGCCGGTCTTTGTCTGATGAGCTGTGGACTTTCAATGTCATGGGATCGAAAAGAACCTCTTGCCCTTCCTCGACAAGGACAGAATTATAAGGAGAACAGGCCAACTCTTCAGTACGAGGTATTTTTTTATCGGATGATGGTAAACCTAAAACCTTAGAAGAAAGGGACGGTGTGAAATAGTTGCTAGAATTGAGGTCAGTCTTGTGATCCAATAATGAAACAGCTCCAGATTGGAGCTGATAGGGCAGAAGGATACTAGCAAGACCTGGCTTCCGAGTCTGGCTCAGGATTTCGTCACTTTGATTGCGGAGAGCCGACTGTTTGAGCCTCGCCCTATCTCTCCGGTGCACATTCATGTGGCCTCCTAAAGCTTGAGCAGACCTGAACTCCCTATTGCAGAAGCTACATGAGTAAGACCTTGGAGGCCACACACAACCGAAATCCTCAGAAAAAGCCTTCTCCTCCCACGAATCGCCACCGATTGGTGTCCTTGCCTGCCCATCGTGTGACTTGAGAAGGTGGTGAATCCCTGCGGTTGACATCGAATACTGAGCTTCCTTCATCAATTGGCGGATCACAAAAAGAAGAAAAGAAAAGACTATCAAAGAGAGTTGTGTAATTTCGGTGCAAGAGTTTAGAGAAGAGTGAGTTAAATATAGAGATGATCAAGAAAGGCGCGGGAGTTTATTGTTTGTCTGTGATCATATTGAATGCCATGAAAGCTACTCTCTTCCTCTGCGGGCAGAGAATCTGTAAAGAGAAAAGTTTCGGATGCAAAAGTCTTCTTACTAGCTTTGCGGTGTGAAATTGCTAGTTTGGCTTTTGCAGTGAAGCCATGTCTGTTGGATTCTTTTGGTCATTTTTGCTATGCAGTCATTGTTATATGCATGATTTAGGCAATCTGCGGAAAAGGCGGGTCCCATTCGGAGCAACTGTCATGCATTTGATCCACATGCTCGAGGAACGAACCACCCAATGACCTGTGCTTAAACTATGTAATCATGAGATAACTGTCATTCTTGGGCTTAATTTAATTTAATTAAGTTTCCGTGGGTGATTAGTACATGGGGTTACTTAGAAGACTCAACAAACTGCTTTGAACTTCGGGGCGATTGCTTAATTTTTATTTTAGGTGGGGAAGTAGACCCCTTAGTCAAGATCTTGCACGGGACAAATCGAGCACTTGAGTGTTATATTGGATTCAACTCTAAAATCTTGATATAGAATATGAAAGATAAACAGATTTTCCAATCCCCCAGTCAAAATATATATATGTATATATATACATATACATATAAAGCACTTTAATTATTAGGGTTTTGTTCTGGGCGAAAAAGTATTGCTAGGGTTTTGTTCAATGAAGCATGGTTAATGCGGTAGATAAAGTTGTTAGCCAGTATATATTGTTTAAAATGATCGATATACATGCATAATAGTACAATAGTAATACAGGCTGTACCATATAATAGTTCCAAAATTCTGGCATATAAATGAATAATAGAAATTTTGACCAAGGACTTATATTGGCACCGGAGAATAGGACAAGGGTTACACTTTTAACCGACCAAAATATGAGGACCAAACTTGAAATCACTTAGGCTTCTTACACTTGTATGAAACGGTTAGTTTGGATATATGTATAAATATTTGCATTTTTTTTTACTTCTATTTTCTGCAATTTAATTCATATATTCTATAAACTTATATAGTCCTTTCGATCGGGCATTTGATCCTTGTCCACCCTTTTTGAAGTGAATTCAAGTGAGTGCATTGCTAAGTGGTCAAAGAAATATAATCACTAAATTTTGGTTTGTGTGCGATGCGGTCCCTGAACTTTTAAATTATTTAATATGGTCATTGAATTTTGACCTAATGTGTAATGTAATTCATAAACTTTTAATTTGTTCAATGTAGTTTCTGAACTTTTTGTACCCGTCTAATTTAGTCCATAAATTATATGAAAATATTAAATATTGTCATTTCATTAAGTCAAGTTTAGGGATAACATTGAATATTTTCATTTATTTTATAGACTAAATTGAACATGTACTATCCACAGACTGCATTGAACAAATTAAACGTTAAGGGACCACGTTGCACATTGGACTAAAGTTCAAGGACTATATTAAGTAAATTAAAAATTTAGGGATCATATTGCATATTTCACTAAAGTTTTGGACTATTCGTGTCATTTTCCCCATTGCTACCAAATGAATTGTCCCAGAAAAATCCAGGACCATCTTCGTTAGTTAGAAGAGAGATTAAAAATTAATTTGCCTCCTCTAAATGGATGTCATATCGGTCTCTCTATAAATTCAATTAGTTACCTCATGAATAATAATCATCTCTCTTAAATTATTTCCACTGGAAGCTTCTGCGGTGCACGAAGTAATGAGAGGAGCTGTTCTAAATTATATCGAGACAACGTTACTTTGTTATTGAATTAAGAATGTCGACGGTTTGAAAGATTCAGTTAAGCTTAAATTATCTATTCGTTATTTATTGCATTTTATAAAAGCGGGCTCAATAATTTGTGTGAACTATTTCGACCATTTCTTCAGACGGTCATCTTCTTGATGTCACCCTTGAAGATGAACATTCCAATTGACTGGTATGGAGCATGTACAGTTAATTGACATTCCAATCACCATGCAGGAAGAGAATTATATATATATATATATATATATATATATATATATATATTGCAATCAAGATTTGGTAACTTACCATAATTTAGTACAAGAGGAAAATAAAAATGTTAGTTCTAATATATATATTAAAGCGTTGATTTCTCTCCCTTACGAACAGAGAGAAAGGAAGAAGTTGATGAGACAGGCTCTTAATTTAGTCATCCTTTGGTTGTTCATATACCAACATTAAATTTTTCATATATTCGGCATAATTTACTAAAAAAGGATGACATCAGCACTGATCAAATCCAAACTTCCTTGACCCGCGTGATCATTGTGGGGTCAGTATCCGAATGGAATTATCTAAGAGGAGCCTTTAGAGCAAATTAACAAGAGAAAGGATTCCCTTCTCATTAATCGACAGAACCCTAGAATTCCAGGAACTCCTTTTTTAAATAATCAGGCGATCAAGATTGCATGGTTCAAACAGCACAAAGGATAAGAGAGATGGACCATGTGATTTTCTTTTTTTGCTTCTCTCAATCCCTAACCACCACAGGCTAAATTATTTTATAGTTAATTAAATATTGCTAAGTTTGTCTCATAACAGATGGATATATTCCACCTAAAATGTCTCTATTATCAACTAGTGGAAGAGGAAAATATATTAATTGCGACATAGTGGCTCCCCTCTTGAATTCCATGACTTGAGCACAAAGCAACAAAGAAATGACCATTTGAAATGACCATTTGGAAGTGTATCACTTGAGAATTGCTTAAAATACTCTTTGTTGAAAATGACATTGATTGAAGTGCTTTTGTTAAATTACTAACAAATTTCCGTCCATTTGATTGGGGTTCTATAAGACGGCCGCAGGAAAATTATTTGATCAGTCCTAAACTTATTGTACAAATGTCAATTTGATTATAAACTTTTTTGTTTTGTCAATTTAGTTCTAAATCTTTGCATAAAGTCCAATATAATTATTCTAGTAATTTTCGTAGGAAATCACTGATATGACGATCTAATTATTCGTACAATAAGTTTAGGATTGATTGGACGATTTTCCCTAACAAGTATTGTACCTACTCCTACTATCAGATTATAGACTCATCAATCGTCAAACTTTGTGTATCGGAGAAGATATACGAGATCTAGATGCATGCAATTGTAAGTATTTTTTATTTTCTATTTTTTATTTTTTCTACGATGATTACGTGTACGAACTATTTTATCGTGAAGGAGCTCAAAATGTCAATAGCTACATTAAGCCTAGGGTATCGCATAGGTCAATCTTCTAGACTAATGATGTACGAAAAAGATACCATTTGGAATTGTGAAGAAACATTGAAAGTACACGTATGCTCTCCCTACGAAAATAGGTTATGTTTGTTTATTCATCAAAAGCTGAAATTCGTGTGACGTTGTGCTAATATAGATGATAAACCACATCATTGTTTGGTGAATAGTTTTGCCAGATATCACAAGCGGTCTTTGCTATTGAATTAGTCCCTCACTCATCATTTAACTTAGGGTGATTGAGGCCGCTTGTGGAAATTTTCTTTTACACTGACCGGTTATTCTATAAGCACTCTTTTGTCCAGGAGAATTTAGAATTAGCCCAGGCTGAACGAATACTATCTATGTTTCAACACAGTTTTGTTGCTCCCCTCATTAACTTGTTTCTGTTCCATTTGTAGTTAAATTTAATAGTGAATAGGGTCTTTCTTTATTGTGTGATCGTTCATCGTCACATTTAACATAAATTGGAAAATAAGACATGACATTCTAAATTCATTTATTGATTAGATCATGCAGTGTTTTTCGTTTTATAGTAAAAAATTTAGTAAGAATATGCGGCACTATTAAGGAGATTAGAGATTAAAACAAATGGTACAAAAAAAGAGTCCAAAAAGAAATGCTTAACTACTTGAACAGAGGAAAAGTACCAAAAAAGTCATAAACCTATTGCATTGGTACCAATTCAGTCATAAACTTTTCAATTGGACCAATTTAGTCATAAACCTTTTAATATTGGTACCAATTCAGTCCATCCGGCCAATTTTGGCCGGCCGGTGCTGACATGGACGGTGGTGTGATGACCGGACGTTGACGTGGCAATTTTTAAGATTTTTTATTATTTTTTTCGAATTTTTTATTAATTTTTTATTAATTTTTTCTTTTTTTTTCTTTTTCCTTTTCATTTCCGACGGTGGCCGGCGAGCCTCCGGTAAGACTCGCCGGCCACTGGGGGAGGGCTTCGGGGCTCTCGCCCAGCCTCTCCCAGGCCGTCGGCAAGGCGGCTTCGCCCGGATCTAGGCGAGGCCTAAAATTAATAAAAAAAAGTTAATAAAAAATTCATTAAAAAATTCGAAAAAATTAATAATAAAATCTTAAAAATTGCCACGTCAACGTCCGCCACCGGCTGACGTCCACGTCGGCGCTAGCCGCCAAAATTGGCCGGATGGACTGAATTGGTACCAGTATTAAAAGGTTTATGACTAAATTGGTCTAATTGAAAAGTTTAGGACTAAATTGGTACAAATGCAATAGGTTTAGGACTTTTTTGGTACTTTTCCCCTTGAACAGAACCCCAATCGTTGGTGCAGTTGGTTGGACCATTCAGGAAATTTAAGCTCAGGAATTGTAAGTCATCGATTCGAATCCTTATTAACTACTTACAAACTATTCAACGTCTAGGCTATCTATATGAACCAAATACCGATTATCAATCGGTTAATGTGGTTTTCAGGGTGTTCCATGGCCTCCAGGTAGCGGGTATTTAGTCCTGTGCTCCTAGATAATAATAGGAAAAAAAAAAACACACACACACACGAATGTAAAGATATCTCGTGGTGCCAAAGAGAAAATGAAAACATCTAATTAATGTTGTAGTTGTGCCAAGTGAACGTCAACATAAACTCATCCAATGTAACGATTGGCCCAAATAACAAGACCTTATTAGGAATGGACTATCTATTGAGATTGGTGGGTACCGTTTAAATTGAAATAGTCATCTAACCGAGCCCAATAGTTAGCGATTATGACATAGTCAAGGAACCTTCTTATTTGGTTGAATCTGTCAAGTTACATATTTGTTAGGTGAAGGATTAAGATAGGATAAGAAATCCTCTGGACTGCTTATATCCTTATGTTTCGGCAAGATATAAAATATAATATTATATCGATATGGTCATATCCGATAATTGTAAGTGTTTGGTGCAACTAGGTTAAAATTAAAAGGAAAATAAAAAGTTCCATTAAATTATTGAAAATGGCCAAAAAGAAACGCAAGATCTAAGAACTACATCGACCAGCACCGCAACCTTAGATTTTGCCCCCATCTTTAAGAATATTTAAGTTTGATTTAAGGGGAGAGAAATTGCTCCAAAAATCCTAAACCTATTGCATTTTGTTAATTTAGTCCTAAGCCTTTTAATTATGTCAATTAAGCCTTAAACCTTTTCACATTTTACCAATTGAGTCAATCTAGCTAATTTTAGCCAAAAATCGCTAACATGAATACTAACTGTCTTATATGGTACTAGCATTGACCTGGACAAATTTTAATATTTTTTTTAAATTATTTATGTATTTTATATATATTATACTTTCATTTTGTTCTTGTAAATCCCTTTGTTACTTTTTCCTTTTTCCCTTTTTCTTTGCACCAGCCTTGGGAGGGTTGCCCCCACCAATATGGTCAGCCTGCCTAGCCCAAACGAGCGCAACCCTTGCTTGAGGCCAGTGACCTTCGCCAACCATCGGCGAGGCCTGAGGATGGCCGGCAAAGGGAAAATAAGAAGAAAGGAAAAGAGAATAAAAGAAAGAAAAGGGGAAATAAAATTAATAAAAATTCAAAATTATTATTAAGAATTATCTATGCAGGCGTCATTCGGTAAAAATGCACTAGGTTTATGATTTTTTGACAATTTTCCCAATTTAAGGTTGATAGAGAGCTAAGCTAGGCTTGACCAATAATATATGAGGTAAAAAGAACCCATTTTAAAACCACAAAATTGGATTCTGATCGCTAAGATGAGTCCTTTGACACCCATAATGTCATCAAAATTCAACAATCATTTTTTTAACTCTTTGAGACCAAAATCTTTTTTTATTTTTTTTGGCATTGTTAGGAAGTTTACGATTTCTAAATTTTAATTGCAAATTGTTGTGACCTTCTCAGAGGTGAACCACCAAAGGAAAATTAATGGATTACTAAGCATGTGTTTAGCCATACCAACAAGAACTCGATACTCAATTTATACATACGATTTATCTTACCTTTTAGAGACGTCACTAATTTGTTTGGGTTGATTAGACACTCAGCTAAAATAAGGAAGTACATTTTACTCCTACGAACTAGCGATTAATGAATATAGGGACTTAAGTATGCTAGATTAATCTAAAACCTTTGTAGCTCTTTATTTAAAAAAAAATGTTTTATAAGAATCTAAGCCACTACCATGTGATGGGTGATCAGGTGAGCAAACAATAAAATAACTCTCAATAATAAAAACAGTAAATAAATTACTGAAAAAGATTAAAGAACTTGAAATGCATGAGCAAACAGAAATGGACTCCTATTCGTCATCCATCAAGACAAATGTTCGGAAAATTTAGACTTAAGAAACAAACATGCAACGATGAATGCATTTTAATCATAAAAGTATTTATGAATATGAATAAGCTATGTGAGATAACTAAAAGGCAATGTTAACTGATTCCTTTTGGGTTTTCGTTTTTAGGAAATAGCTTCCCTAAATGCAACAAGGATATGACTTAGCTAATGCTACGATTATATACACCTAATCTACATGCATTGATGAACTAATATTTAGTCCTCAATGTCATGCATGCTCCGCTATAATGAATTAACCATATGCGATGCTATGAAATTAATTCCTAAAGCTAACAACATGACATTAATGCTATGACATGAGAATTAACCATGGATTAATCCATGCAAACTATATGAAATACTATTTTTTGCATTTTTTTATTTTTGAATTAATTTGAAATTGAAATCAGATCCTATAATCTATGTGTAACCGACAAGATACGGATTAATTTTAAACATGCAATACTTGAATGATCTAATGAGATTTTTTGGGCTTTTCTCTATTAAAAAAATACAATAATCTACGTGCAATATGACATGCATCGAATTTCAAATACGCAAACCCTAGACTATTATGTATATCATAAATTACCACATAATTAAAATTTAAAATCTATATGCAGATGGCAAGTAGAACTATATGTTATGCAATGTATGAACTTTGAGGATTCAAACTTTAGGCTTAAGGTCCAATGCCCAATTAAAATGTAATGAATGAGACATTATTACCGATCCAACCTATAGGCTCAAAGGTACAACACCTTAATATGGAGAATTTAATCAACAATGTTCAGGACTCAATTATCTAACCCATTTTTTTAGTACTATCAGTAATTGTTGACACCTAAATTTTTGCCCAAAAATCATTTTCGAAAAAATGGGAACTTGTTTTTTCACAAAAATATTCCATATATATTATCTAGGTGTTTAGTATAGTTTTTTTTTTTTTGGAAGATGTTTTTCCTTCAAAAAAATTAAATTAAAAAAATTAAAATATATATAAGATAAAAAAAGATTAAAAGTTGGGGCCAATGATCTAAATGTGACTAGCCAAGCCTAGGAGGTTAGATTGGAATTAAAATGGCAAATTGGGGCCAAAATGCAATTTCCAAAAGTTGAGGGACCAATTCGCAAATTTTGCAAAATTTTGCCTGAACCCTTAAATCATAATATTGGTCAGCAATTAAGTCGAAATTGAACTTGGGCCAACTCGAATCAATCAAATCGGGCAAAAAGGACCAAATTTGCATTGAATTGGGTATTTTCGAATAAGAAAATGGTTAACTTTGAGGGACTTTCTTGCAAAATTGAGTGAGTATAATTGCAAAAGATGGACAAGATCTTAAACTACTATACATGAGCTTGATAATTGATAAAAAACCACAGCCAAATTGATGGATTAAAGCACTCAAACGAGCTACCAAAACCCAGCCCATGGTTTGGTCTCAATTCGGAGCTGCTGAGTAAGCAACTTGGTGGCCGCACCATATCCTCCTCAGCTGCCCAACCAACCCGATCTCTGTACGTGATGGAATACCATTATTGGTACTGCAAGTGGACAAACATTGGTCAAGGATAAGCTGCTGAAGGCACGGGAAAATCGCACAAATCCGGACACTCAACAGCTGCAGAAGTTGAAAAATTGGCTAAGTCAGAGAGTGGGTGAACTAGCTCAGTTGACAGGCTTGGTAGGTGGACAAAAAGCCGACCAATAGATGGATGAATTCAGTGGATAACATCTATGAAGGAGGCTCTTTTGAGGCACGAGAGGGAGAAGACGATAAGGAGAAGAGGGAGCTCACGGTCGTCCTCCAAAAACACCTCCAGAAGCAACTCTAGAGAGAAAAAAAACCCAGAAATTACAGATGAACCTTCAGAGAGAGAAGTGAAATTTTCATAAACTTTAAGCCAAAATTAGCCAAAACTTTCAACTAGAGAGTGAAACTTCACTCAAAGATATTTCCATCCATAGGTCGCACGTCCCAAATGGAGTTCGGGAAGGTCTCCTAAAGCCCCCCGAAAACCACCCTCCTAGCAGGCCAAGAAAGTCTGAAAATTTTTCCAAGTGTTGAGCCTGGTTGGTTAAGAGTGAGGGAAAGCGAGTTTTTTTGAGCAAGTTGAGAGACAAATGAGGAAATCCATGACTTACAAGAAAAACTAGAATACATATAGTTTGGGTTTGTTTCAATTTGGCCAACAAAAATAGGTTCTAAAGCTTGATTTTGGAGGTCAATGAAAATCTTCGTTATCAGTTCTTTCTTTGCAGATCTTGTTTTCCAGTTGAAGAAGCCAACTTCCACGTACCTCTCAAGGATAAGTTCTTGGTTTCCTTGGCTAAGAACCACTTGCAAACGAAACTAGGAAGCAAGGTAAGCATCCTAGATATATTTTTGTTCGAGTTTGAATGTGTTTTAATAGTGAAAAATCAAGAGTAAAACCAGCCCGAAAAACTCATTTCTCAGGCTGGAATTTTTCCAAGTGTTGAAATCTCTTCAAGAGTTTTGCATGTGTGCTTCTTGAAGAGGTCGTTTTGATGCGTTCGTTCGGTCATTCTCTGTGATGCTCGTTATATTTAAAAGCTCATGTTACCTACTTTTACTCGGACTAAGTAATGTTTCCCTTAGATCTTGCATGTGATAAGAGTCGGGGCTTGAATATGAGCATACAACCTGTTTGTTTGACTTGGATTCAAACCCAGATTTGTAAAATTAATTCAGACTTGCATATTTGAGACCGATTTCAACCTAGTTCTTGTGTGTTTTAAGTTATTATTTCTATCTGATCTTGCTCCCTGCATGTGGTAGTATGATCTTGATACTTTAGTTCCACATAATATTGCTCATGCGTTGAGATTGAAGGCCGCAAACTTGGCCCGAGGAAGCTAGTTTGGGATGATTTAATGCACGCCAAGTGTTCGACGAAATGCGCAAACCAAGTTTTGATCTTGAAAAGGTCGATTTGAGCTTGGTTCTTGTTATATTCATGGGCAGTCCCATATTATTGTAAATCGGCATATATCGGTTTAGGGAATTAATTTTGAATGAAAATTAAAAATAAAAAATAAAAAATATGAAAATTTCAAAAAAAATTATAAAAATGATGGATGATATCAAATTATGATAGAAATGACATCTAGGAAATTTTCCTAATTTTTAAAGGTCATTTTCTTAATTTAATGATATTTTGGTATTTTATAACCATTTTTGTAAATAATCTATTTTGCGTAGATTAAAATTATTTAGAGTAATTTCATGCATATTTAAATTCTCATTTCGCTCACGGGGGTCTTGTCCCGGGGCGTGATAACAAGGCCATGTAATATTATTTGCCCGACTTGTATCGAGTCTTTCTTTTCCGCATTACTTTCAAGTCCTTTCAATTTATTGGATGTTTATTTACCGCACCACTTTTCAATAATTTGAGTGTAAATTTCTTTTCTAGATTATGTTAGGATTAGTCTAGACATTAAGGAAAACAAACCTACAAAAACATTTGCATGGATGCTTAGCGGTTTTATAAGGATTATAATTGGTAATCAAGATTGCGTGGCCATTTAGATGAACAAGCTTCCAATTTAATGGTACCGAAAGGGCGCTAATAGAAACATTGGCGTAAACAAGTCCCCGTTCCTAAAAATCTCTGGTTGCATAGGAATCAAGACAACACTCCCGTGTCTTGATTGGTTTCTAGCCAACCCCAATAGGCTAATGGCGACTCCTAGAATTACATAGGTTGTTAAGAATTAAAAAAAGAAAATCAACGTCGCGCGAGGTATGGGCTTGGGAGAGCCCGCGCCTAATTTAGGGCCATTGGTCCGCCTCTTTAGGCAAATACCCCTAAACCTTCTTTCTTTTTCCCCGAATGGAAAAAAAGAGGTCATGACAGCAATTTTCAGCCAAATTTGATTGGATAGACTCAATTAATAAAATATGAAAAGGTTTAAAAATCAATTAGGCTTGAATGGGCTGAGGTATCAACGAGAGGTGCGATGTGGGAGATGATAAGTAGACCTCTTGAATCCCGGTTGTTAAAATATGTCTCGAGTTTGAGTTTAATGTGAAATTCCGAATATTCCGAATTGGATATGTTGCGGATGTTCGAAATTGAACAAAGAAGATCCGAAGATCAACTTCCCAAAGTTTGAATCTGCGTTGGAGAATTTGGCTACTGAAATAGGAAAGTCCAACTTCAACTTGAATTTGGATTTTGTTTAAAATATACAAAGATATGTTTTGGATAAAATCGTTTTAGATAGGAAATATAATCCTATGAGAAGTTGGCAAAAGAATAAGGGTTTCACTTATATATAGACTTGTGACCGTGGGTAGTAGAGGTAGATCACAAATTGTCTTGAAGCGCCGCATGAGTGCTTGGTGTTCTGCCGCTGATCATAAAGAAGTGTTCTTGAAGCGCCGTCTTGTAGTCGAGTGCTTGAGAGGGATTTTCCTTGTCGTTCTTGTCCGTGAATTACATCCAAGAAAGATTAGTGTTTCTAGCCAACTAAATCTTGTGGTAAGATTTGTGTGTAATTCCTTCGTGAGATTGAGAGATTATTTCTTGAGGAATTCTGGGGCTAAACATTGCGTGCGTTATTAGGTGTAATTGGGGCTTGGGAAACACCGAGAGAGTGTTTGAGTGACTTGAGTGTGTAATCTCCTTGTATCGCTTGATCTATAGTGAAATTCGATGCTGCTCTCCCCGTGGACGTAGGTCTTTATGACTGAACCACGTAAATCTGGTGTCCGATTTATTTTCTTCTTCTGTCTATATTATTGTTCGATCGCTCGCCTTTTCGCAACAAGTGGTATTAGAGCCAGGTTTGGCTAAGTTGAAGCGAATTGATGGCGACAGAAGAAGTAAAAGTGAGAATCGACAGATTTGATGTGAAGGATTTTAGTTTCTGGAAAATGCAGATTGAAGATTATCTTTACCAGATGAAACTGCACTTGCCCTTATCTGGGGAGAAATCAAAGACGATGAAGCAAGCTGATTGGGATTTGCCGGATAGACGAGCTATGGGTGTTATTTGGCCGACGTTGGCTCGTAACGTCGCGTTTAACATCTTAAAGGAGAAGACCACTGCTGATTTGATGCAAGCCCTGTCGGATATGTATGAGAAGCCCTCTGTGGTCAACAAGGTATATTTGCTGCGACGTCTTTTTAATTTGAAGATGAGCAAAGGTGCGTCAGTTGCAGATCATATCAATGAATTCAATGTGATTGTTAGTCAATTGAGTTCAGTTGAGATTGACTTTGAAGATGAGGTACGTGCTTTGATTCCGTTATCCTCATTGCACGATAGTTGGAATACTACATTCTTCGCTGTTAGTAATTCCTCTGGGTCAACAAGTTTGACGTTTGATGGGGTTCGAGATTTCATTATGAGCGAGGATATTCGTAGAAGAGAATCTAGCGAACCTGTATCTACTGCTTTAGTAGGTGAAAATAGAGAAATATCTATAACACGTGTGGGTAAGAGTAGTACTAATATGAACAGATGTAGTCAATCTAGGACTGTTGATGTTGTCTATTGGAGTTGTGGCAAGAGAGGGCATTTTAGAAGGAATTGTCTTAAGCTGAAGAATGAAAAGATAATGTTAATTCTGCAGATAATATTGCAGCTATAGCAGATAATGCCGATTATGTCTTGTCTGTCACTAATGATTCATCGTTTGATGGATGGATTATGGATTCTAGTTGTTCTTTTCATGTCACACCAAATAGAAACTGGTTTATCACTTATCAGGGCACGGGTAGTGGTAAAGTCCAGTTAGGGAACAACGCTAAGTACGATGTTGTGGGTGTTGGTGATGGTAAAATCAGAATGCATGATGGCATTGTGAGAACATTGACTGGAGTAAGACACGTTCCAGAATTGAAAAGGAACTTAATTTCCTTGGGTGCCCTAGATTCAGCTGGTTGCAAGTATTCTTCAGAAGGTGGAGTTCTGAAGGTTGTTCGAGGTGCCCTAGTGATAATGAAAGGAATCAAGCATAGAGGCCTGTATAAACTTCAAGGTGAGACCGTGACAAATTTCACTGCGGAGATGTCGGATGCATCTGTTCAAGAGTTTATTAACCGCTTGAGGAAGACTTGGGTGTTTGTGCGAATGCCTAAGTTTGATGCTGGTGTCAGGATCACGCGGTTGAAAGCTTTGATCGAGACGGAGACTGGTAAGTCGATCAAGCATGTGCGGACTGACAATAGCATGGAGTTCTGCTCGGAGTTGGCAAATAAATTCTGCATGAAAGAGGCATAGTGAAACATCGCACTAGTGCCAGTAAATCACAACAATTTGCAGAATTGATGAGCGGAACTTTACTAGAGACGGCCCGAAAAATGATCTCTAATGCTGGTATTGCTAGGAGAATCCTAGCTGATGTGCTTAGTACGATGAGCTGCCTGGTGAATAGATCCCCATCAACTGCTATTGAATGGCGGACTCCTGAAGAAGTGTGGTTAGGTAACGTTGCTGGTTATTCTATTATTAGAATGTTTGGTTGCCCGTGTTATTTTCGAGTGAGTGATGGTAAGCTTGATTGGAGGGTAAGATGCATATTCCATGGCTATGCACAAGGTGAGCGGGGCGATTGGTTGTGGTGCCCAGATATAAATTCACTTGTTGACAGTAGAGAAGTTACGTTTGATGAGTCTCCAGTACTTCTGACTATGAATGATTATAGCAGTGTTCAAACGAATCTGAACGGTGTTCAACTTGAGGTGGAGTTGCGACCAGAAACTCCTAAGGTAACAAGTACGAGTACTAGCAAAGTAATCGACACAGATGGTGCTCATAACGAGGTGGAGCTTATAGAGTTGACGGTTGCTGTAACTGCTAATATTGACAAGGTATGTATTCGATCTCCTAACAGATATGGATGCAACAATGGTTTTGCTTTATCTGCGGTTAAGGAGGTTGCGTCGAAAAATTATTGCGGAACAGTTAAAAGTGCATGTGGAGTTGGTATTCAGATGAGGTCCTCGATTATGGCGAAGTTCAAGCGAAGCTTAGACTTGGATAATATCTGTGGTGGTTGAGCCCATCAAGGGCTATGGAAGAGTAGCAGCAGAGTTTGAATTTTTGCGAAGCGATTGCAACTTGGCTCAAACGTCGAGCCAAGGTGGAGATTGTTAAAATATGTCTCAAGTTTGAGTTTAATGTGAAATTCTAAATATTCCGAATTCGATATGTTGCGGATGTTCGAAATTGAACAAAGAAGATCCGAAGATCAACTTCCCAAAGTTTGAATCTGCGTTGGAGAATTTGGCTGCTGAAATAGGAAAGTCCAACTTCGACTTGAATTTGGATTTTGTTTAAAATATACAGAGATATATTTTAGATAAAATTGTTTTAGATAGGAAACAGAATCCTATGAGAAGTTGGCAAAAGAATAAAGGTTTCACTTATATATAGACTTGTGGCCGTGGGTGGTAGAGGTAGATCACAAATTGTCTTGAAGCACTGCATCAGTGGTTGGTGTTCCGTCGTTGATCATAAAGAAGTGTTCTTGAAGCGCCATCTTGTAGTCGAGTGCTTGGGAGGGATTTTCTTTGTCGTTCTTGTCCGTGAATTACATCCAAGAAAGATTAGTGTTTGTAGCCAATTAAATCTTGTGGTAAGATTTGCGTGTAATTCCTTCGTGAGATTGAGAGATTATTTCTTGAGGAATTCCGAGGCTAAACATTGCGTGCGTTGTTGGGTGTAATTGGGGCTTGGGAAACACCGAGAGAGTGTTTGATTGACTTGAGTGTGTAATCTCTTTGTATCGCTTGATCTATAGTGAAATTCGCTGCTGCTCTCCCCGTGGACGTAGGTCTTTACGACTGAACCACGTAAATCTGGTGTCCGATTTATTTTCTTCTTCTGTCTATATTATTATTCGATCGCTCGCCTTTTCGCAACACTAGTGTTGAACAGGATCGTGGGCGGTTGCTTTGACCAAGTTGTCTCTTCCTCTCTGTTGACTGAAGGTGGCCTTCATCACCGATTTCTCCATTATTTCTCCAGAAATTCTGCCAAGTCCTTTTACTCCTCTACAAGGTGTACCTCTCAGACTCTTAACGTATATGAGTGTATATAGCTGAGTGAGACCAACGTGGGAGGAAAGAGAGATGACTTCGCGGAAAGAAGCTTGAAGGCGATTGTGCCGTGCTACAAGGAGTGACGGTCGAAACCCCTCAGTGGAAAGAAGCTGGAACGCCGAGGTAAATCTCATCTTCGTTGACCTTTTGTTCCTTGTAGAGATCTTGATATATATTCTCTTCCTCATCTTATTTTGCACTTGGTGGATTGTTCTTTAAATCTCACGATCCAAAATCTTCAAATCCCACTTTATCTCGGTCACAGCTGGATGTATTTTAACTGCACCTACTTCGTTGTTTATGTTTTGCCTTTAATTAACCAGGGGATTTCAATTCAAGCTCGCTCTCTGATTTTCATTTCTTTTGGGATTTCACCAGATAAAGTATAGAATTTGGCCATGTATACTCCAACGAATCTGCCCCTTTATTTCTGTTAAATTGGCCATTTTTCTTTGAAAGCCACCTCGCCCACCACAACAATTCGAAAGAGACGTGTGGATGTGCATGTGGTGGACGTGGCTGAGATTTCTTTTTCTTTTTAATTTGCTCTTTCCATGGCCATCTATTTGTTTTGCTTTTAAAAGTTCGAGTTCCCACTTGCTTCACCTTGTTCATCCTTGAATTCAAATTTGAACCAAGATTGCGCCAACATGGATTATTCGGTCAACTCGGTCGAACCCAATCGACCTTGGTCAAGGTGAGCGCTTTTCCTGGAAACATTATCCGTGTAATATGGATCTTGATATAATGCGAATGCAAATCATGCAAATAACATTTCTATTTAGGGATTAGGGTTAATTTTTAATTTCCTCATATAATAAATGATAGAAAAAGTTAGCCAAAATTTAATTGTCAGCTCAACTAATGAAACTAGAGATTGCAACATTCCAACACGACCCAAATTGAGATGATAGGATGTTGCTTGACGAAGTTAATCAGTTAACACAACTTAAACTTTAAATAAATTTTCTTTTACTTGAAAAGGTCCCAAAAACCAAAACCATAACAAGGAGTCTTGGAATCAAACCAAAATTTTCAAATCTTTATGATATGATCCAGTTCATAAACTGCTGAGTCATTGAAACGAGATCCAATTTATAAACCCATACCTTAGGCCCCAATGGGGCCAAAACCTGAAGTCTATGATTTCGTGGCTTTACCTCTCAACACTGAGGTTGCTAGAACACTCTAGAAATGAGCGTTCCAATGCCACAAAAAATCATGCAAATTGGATATCAGATGCAAAAAGTTCTGGGACAAGATAGTCACGCACAGTGTTCATGTCTTATGTCGATGCTAGCAATCTATGTGTGCATGGCTTCACTTGAGGCAACCATGTCTAGGCCGAGATGGTCCCCCATTCATTTTCAGTGATGACGAGTCTTTGTGTTGCTTGTACTCTCTTCAATTCGTTTTATTTTCCTTATGTTTGTTACAGGAAAATAATGAAACACATACTTGAGAAAAAATTTCGAAAAAAACCTAGAGTCTCGAGTTCAAGAGCCAGAGTCCTCAGCCTACTCGTTGGAGTCTCGGGCTTAGGTGCCAAAGACCTTGACCCAATCACCAAGAGACCGGTGCTCGATAGCCTGTCTTGAGCGTGGGGACCCAGATCTTAAGCTTGGCTATCAGGCGCCCGAGCACAAAAGCTAAGGTCTCGATCCCAACCTTGGTAGACTCAAGTGCATTTGCTGACAACTTGGGCAGGGGAGCCAAGTGCCTAGAACTAGGGGCTGAGGTCCCTAGCCCAGCCTCAAGGTACCTAAGTCCAATAACCAGGGTCCCTAGCCCGAGTGCGATGGCCCAATCCAATTGTGGAATATGATTTCTAATTTTTAGAAGAAGTCATTTTCTTACATTTAAACATCGGTTTTCTATTGATTACTGAAATTTTTCCTTTAATTCATTTTTTCCAATGTTCAAATGTTAGAAAATGAGAAAAAAATTCGACAATAAATTTTCCATGTAACAAAAGAACTCAAACACACACTTGAATTCGGAACCGTTTGACAATTAAAAGGGCCTACAATTTGCTAAAGGTTTTTTTTTTTTTTTTTGGTCAGTATTTACTAAAGGGTTTGCGTGCTTACTTTGAACTCATCATCAGGAAATTTTACTGCTAAATGGGTTCGTGGCCCATGTCTACCGGCCTTAAATTATGTTAAGACACTGATTTATCATATACCCAAAGAACTTTTTCGTCATCTTATAAGAGATGTGTGACCTAATAGGTCAAGCATAATTTGCTCCCAACCAAATGGGAACCCGAACCCATTTTGTCGTTTCTAAGTTCTGACTATTATAGCTTAAATAATATTTATAGTTGATCAATAGTGGAAGTCCAATTGATAGTATTCCATAATTAGCTTTTATGGTTGATAGTTAATGGTATTCTAAATGGCGTTCATGAACAAACCTAGCTAGTCCAATTTTATTTAAAGATCTAATTTTCCTTCATTGGAAAAACGATAGTTTCATTGGGAATAGCTCCACGTGATGAAAATACCTTTGACCAAAGGCTGGATCGTTGATTTTAATTGGAATTGAGTTCCATGGCTACTCGGACAGGAAGGGTTAAGCATAACCAAGAATAAGAACTATAACTAATCACTATAAAGGAAAAGGAAAATAAATGCATGAACTAGGAAGTTAAATTGATAAATTTAAAGATACATTGTTTGTGTTGATGAGTGGGCCTTTCTACAACGATATAACATGGCCTACATAGCCTATCACACAAGGTAAGCACTTCTAAGTGGTTAATATTCATATTAGAGGTTATGACCACATGTCCATGATTTTCATGATTGCACATCAACCTTCTCCATGAATCGTTTATAACTCCTCAATTGTCATTTAAATCATTCTAGTTTTTGCCTTCAACACTTAAACTAAATTTATTATCAATATTCATGATTATCGACAAGTTCCTCCCATCGATATCCTATCGAAAGCCCAATTGCTTGACATTGAGCTCCTATATCGACGTCATTCGGTTGTCGATATTCGTGTTCATTAGCAAGCTTTTCTATTGTTGACAACTCGTCCATAATTGTAATCGTTCAACACCAAGCTCTGTACCATTGTCATATCAATTGAAAAGAGCTACCCATTTTTGGGTATCAATATTGAAAAGTAAGTAGGAAAACGAAGGCAAAGAGGACGAACATGGGGAATTTTCTGTCTGTATTGTATTACATTCATACTCAATGTACATATCCACATTATAGTACAAAGTGTACATAAGAAAAGACAACCAAATAATCTACAAATCAGATCCAATATTAAATTGATCTTGATTGATTTCATGTATTAGTCTTAATCTAAATAATATCCAAACGATTCTCGCGTATCTTTCAACACTCCCCCTCAAGCTGGTGGCTTGTAGCCGAAAAGGGTAGCAGCTCACAAACTATTGAAGATGATAGTATGGTGGGGATTACTGGATCCCTGCCTCATCCTGTGCAGATGATTATGGAGCCTTATGTGCCCTAAATTGAGCATGTTGCGGCTCAGGATCCTATTGTTGAGGCAGTTCTTGATGAAATTCCTCAAGCCCCTCAGATTCAGAATGAGGTTGTAGTAGCTCTACTCAAAAGATCGACTAGGGAAAGGCGTTCAACTATACCACCAGACTATGTAGTCTACCTAGGAGAGCATGATTATGATATTGGCTGTGTTGTTAATCATCTGACTTATACGGATGTCATTTCATGTCCTCAATCAAATATATGACTAGATGCGATGAAAGATGAGATGCAATCTATGAAACACAATGGAGTTTAGGAGCTTGTCGAATTGCCTGAAGGTGTAAACCTATTGGCTGTAAATGGGTATTCAAGACTAAAAGGGATTCCAAAGGAAAGATTGAAAAGTTTAAAGCCAAACTAGTAGCTAAGGGTTTCACTCAAAGAGAATGAATAGATTATGAAACAACCATTTTTCCAGTTTCTTCTAAAGATTCTTTTAGAGTAATTTTGGCATTGGTAGCTCATTTTGATAAGAGTTACATTAGATGAGTGTTAAGACTGCTTTTCAAAATTGAGACCTTAATGAGGAGGTTTATATGGTGCAGCCTGAAGGTTTTGTGGCAGATGACTTAGGTAAGCTTGTTTGTAGATTGAAAAAGTCTATTTATGGTCTTAAGCAAACTTCTAGACAGTGGTATTTAAAGTTTCATTATGTTGTCACTTCATTCGGATTTATTGAGAATAAAGTAGATCAATGTATATATTGTAAGGTCAGTGGGAGGAGATATATTTTTCTCATACTTTATGTGGATGATATCTTGCTTGCAAGTAGTGACATTGGATTACTGCATGAGATAAAGTGGATGTTATCGAAAAATTTTGACATGAAAGACCTTGGTGAGGCGTTTTTTGTTCTTGTTATTGAGGTCCATAGGGATCATTCTCGCCATTCATTGGGTTTGTCTCAGAGGGCATATATTGATTGCATTTTAGAAAGATTCAATATGTAGCATTGCAAAGTAGGAAATACTCATGTTATTAAGGGTGATAAATTAAGTCTTTCACAATGCCCTAATTCAGATTTTGAGAAAGCTCAAATGAATAATGTACCTTATGTTAGTGTGCTTGGAAGTATCATATATGCTCAAGTTTGCACTAGACCAAATATTGCCTTTGCGACAAGACTTCCAGGCGGATATTTATCAAATCTAGGACGCAATCACTAGGCTACTGCCAATAAAGTTTTAAGGTACTTAAGGACGAGATTATATGTCGATTTATAGACATGTTCTGGACTTGCAACTAATAGGGTATTCGGATGCAGATTTTGCTGGCTGTTAAGATGATACGAAGTTAACGACAAGATACATATTTATGTTGGGAGGAGGTGCAATATCGTGGAAGAGTGAGAAACAGAAATCTATATCTTCTTCTACCATGCAAGTGGAGTTTTGTAGCATGTTTTTCAACTGCTACTCAAGCTATTTAGCTTCGGAACCTCATTAGAGAGTTAACAGCTTTTGATTATGTAGATAGACCCATACAGCTATATTGTGACAATAACTCTGCAGTGTTGTTTATTAATAACAACAAAAGTCTCAAGGGGTCTAGACACATGGGGGTCAAGTTTTTTACCATAAAGAAATTAGTACAGAATGGTGATATTTTAGTAGATCATATTCCTACAAATGATATGGTTGCAGATCCACTAATTAAAGGCCTACACCCTTGTGTGTTTGAGCGACGTGATATTAGCATGGGCTTAGGAGCATCTTGGGATACTGTTATTTAGTGGGAGCTGTTTTTACTTTTTCTTTTAATAAAGTTTGCATCTATATTTGTTACATTTAGTAGTAGTATATATATATATATATATATATGTATATGTATTTATATATATCAACTTTTACATTCAATGAAATATTTTTGAATGGATTGTTATTGTGTTGAATATATATATATATATATATATATATATATCAATAAAAGTCTCAAGGTGTTGTATGAACCTTGAGTTAAGGCTAGGGGCATCCAGTTATTAGCCTTATGCATATGTCTTGTTATACATAAGGAAATGTTAGCCATAAAGACGAGACATATGTGAGTTCATTGGAACCATAATGACATTCTCTAGTGGCACAATTTTATTTTATTTTGTGATGCTTAAGAGAAGAGAATGGTGACTGACAAATAGAATCTGTTTATAAGAGATTTCATCCATTTGCCATATTACCATATTGAATCCATATAAATAAAGTTGAAAACACTCGTAACCGTAAAAGGCTCTGTGTGTATACATACAATTACTGCTATGATTCGGTGTTTGAGACTTTATGGGATGGGATTGACTATTAAGAATTATCTCTAGACCAAGGTACGCACATAAGTACAATTTCAATTAATATAGTCCAAGTGAGAATGTAAGAGTTTTCTTAATGTAGACTACATTAATTAATATTGTAATTTACCGTTTTACGGGGTTGGTCTAAGGTGAGATAGAAGATTTCTTAATTAATCTAATATGAAGCTGGCTAGTATGGGCCGAGTTGAGCTTGGCCTGTAATGAAAGGGTCTGGTTGGAAACTCTATAAATAGTGCTCAAGTCTCTCCTCTAACCCTAATTCTCACAAGTATTCTCACAAAAGGAGCGTTAACCTAGCGCTTAAGGGTGAGGGGGCCGTCTCATTGAGTCAGTGATACAGAGGGCAATAGAGGAGAAGGACTTGCGTGTGGATCATCGCTTTTCCACTTCCGCATCAAGAACGATGGATTCCAAAACAAGTGCGTTAAGCTTTCTACTCAATTATCTATGTTCTTGTTCTGGTTATGGAGATCATGGGATTGCACGTTTTGCCTCTTTTAGTATGCAAGTTGCCTCTTTCAATAGTCGGGTTTTTGCAGTCAGTCGCGTGAGACTAGAGCCTCTCAACCCTCGGGCGACCTCATTCATGTTCAATTTTATAGGTGATCAACCCATGTGTCGACCCTTGAGACCTGCGTTGCAGTGGTTGACCTTGCGATCTCGACCGCCATCTCTTTGTCCATGGCGACCCCCCTGATGGCGGTCATTTTTAAATGGGCAGACCACTATGGTTCCAGTGGCGGTCGTACAACCACCATCTCCCTCAAAGGCTTTTCTTTGTTATTTTTGGGCCAAGATTTTTATTTTATTTTTTAAATATTTAATATAATTTTTTCACTATGGTTTTATTTTTATGATAATATTTGTCATGATATTCAGTATTCTACCAAATACAAGATACAATTGAATATCCCTCACATTTATTATCATATCCTATTCTCTCCAAATTATTGTCTTAATGACCAGGCACAACTTAAAAGTTAATAAAGAATAATTATGGATAGATAAGAAGAATTTATCGTTGGAACTCAAGAATGTAGTTTATTTATAGAAATCTTTCATATGTTTAGTTTCAAAATAATATATTAAATTAGCAATCGCATGGAGCTAAATTTGTTTTTATATAAAAGAAAAATTCTACATGATAATTATCACTCAGAAATATGTGATATCTGAAATAATCTGTATCTAAAAATAATCAAATTCCAAATTTATCCTCATATATATCATTTAAGAATTTTCTAGAATCCGTCAAATTGTTCTGATTAGAACTACATAGCTTTTTACTGATTGTAAACCTGTACTTTGTGAAATTGAAAAACACAGAAAATGATTTTAAGATTTGAGGAAATCAGTCTTGTTAGAAAGCCTAAGATATCTTCTTCGACTTTGCCATTTATGAGGTTTCCAAATTTGGATGTTAAGATTATAAAACCTTCATACTAACAACTAAATCGAGCAATCTCAACTTAGTCCTATATAGCTAACTAAATTCATACCCAAAAATCCAATCCCCATAAGTTATCCATCGCTAGCCGAGGAACCTGAAAAGCATTAAAGATGAAAGGAAAGAGCAACCATGGCTCAGTAAGTAATATACACAAAAACATAACTTATTTATACAAAATCCATAATATAACAAACCGTCAAGATCAAAATGAGTTATTTATTACTTCAACACAACCATACTCATAGCAAAAATACCATTTGAATCACTAATGTCAAGACAAATAATCAGTGGTCTAGTTCATTGATTAATATCATCAAATCACACGTCAATCGTCTATTTCATTTACAAATCTCGTGCACAAGTATTCAACCATGATCACGGATAATTCCCCATGACAAAGGCAATCAAGATTTTCCCTACGTAGGTTTATACTTATATTGCCAATACCTAGCCCACAAGGATACTTTAAATCTAATATGCATATCTACAAACCTCTTAATAGGTTCTCAACTACATTTGAGCACATGAATTTTCCCTCATTTTTCTCGCACTCTTTGAAATTAAGCAATATGCACAAACCTTTTGGCGATTTTTCCATGCCCCCCCCCTCCCCAAATTAGATCAATTATGGAAACACAATATCCGAAAATTATTCATGCAAAAATCTGGGAAACAAGGTCCCACATCCCTTCAATGAAGAAAATTAGGGCTCGATCCGCCCTCCAAGGTTTATATTCGGGATATGAAAGATCTTGTCCCTGTCCTCGCCTGCTTCTCTGTTGCATCTCTCCTCCGATTCTGGGCAGTCACCAATTGTTAGGTGAGCGAGGGAGGCAAGTGTGGCACCCCGAAGCGCCAAGGTCACCACAGACTTACCAAAGAAGAACCTTAGTTCCTAGGCATATATATATATATATATATATTTATTCCTTTATCGGTCCCAGTGCATCTTATTTGCGGAAGCATAATCAAGTTCTACTAACTCTCCCTCCCAACAATCATGATACAATTGCACACCACTAAACACCATTAGAAAAGATAAAGCCATGACACTTTTATTTACATATTTTCAAGATGGATTTTCTCGGGTCGGTACAACAAAAGAAAGACCAAGACTTTTAGCTACACTCGACCATAATCCCCAAAAAGAGACAACTCGACCCTCTATGTCGATCATGCAAAATCCTCCATCTACTAGTGTCGGCTATTAACCAAAAAGTTGCAGCTCCTACTTCTCACGCACGAGCCCTCACACCCATCCCGGTGCATCAGGCGGTGGCGGCGGCAACATCCCCCGCATCACTCCATCTCGATGAACGTGAACGGATATGAACTCCTGAATGACAGGGCCCTCAGCCAGGCCCACGTCATACATCACTAAGGCGCGAATCCGAATGAATGTCAGACCAGGGATGGTGGGACAGTCGATCTCCACACACTCAACCTCCACATCCGAAGGAAGGCCGTAAAAGACGCCCCGCGTGACAGCACGAAGCGGCATCTTTCTAATATGAAATGTTGGTCCCCAAAGGGGTGAGTACAACCACTCAGCAGGTAAAGGACCAATAAACCACTCAATGCATCACACAATACAATCATGGCATAACACATGTCATTCAAGCATCCATGCATAATTTACCTTAATACCATGCATATGTCATCATACCGCATGTACATACATCCTCATATAATCATCACCATCATGTCATACACTTACCTTTATCATGTCACATATACCATCATGTCAAAGATGCACATACATCCATGCACTTACCATCATCATGTCACACGTACCATCATGCCATAGGTGCACATACATCCATGCGCTTACCATCATCATGTCACATGTACCATCATGCCATAGGTGCACATACATCCATGCACTCATCATCATGTCACATGTACCATCATGCCATAGGTGCACATACATCCATGCACTCATCATCATGTCACATGTACCATCATGCCATAGGTGCACATACATCCATGCACTCATCATCATCATGTCACATGTACCATCATGCCATAGGTGCACATACATCCATGCACTCATCATCATCATGTCACATGTACCATATCATGCATATTTCAATTTCAATTTCCCAATTTTATTCTTTCATTTTGGGCCGCCACATTTCTCTTTCCCGGGACCAATGTTTGCATCCCACATTTATCGCTCGCACCCCACCTGGCATCACGAGGAAACCTCCGGCACAAACCTCCGGGCATCCAGCACAATACTTGCCAGGCATCTCGTACCCCAACTGGCATCACAAGGCATCCCCCGGCACAATACCTGCCGGGCTTCCGGTTCCCCACGCTCCGGGCATCTCGAAACTCCCGAGGACCCTCCGGCATTCAGCCATTTAAGGCCACCGGGCATCCAGCCTTTACCCTTCTAGCCAGGGATCCCGACACTCCCGAGGCATCGTCAGCTCACACCTCCGACAGCCTTCTCACTTATCTTAGGTCTCACTTTCAATTATAGCTCAATTTCAACATGGCATATGATGTGATGACAAACAAGATCATTTTCATCATTTGATTCTTATATGTATTTCCAATCATCATCATACATGCAGCAAGATACAATCCATGGGGTCCATGCAACTTAAAATGATCCATACATCATGACTTTTGAGATTTAGCAAATTCCAGCTTGCACAATTTCGGAAAACATGTAAATTAAATATCCATATGATCTTCAAAAATCATAAAATCAGAACATGTGGTAGGGAAGACATAAAGGTAGCAATTCCATGAAGAACACATGCCCAAAAGAGCTTCACACAAGAAGATATAGCTCACACAATACAGCATGCAAAATTTGGATAAAATCAGATTATGCAGTTCTTGAAATATTTCGATTAAAATACCCAAATGACCTCCAAAAATTATGAAATTTTACCAGGTTATATTCGAGACCCTAAGGTAAATTTTTCATGAAGACATCTAGGCCAGATTCGTCCTATATAATTTACTATAGACGTTCAAAGTTCCTGTTTCTAGTACCGAACTGTCCAGTTTAGCTATCTCCGAAATATCGAGGTTTCGCCTACTTATCTTTCTTCATTTCTTCTGAAATTTTGATATGTTTTGTTTCAAGAGGTCCACTACAACTTTCATTATGGGATCCAGGTGAGATTATCAAAGGATAGTCACCATTTAGTCCACGAAGTCTCGGGAGTCCAGTACCATACTTCCAGATCTACCGTCTTCAAAAGAAAATCATTTCACCAGGCTAAACTTACTCGTTGTACCTCAAATTTGAGTATGTAAATCATTAGGATGTTCTCTACAACTTTCGTGAAGAAGTAGAAGTGAAATTATTAGTAAAAAGTGACATGCAACACACAAAACCACCAAGAGGTCGACGAAACAGTTTCAGATCTAGCCTTTTCGTAGAGGGAGGGTTTCCCCCCTCAAAACTCAACCATTTTTTCTCAAATTTTATTATGTTATACTTTGAGATGTTTTATACAATTTTTGTGAAGAATTCAAAGCCAAAATCCAACTAAAAACCCACATACAAGCCTCTACAACGTTCGGGGTCAGGCGGCACAGTCGAAAACAGAATACATTTTCAAGAACAACACACTCTAGCTTCGGTTTCTCACACCCTAAACATCCGAGATTTACCACCACTTCAAACACACATGCAAGACACACATGCAAGAGCAGAATATGGATCCCAACTTGCCTTCAAAAATCGAGCAAACAACGGCACACCGACGGCGAACGCGCGACGACGGACGAGCGGACGGATGGGCGAGCGGCTCCTTCCTCCTCTCTCTCGGTTTCTCCCTCTCTCGCAACTCTCTCTCTCTCTCTCTCACTTGGCTTGGGCGACAGTCCCTCAACCGGCCATTCTCTCTTTCTTTATTTCCCCTAAACTTAATCATTAGCAATGATTAAGAGCCACCCACAATGGCCAATGCATGGAGTCTCCTTTTTGTCACTTGGCAAGACCCATGCATAATGGGCTTGTAAGTGGGCCGGCCTCTCCCCCTCTCCTTGGTCGACGGCAGCCCTCTCCATGGGCTTCATGGGCCGGCCTTTTGGCCCATCTAAGGTCCATACTCTTGGGCCTAAGGTCTAAGCCAAATTAAACTCACAATTTCACTTTCAATTATTCATCTTTAATTCTCTCTTTTATAGATTTCAAATTTTAAATTTCATATGGCCATAATCTTGTAACATTTAATCTATAGGGATTAAATCTATGAGGTGCATAGCCAAGAATAAATCCTTCTCATTAATTTATCCTATAATACTAATTTTAATAACTCTTGAACACAAATATATAACACTTGGTCTTAAGAGAAAATCAATGGCTAAAGCATAAACCATAGGTAATTTCATTACCTAATCATGGGCTTTAATACATCTAGAGGTTGTCTTGAATTTTTGGGATGCCACAGCAAGCCTTCACATTCCTTCAGGTAATGACATCAACGAGCGGCACCATATGATTTTAAGCTCCTAAAGTGATTGAAGGGCATCAATCCGCTTGGATAAGGCCTTCAAATTGGAGCAACGGTCAATGGTGAGACGCTTTGAGATTGTTGAGTTGCAGAAGCCACCGTGGGAGAGATTCTACTCTAGGAAGGCCAAAGATCGATAAGGACCGGAACTCTAAAGTCCTTGGAGATCCAAGATGATATTGCTACTCTCGTCTTTGCATAAATTAAGGTCATCACAATTACTTATATGGAGATTAGTAAGGGATGCAAGCCTTCGCATTCCATCTGATAATGACGTATGAAATTGAGTTGGTACTATTTGGCATTGAAAATGTGATCATTAAAGCATCGAATGAATCTTATAGAGATATATGCATGATTGCATGGATGATATGTGCATTACACATGATACCTTGGTTGTCTTGCTTGTTGCATTTTGTAGTTTGATGGATCTTCACTGCTGAGTGGTTGTACTCACCCCTTTCGGGGACCAACATTTCAGATTGAGAGATGCCTATGTTACCTGTCACACGTGGCACTTTTTATGGCGTCCCAGTTGATGTTGAGTGCTCGTGTTCGGAGCACATCTGTGTTGGTGTTCAAGGATTGGTATTCGTCCATGTTCGAGTCTTAGTCATGTATGAAGTGGGTCTACCTGATGGCCCCGTGGTACAGGAGTTCCTATCTGTGCATGTTCGTCGCGACGGGATCATGATGGGAATGCTGCCGCCGCCGCCAGCCGATGGACCGGGCTGGGTGTGATTGTGCATGTGAGGGGTAGCGGATGACAGTTTTTGGATGGCCGACACTGAATCGATGGATCGTTGTACATGACTGCTGTGGAGTTGGGTACTTTTGGTTACAACCGAGCTTAGAAAAGCCTTGGCCTTTTGTTGTACCAACTCATGATGTCCATCAAGTTATGTAAATAAAAGTGGTTTGGCTCTAACTATATATATATATATATATATATATATATATATATAAAGTGTGCGGTTGGTGTGCATTGCATTATTTAGTTTGAGTGTGTGTTAGGGAGATATCGAATATGCTTCCGTTATATGAACTGCGTTGGGACCGATTTTAAATAATATAAACCCCCAGGACTTATGGACCCACTATAATTCAATGGCATCGGAGTGACATGTTATCAGAACAAGTGAAGGGTAAGCGAGCTGTGGCGACCCTAACGGATCGGGGGCCGTTTCCAGGGGTGCCACACATAACTAGGCCCGACTCATGGCCGTTCCAATCATGGCATGCACCCCCACCCGCGGCCGCCAAATCTAGCCCTGCTTAGCCACGATCCAGCTTTGCAACAAGTAGGAACCAGCCCGTCATGTCGAGGCTAGCAACCTCTCGAAGTCAGCTCAGCAAACGGCATAATCCAAGCAGCCCACTCAGCTCAACCGTGGACTTAGCGAGGCCGATTTCGGGCCCATCCCGGCCCCGCTTGGCGGTCCCGCTTTGAAGGTTGTCGTTCCTCACTGCGTCCTTATCGTTTTGATATGAGTGGATCATTAATCAAGTGAGTTTAACTCATTAATCCTCGCTTAGTAAGTTAATGACGTTTAATGGTTGATTAGGTTAAATTAAGCTAGGATTATGTGGTTAGAATGTATTAGTAAATTAGTTAATTTTTTATGCATGTTAGGTGGATAGTTTAGTGCAATTAGGGCATAGACAAGCTTTAGTATTTATGTAAAATTGTTTGGAAATTTTCTAGGTTCGTCTCGGCTTTTAATTAGGATTTACGGGCCTAGGTCCTATTTATTGGCAATTAAAAATTAACTTTCGTAATTAATTATTTATTTATTTATTTTTCGAAAATTAGACTGGGATAGCTAGTGACCGAAATTTTATGCTAATTGCAATGGTGTGATATATTTATTTAATTGAGTTCTAAATTGTGCTGATTAGGTGTGATTTGTGATTGTGGGTAATTATCTCAAAATTAATCAATTTCATTAATTAATTGGAAAATCATCGGGCATCGGTTTACAGCACCAAAAAGGAATTTAGGGACTGTTGAAATTAGTGGGATTTTCAAGTGAGAAAATATTATATTTTGGCTAAGGCCGACCGTGTACCCATACACGAGTATTTTTATCGAGTTTGATAAAAATGGCAAAATATATCAGTTTACCTGGTAGCTTCTGGTGAGCATAAATACTATACTATATCAGTATGTCTGGCAGCTTCTGGTGAGCATAATTAGTATATTATATCAGTATATCTGGCAACTTCTTGTGAGCATAAATAGTATACTATATCAGTATATCTAGCAACTTTGGGTGAGCTATACTATCTATATCAGCTTAGAGTGAGCAGTCCTGATTATGATCGGACTTTATAGATAGTATTGATTCAGATGACCAGGGAATGGTCTCGATTACATGGAATTGACTGAGTGGATTGATCGATAATTCGATCTGATTGGTTGTTGTGATTGAATAGTTGTATAAATGATATTGATTTGCAGGAAGGAATTGAGGCCAAGGTAAGTCCTCTGACTCATGATTGTGCTTAGGCAACCCTTAAGGCGTATTTTATTCCTAGTCGGGTCTTAGGGGGTTGAATTTGCTGAGATGTTGTCTCACCCCGTTGTGGGATAACATTTTCAGGTTCACAGATGGTGACTCCTCCTGAGTGTCATGGTCATCCCATGAGGGTGACCGAGCAGGTCTCTATTTTCCCTTATCTCAGAGGTTTTTAGGTTTATGAGCTAGTAGTAACCACAGTCTAGCTAGTAGTGTATCGCATTGGGGAGCACCGGTTTTATTTATGAGAAAGAAAGATAGTTCGTTGCAATTATGCATCAACTATCGTCAACTCAATCAGGTGATAATAAAAAAAAATGTTCATTGCCAAAAATCGACGAATTGTGTGACCAGTTACAAAAAGTGTCGATGTTTTCAAAGATCGACTTGAGGACAGGTTATCATAAGTTGAGAACCAGGAAGAAGGTTATACCGAAGACAGTGTTTCGTACTCGATATGGCCTTTGTGAGAGTACTGTATTGCCATTGGGTCTGACGAACACTCCAGTTACTGTCATGGATTTGGCAAACCGAGTGTTCAAAGAATATCTAGATCGGTTGTAATCGTGTCTTTTAATGATATTCTAGTGTATCCGAGGAGTGCTAAGGAGGAGCACAAAAGACATCTGAGGATGATACTTCAGACCCAAGAATACATAGACCATGTGCGAAGATAAGCGAGTGCGAGTTTTGGTTAACTCGTGTTACGTTCCTAGCCAAGTGATTTCAAGTGAAGAAATCTCCATGGACCCAATCAAAATTGAAGCAGTGATCAATGGGCCAAGACCGACTACAAGGACAGCGATCAGAAGTTTTGTGGGTTTGACAAGGTACTACAGAGGTCTGCAGTAGGATTTTCAGCATTGGTGTCGCCATCGACTCGATTCCTAAAGAAGGGAGAGAAGTTCATATGGATAGACAAGTGCGAGGATAATTTCCAAGAGCTTAAGCAGAAGCTAGCCACCGCACATGTGCTGATCATTCCATATGATTCTGGAGGATGCGAGATCTATAGTGATGCATCGTTTAGAGGACCGGGTTGCGTGTTGATGTAACGTGGTAGAGTGTTACATACGTGTCCCATCAATTGAGACATCATGAGTTGAATTACCCGTCGCATGACTTGGAACTCGTAGCAATAGTTTCGCTTTGAAGATTTGGAGATATTATTTGTGTGAAGAAAGATTCCAAATCTTCGCTAACCATCAAAGTCTCAAGTATTTATTCTCTCAAAAGGAGTTGAATATGAGACAGTGTTGTGAGTTAGAACCTTGGAAGAACTGGAATTGTGATGTCTTGTATCACCCTGGAAAGACGAATTAAGTCGCAAATGCATCAAGTCGGAAGTCTTCGGTTGCACAGATGGTGATCAAGGAGTGGAATTTACTCGAGAGAGCTCGAGATTCAGTTTTCAAGTTTGAGGGGCCACCTTTCGAATCTTATGGCCACCTTAGAATTGCACTGATGGTCTAATTTAGGATCAAGACGTTTCAGTTGACGGACCTAGATGTTTAGGAAATCCTGCAAGAAGATACCGATAAGGGAAAGGTTGACTTTCAAATTTCGGAAGATGAAGTGCCGAAGTGTCGAGGGTGATGATAGGTGTCAGACGGTACGGGGCTTAAGGAGGAGACCTTGTCAGGAGTTCACTGTAGCAGTTGCAGTATTTGACTAGACAGTACAAGTAGGTCAGAATCGGCGTTAGCTCAATTGGTATACCAATATAAAGATAGATATCACCGGACAAGTTGCAAGTGTCAGATGTGTCAGTAAGTGGAAATTCAGTAATGCAAACCGGAGGACTTTTACAATCACTCGAGAGTCCTAAGTGGGAATGGAAGTATATCATGATGGAACGTCGTGATAGGCTTATCAAAGAGTCAGAGTAATGATTCCATTTCGGGTTGCGGTCGATAGATTGACGAAATCGGCTCACTTCTTGGTAGTACGAAAGGGTCTGGGCTTAGACAGACAGGCAAAGTTGTATGTGCGTTAGATAGTTTGTCTGCATAGAGTACCAGTGGTGATTTTATATTAGATCTAGACCTGAGGTTCCCAATTTCAGCAGAGCTTTCACTTCAGTTTGTGGGAAGAGAGTTATTTGATAAGAGATCACAGCCTAAAGTCAGCGCAGCAATTAGTGATTGCAATCGCCGTGATCAGAGGTAGACTAAAACCCGCTTAGAGCCATCAGAAAAGTTGATGTGTCAAGCGTGGAAGGCCGGGATTCCAAGTTGGTAAACGCATCATTCTGAAGGTGTCACCAGGGAGGGATATTTTGCGCTTCAGCAAAAAGGGAAAGCTGAAACTAAGGTACGTAGGTCCCTTTTTAGATTCCAAAGAGAATTAGGATCCTAGTGTATCGTTTTGCATTGTCGCCAAGGTTGGCGCAAGTGCATGACGTCTTTCACATGTCGATGTGGAGAACATATGAGCCTGACACGACCCACGTGCTAAATCTTGAAGAATTAGACATGGACGACAGAGTGTCATACGTGAAAAGCCCGGTTCAGTTTGTGAATCAGAAAGATCAGATCCTATGTACGAAGATGGTCCCCTTGGTCAAAGTGGTCTAACAACACCACGGGACCGAAGAAGCAACAGAAGAAAGTGAAGGCTCGATGAGATGACGATAACCCCCACCTTTCGTTCAAGATTGGTAAAGGTTTAAATATCGATGACGAAATTTTTATAAGAGGGGTAGAGTTGTGACATCCTGATTTTCAAGTTCTGATCTCGATGGGATAAGTTGGGCCTTTCATCAACGTGACTATAGTGATTTTCTCTGAGATTGTCACTCATGAGATAACTAGTCTATCAGGTGAAGCCGTTAAGGGATTTTAATGCAATAGCTTGAGAATTCGACCAGAAATCAACTACTCGACCATGCTAGTCTACAAAGGTCATTACGGCACAATTTAAAATCAATCGAAGACCGGAGATAGGTCGATTCGATTGAGATATGTGATCAAACTGTCGGTGATTCCACTTGATTACAGAATTCTCGTCGATCGGTACTAGACCGATTTTCTGTCGTTTTGGGTACCTTGTGTTCGTATTTGAAACCTCGAGATTCTCACGACCACCGAAAGTCGCCAATGTGTCGAAGAGGTACGAGTGGCTCCAAGAAAATTGACCACGGGTCAATTGCACAAAAAATTTCTAAAAGCTAACCGGTAGGCTAGGCCACGCTAAAATCGCATCAGATTGAAATTAACCGCGAATTTGAATTCGATTTCGGAAATTGAAAATTCTGTCATATCACGAGTCATTTTAGGAACATCGACTCATCTTTCGAGGAATTTCCGGCGAGTTCAGGATTTTTGCGAAAAATCGATTTGGACGATTCGAAAAACGAACGGAATTTCGGATTAGCCAATTTGAAGGGATTTTTGGCCTCCGGTGTGAGCTACTTGATGAAAGGAAATTTTGTGGGTTTTTTCTACAACCAAATTAGGCCTCAAACGGAGAAATTCGTTAAGAAATCGGATTCCAAGAAAAAGAAAATAGAATTCGGAATTGAAGGAAATTGTCATTTTGCTACCCGAGACTTGTTATTTTGAGAGATTTAAGGTGCAAGGAAGCAAGTGAGGACCAAGCATTTTACATGGAAATTTATGGGATCAAGATTGGATAAAAATATGATGTTTTATTTTTATTTCCCCCCTCCTCTCTCGGTCTCTCATTTCCACACACCTCTCACGATTTTCTCTCCCTCGCATGTCGTTTTCTCATCTCACCCCCCTGACCGACGGTCTTCTTCTCTCTCCTCCTTCTCTACTTGATCGCTGCCAGCTGCCCCTAATTTTCCCCCCTTCTTCAGTCTCTACAGCTGCACGCCAGCTGCAGTCAACACACCCCTTGGCTGCTTCTGCTTTGTCTCCTTCCCTCTCAGCCACACGTGAAGTGGTCTTTCCCCTTTTTCTTCTTCGAGCATCCCTTCCCCACCGAAATTTTTGCTTCTCCTTATTTTCATTTTCCCGCATGTTTCTGCCCCCACCGAACCCAACCAATTTGTCTTCAGCTGCCACCGCTCCACCATTCGTCCAAGTTGGCCCACCTTTGCAGCCTAGTAGCAGCACTCACACGTTCGATTCCAGCAAGTCCAGCAGCCGTAACTAGGCCCGACTCATCGCCATTCCAGTCACAGCTCGCACCCCCACCCGCGGCCGCCAAATCTAGCCCCGCTCACCCACAATCTAGCTTTGAGATAAGCAGGAACCAGCCTGTCGAGTCAAAGCCAGCAACCTCTCGAAGTCAGCTCAGCAAATGGCAGAATCCAAGCAGCCCACTCAGCTCGACCGTGGACTTAGCGAGGCCAATTTCGGGCCTATCCCGCTTTGGAGGTTGTCATTCCTCGCCGCGTCCCCGTCGTTTTGATCCGAGTGGATCATTAATCAAGTGAGTTTAACTCACTAATTCTCGCTTAGTAAGTTAATGACATTTAAGGGTTGATTAGGTTAGACTAAGCTAGGATTAGATGGTTAGTTAGAATGGATTAGTGAATTAGTTAATTATCGATGCATGTTAGGTAGATAGTTTAATGCAATTAAGGCCTGTCAAGTCAAAGCCAGCAACCTCTCGAAGTCAGCTCAGCAAATGGCAGAATCCAAGCAGCCCACTCAGCTCGACCGTGGACTTAGCGAGGCCGATTTCGGGCATGTCTCGCTTTGGAGGTTGTCATTCCTCGCCGCGTCCCCGTTGTTTTGATCCGAGTGGATCATTAATCAAGTGAGTTTAACTCACTAATTTTCGCTTAGTAAGTTAATGACATTTAAGGGTTGATTAGGTTAGACTAAGCTAGGATTAGGTGGTTAGTTAGACTGGATTAGTGAATTAGTTAATTATCGATGCATGTTAGGTAGATAATTTAATGCAATTAAGGCCTAGACAAGTTTTAGTATTTATCTAGAGTGGTTCGGAAATTTTCCAGGCTCGTCTTGGCTTTTAATTAGGCTTTACGGGCCTAAGTCCTATTTATTAGCATTTAATAATTAATTTTCGTAATTAATTATTTATTTATTTATTTTCTGGAAATGAGACCGAGATAACCAGTGACCGGAATTTTATGCTGATTGTAATGGTGTGATATGTTTATTTAATTGAGTTCTAAATTGTGTTGATTGGGTGTGATTTGTGATTGTGGGTAATTATCCCAAAATTAATCAATTTCATTAATTAATTGGAAAATCACCGGGCATCGGTTTACAGCACCAAAACAGAATTTGGGGACTGTTGAAATTAGTGGGATTTTCAAGTGAGAAAATATTATATTTTGGTTAAGGCCGACCGTGTACCGACACACGAGTATTTTTATCGGATATGATAAAAATGACGAAATATATCAATTTACCTAGCAGCTTCTGGTGAGTATAAATAGTATACTATATCGGTATGTTTGGCAGCTTCTGGTTAGCATAAATAGTATACTATATCAGTATATCTGACCGCTTCTGATGAGCATAATTAGTATACTATATTAGTATATCTGGCCGCTTCTGGTGAGCATAATTAGTATACCATATCAGTATATCTGACAGCTTCTGGTGAGCTATACTATCTATATCAGCTTAGAGTGAGCAGTCCATTATGATCGAACTTTATAGATAGTATTGATTGAGATGACCGGGGAATGGTCTCGATGACATGGAATCAACTGAGTCGATTGATCGATGATTCGATCTGATTGGTTGTTATGAATGAATAGTTGTATAAATGATATTGATATGCAGGAAGGAACAGATGCCAAGGTAAGTCCTCTGACTCATTATTGTGCTTAGGAAGCCCTCAGGGCGTATTTTCTTCCTAGTTGGGTCTTAAAGGGTTGAACTTGCTGAGACATCGTCTCACCCCGTTATAGGATAACATTTTCAAGTTCGCATATGGCAACTCCCCCTGGGCGTCATGGTCATCCCATGAGGGTGACTGAGCAGGTCTCTATTTTCGCTGATCCCGGAGGTTTTTGGGTTTATGAGCTAGTAGTAACCACAGTCTGGGTTGAGGAGATTCCACATCAGGAGATAACTAATCGATTCAGAGCTTGGTTCCGTACAGCTCCTTATGGTGTTAGGCTAGGTCCCCTTAGGGGTTTTGATATCCATATGTGGTGATTGATGCTACTCTGGACGAGGATCCAGCTGACCCTCCTGATGGTGTAGTGGAGGACCCACCGTCTCGCCCGGATCCCGTGGACACTGAAGAATCGGCAAACGAGTCGGAGTAGTTGGTCATAAGACAACTAGTTTTGAGAATCAACCTTTTTGTAGACCTTGTAAATATCGGCTAGTAATGTATATAAATTAATCTTATATGTATAAAGGTGTGTTGTAATTTCAAAAATTATGGTCCTACTTTTCCATCCCATTGAATTGTTGTCTGGAGATTATTTATCTGCTTCCGCATGTGCATTAAAATGAATGGGTCAGCGATGCGTCGTAGGATGTCCCTATTTAATCGACCATAGAGGGATGGGCATGTGCTCGGATGATCCGGGCATGACATTTTTTTATTGATGGGGGGCTGAGGAGCTTCTTTATTAGTTTTGTCCCAAAAATTTTGTCCTCTCGTAGTATGCATCATGAATTGAAACGCACTAAGGCATTTATTCTTGTTGAAGCACTTAGCTAGGTAGTCACCTAGATCATTGTGGTGTATTATACACATGGCATGATAACATGGAATTCCACTAACTTCACAAGCTCTACAAGAACAAGTCTTCAATTTCAAGTCCACAACATGTTTGTTACCACCTTTCATAATCTCATATCGGTGATCTCCATTCCATATCAAATGGCAATACCTACTATCAGTTGTATTCTGATGTAACTTATGCACAACCATTGAACCATAATTTCATGTCCACTTAGCATATGCACCCCTTTGACAGTGCATTCTCTAGCATACTCACAGTAGCCTTGCACCTAGCTTCCACAAATTTATCATTAAAAGCTTCACTGAGATTATTATCGATATCACATTTTATGATGATGTCAAAGAATGCTTTACACTAATGCTTTGGCTTAGTGTGGAATAGATCATCATGACCTTGTAAAGTCATTTCTTTCAACCTCTATCTATGCACCTCAAAATCTACCATATTAATATTCTTAGCACATTTTCAAAATTGTCTCATCAATTGTTTTCCTTTGTATTTTCAACCCCAATTAGAGAATATATGCCTTGTACACATTTTATGTTTTGCATTTGCAAAAGTTCAACTAATGAAGGGATAAGACCCTAATAGATACAAAAAAAAACATTAATATTGGAAATCACTACATACATTATTGCAAACAAATTCAGGATGAGTTATAATAGTATTACATATCTTTTGTCGGTCACTTATTAAAGCCCAACCATTGCTATTACCCATGTTGAGGTCTTTCTTCAACAAGTTGATAAAACTAGATTCATGTGTCCTTATTACCAATTCTTACAACTACCTACACTACTAGATAGATTTGATTTTCGACATCCCTCCCTACAGCATAATGTGACACTTAATTTTTAGTTTACGCGTTATAAAAAGGTAAAACTCAAGATTATGATTTCCGATCGCAACGGAGCCTGTTTCTCAAACAAAAAAAAAATGTCCTCTTTCATTTATTTCTTTTGCATTGTCACTTTTAAACAATTTCCTAACCATTTTAAAGAAAAACTTGAAAAGTCAAACAATTGACTTTTGAATTGACTTTTTTGTCAATTCTTTGATTAAAACTTACTCTTGAATCAATGTTGGGTTTTTGTTCAAAAAGATGTTAGATGGCTTTAATTTCACTTTAGTCAAGTCAATCTTCAACATTTCAAAGATTTGACTCAAAAATCAACATTTTAGGAAAAATCAATTAAATGGTTGATTTTTCGTCAAACCTTTAACAAAAAAAATCAAAAAATAAAAAATTCACAAAAAACACTTTGTTTTAGTGTTAATTTGACTCTGGTGTTGAAAATTTTACAAAAATCGATTAAGAGCTTTGTTTTCCGAATTTTTCGATTTTAGGTTCAAACTCAACTAAAAATATAATTACTTTTGTATTTATCATAATTCTATGTAGTTCCTTCTATAACATTTGGTCTAGAGATTATTTGTAATCTACTCATTCATTTAATTTTAGGAATTATCATGTCAAAAGACAAATTACCATTTTAAGCTCTAATTAGGGGATCAAAATCAATTCTTCATGAGTTGCGAACAGACATTTTATTACACTTGCTTTCTTGAGATGAGTCCAAATTTTGGATCCGTTTAAATAAATTCACTCAAGAACTTCACAATTGGAGAAATTTTACTCTCTTGAATATAGGAAAGTCAAGCTATGGAGCTTCAATTGAAGAAATTCAAGTTGGCCCATTCAAGATTAAGATTTGATTTCATTAATCGAGGCCCAATTATTGGACCTCGATTCATTTTTAGCCTAATTCTCGTGACTTCAATTCAAGGTCAATTTGTATGTAATAGGTTATTCTAAGCATGGGTAATTAGTCAAGTGGGTTTATCACATTATTAATTGAATTCAATTTCAATTAATTTGCGATTTCGAGCGAGGAATTGGAAAATTGCTCATTTTAGCTTATATATGTGTACCCGTGATCTAAGTCTATTAATTTTTGCAATAATCAATCAATTAGGTCAATAAAAAAAACCATAGATTGCATTTACGGGTTTAATTGGCTTAATTTGATTAAAATCGGATAATTTCTACTCCTATTAGATAATTTTCAATTGAATAAATTTTAAGCCCATAAGAATTGCTAGTCAGAACCAATCAAGAACTAGTCGAATCAGTGTCAACCGATTCGACTAGTCAAATCGATCGCTGGCAAGGTAGGCCGATTTGGCCCCTGACTTTTGTGAATTTATGATTTTACTCCTAATTAGGCCCTAATCGCGATTTTTGTTTTGACTCCCAATTGCCATCCGATCGGTCATAGGACATGTTCTAGGTAGGATTAGGTCTTAATGGACTTAATTTGATCATTAAATCAAAATTTTGACTATTAGATAGAACCAATAGTCAAGATTTAACGATTAGGCTATAGTATGAAAGGATTTTCCTCCAAAAATTCAAGTGGGGCTCATTTGTCAAATTAGACAAAAAAAAAAAAAAAAATCTGCAGAATTTTCTCTCCTCCCCCTTCTCTTCTCGCCACTCTCTTTCCCCTTCTCTCTTAACTCGATCGCTGCTCGCCATTGGTTCCGCCCTCATGTCGGCAGTCCTTCGACCGGCACCACCGCCCAACATCTTCCCCGTTCTCCCCTCTCTCCATCGCAATTGCCATTCGCTGCCAGAGAGATCAAAGCTCGCTGTTCAACAGATCTTCTACCCACGACTTGGAGACCGTCATGTTGGGGTTTCATGAATCATGTATAGTTAAAATTAACAAAAAGAACGCAGCGGAAATAAGAAGATATATTTTACATGATTCTCCGAAGGCGTTGTTCGTGCGTTTTAATCAAAAATCTGAATGTAAAAGAGAGTTACACGAATTACCTCTCGAAGCGCGCTTTACACGAATTGGTTCGGATGTTCTACAGTTCGAGCCCCACAAATGTCGGACCTCTAGTTCAGACACACCAACAACGAACGTCGAACGGAAGAGAGAACTTTTGGATATTCACCACTTCGATCGTGCTAGCAATCTCGTGGAGACAATCCGCCGTATCCTTTGATGTATTATAGTCACGGCCTCGGATGAGAGAAAAACCTTTCCTTTCTTGCTTCTCAAAGACAACACAAGAACACACCCATCTCTCTCTATTTTCAGCAGCCCTTTGTTACACATTTTCTACTTCGTTTTTAAATAAAATTATTTATATATATAAACCAGCAACGGTTGCTGATCGATGGACGATCAGCAACCGTTGCTGATCATCCCCCGCTCATGCACGAACGATCGTGCATGAGCGGTTGCTGATGCACGACTTCGTGCATGAGCGGTTGCTGATGCACGACTTCGTGCATAAGCGGTTGCTCATGCACGAATTCGTGCATGATGTTCAGCAACTGCTGACCATCGTGCTTGAATGGTCAGCAGTTGCTGACCATCCGAGTTTCATGCATGTGCTTCGTGCACATGCATAAAACTTTAAATATATATAATTTTTTTTATTAGTCATTAAAAGGTATTAATTAATTAATTCTTTACTTAAACAAATAATTAATTAATTAATCAATCCCCTTTAAAATAAAAAGAACGTAACCTCTATATGTGCAATTGGAGTACATTAAGATATATCCACTTCGGGCATGCGTGTGCATCATATGCAAGGAGGCTCGTGACTATAATACAAATTAAATATAATCTCATTTAATTTAATTTCAAATCGACTCAATTCGATTACAGTAATTGCAAACAATTTTGCAACATCATTTCTCTCTTGTTCTACGTTATCCCAATTGTTTATGGTGTGTGACATCCCTAGGTTCATCACTAAGCTGGTAGTAAGACTTGTACTAACACATTAGTACTCCCAAAAGAATTAATTGTCCCGATTAATCTTTGGATCTTACAAGCCATGATTGACATCTAGCAATATGTCATGGCTACCCAGATAGTGTGAATGCTTTAAGAACATAATGAACCTGTCAGCTTTGGCTATAGTGTAATTCAATCCCTCTATCTTACTACGTCCCGATCAAACAAAGACCATGGAATATTTGTCAAATCATTAATTCGATCATATGCACAAATCTAATTGACATGCATTTTATTCGAGACATAAACAATTTATTCTCGGTTACAACCCCGGCCGAGGATTTCAATGCAGTGTCATAATTAGATCGCATAGGACATCATCATTATACCTTGCATATAACAAGGAGACAGATTCCATATTGCGCACACGTGTAACTTCGTAAATGAACAAAATATGACCATCGGTACAAAGACGGATCAACGACCCGGCATTACGTGTACCGTGAACCATAGTTGTTCGACACACAAGTTAACACTGTGCCTCAGGTCTAAGGATTATTTACACAAGAACAAAGCATGAACAATTAGACATTGACCATGCTAAAAGCTTCCATGTCGCTAACTGTTCCATACGTGTCACGTTCAGTGAACTTGTCTTATACAAACACCTGTGTTCTTAACTTAGGCATCACAATACCCAATGACTTGTGACTCATCATTCCCTTAAGTATCCAATACTTAATGGTGAAGTTAAGAACACACCGGTCTCAACAGGATTATTAATATCCACTAAATAATCCATCGACCGGGAACGATTTAGAGATTCAGTCTAACTATGAACCCGTCACATATATTCTTGACGTCTCAAGAATAGGTCTAGTTGCAACTAATCTTATGGAATCATTCATAAATATAAAACAATTGGACAAATGAATGAATATGTCATTGCCATTAATTAAATAATAATAATAATGAAAGTACAACTGAAATCCCTAATATGTAACTATTACATAGTAGCTTTAGGGCATACATCCAACACGTCACCCACGCCAGTATTGAGCTAGCGCCCCTTTTTCGACTGAACAAGGTAGTCTGGTGATACCTTGGTGTCTTAGAGCTCATCAATCCTCTTCATCAACTTGTCCTCTAGGTCTTGGTGTTCCTGTTCAGCTGAGTGGTGATTGGAAGCCTTTCGATCAAGTAGACTTCCATCGACGCTCAAACCAGTCCTATTCAAACTGGTTCCTTCGATCGCCCAAATCGGTGATCACAGGTGGTCATCGAAGTTCTCAACTTTCGCTGATCGACTAGCAGGAGTGTCCCTGACCTTGTTGTGATCGGGGATAAGTGGATCGGCCATCGGATCACGTCCAGCGGTGACTTTTCCTCGCCAGCATCCAAGGTCAGTCCTCATTGGATCGGTTCGGCTTGGCGACTAAATCGGCGGTCCAATCACCCTTGATCTGGTTCCTTGGCAATCCAATAGGCATTCTCAAGATTCCGATCACATTCCGACGACGTTCATTTCATCCAATCGGGCTTAGATTCGAAGAAAATCGCAAAGGTAAACTCTCTTGATCTCAAATCCAATGAGGCAAGATTGGCTTAACTGATTGAGGTTAGGATTTTACTTTAGATTTACCTGTTATGCTTAGATTTGATATTTGATGATGTTATTTGATGATTTTTTATAGCTTGATGATCATTGATCATGAACTTGTGGCTGATTGAACTTGATCTTCATTAATCTGCAATTTCGTAGCTCTATGATGGACTTAAAGTTTTGGCTTAAGCAAGGTAGTAAAAGAGGTTTTCTAGTCTTAAGCCCTGCACATAGAAAGTAGACTTCTTAAGCTTTGATTTGATAGGTTGCACATCCCGAGCATACGTCGTTTGATTATCAAAAAATATAACTTTAAAATATGTCGATTTAGCAGTAGTTTTAGGTTGATTTATGGTTCTAACTTGTTACGATTTTCAGTTTTGTTATTTTCATACTAGTTTTGGTGCTTGGAGTCTGGAAAAACTTTTTTCATTAGATTTACGTGAAATTATCTCGAGTACGACATATCTTTTTTCCAAATATTTTGAGATTGATCTGTTTGGGTAAAATTGTCAAAAACCATCCCTATGTTGATCTACCCTGCACAAGGTTCGAATTGCATTTGCTTGAAATTAAGATTGTAGATGAATCTTTTTGACTTCACATCCTTCATGAGATTTGTAATACATGTTGTAAGCATCCTAAAGAGGTATGATTTGTATGAATTGATCATGCTTTAATATGTCAATTGCATGAACAAATGAGTTTAGGTATTGATGCAATAGTGCATTTCATAACATGCCTCTCTCTTACCATTTTCATGTAGGATTGTGTAAGGGTGAGCATGCCGGACCTCCCAAACTAGGAATCGCCCAAATTGGACCGAACTGGACCAGTCGATTTGGTCTGGTTCCCAGAGGGATCTATCCGGTTCCTGGTTCTATAAAAATGGAATCGGTGATTGTCGGTTCGATTCTCGGTTTCGAAGGGAATCGAACCAGATAGGATCAAACCGATCGGACCAACCCTTTTTTGAAAAAATATATATTTTTTTCTAATTCTTAAAAATGGCAATAACACTAAAAAAATAGTAACAATCCTTGTATTTTTCTTATTTTTTTTTTGCTAAGTAATCGATTCCATGGGGTTAGTCCGGTCTGGTTCTCGGTACTAGGTTGGTCCAGTCAGTTCAGTCCAATTTGTGGTCCTAGGCTGGTCAAGTCCGGTTCCTAATCTGGTTCCTAGTTCCTAGGTGAAACCAGATCGGATCAGGAACCGATCACCCCTAGGATTATGTGCCCTCAATTGTGTTTAGATGTCTTCATAAAGAATGTCTGTCATGCTGCATTCTATATGTAGAACTTTTTATAAGATTTTTTCATATCATTAGATCATTGAAATTAAGCATGTTCAGTAATGGTTATACTAGATTAGGGGCTTATCATGAGCTTATCTAAATCCATTTGTTCGAGTCTCTTAGAGCGCGCATGATAAAATTTCTGTTTCTCGATTTCTCTGTTTCTGTGTTTCCTAGAACATGTTTGGAACAGAAATCCGTTTGGTAACGCAATTTGATTTCTCTATTTCTGAAACAGATTTCTATTCCAGAAATAGAGAAACCGAAGAATTTAGAAGCTGAAACTTTTAACTTCTCAATTTCTAAAATAGAAATAGAATTTTTTTTTTCTCAACTTTTCAGTTTAGTTAATTTAGTCCAAAATATTTTAATGATTTTTTAATATAATCATTTCAATCAATATTGATTGAAAATCTTAACCATTGGGCCAGATGGTGGGAATTGAATGAACAAGCTTCATTTGTTGCACGCAAGAGATTTCACACATGGTAATAGTCAACTTGCCATATTCATATCTAACGAGTCTATCTTCACCTACTCTTCCATAGTATGCCAGACAACGGCTCTATCTGGCTAACTATTTTTTTGATCATAAACTTCATACTGAGGCGGTAAAAAGGGGTCAAATCATTAGGGTTTCATCTGATTTTTCTTTTATATACTGTCCTCACTTATCAAGACGCGCGTAAAAAGAGATCTAATAAGGAATATGTTGTTCTTGTAAGAGTGTTAATGAAAATACATATTTTTATGATAAATTTTTAAATAATCCTAGTGTTGATAATTTTGAAAAAAACCGGTGACGATTTTTGAACATGGTGAGGATTTTTTTAACAAAATTTGGAAAGAGATTGGAATTAGACTTGAAGTTAGGATTTTTTTTAGGAGATTAGAATATTATAATCATGGCTATCATTAGACTTATTTGATTAATGTGAAATCAATTTTGGCAAAAATATAACGACATATTCACTACAATTGAATTTCAATTGATTTTTTTTTGCCACGTTGTTTATTTTTCGAAAGAAAATATTACGTAATAGGAAACGTAAGCACATGTAATAGGAAATTCCATGAAATTGTATTTTCAACTTTTGTAATGTATTAGTATTATTTCGACTATTATTTTGTATTTGAGGATTTCCTATGTTGTTTTAGTATTATTTCGACTATTATTTTGTATTTTAGGATTTCCTATATTGTTATCTAATCAATTTCTATTCCTAGAAATAGAAATTTTATTTTGTTATCAAACGGATTTCTGTTTCAGAAATAGAAATTTTGAGTCGTTATCAAACGGGTTTCTTTGCTCAGAAACTTGTCCAGGGAATAGAAATTGAGAAATCAAGTTTCTTTGCTCAGAAACTTGTCTAGGGAATAGAAATTGAGAAATCAATTTCGACTATTATGTTGTTTTAGTATTATTTCGACTATTATTTTGTATTTGAAGATTTCCTATATTGTTATCTAATCAATTTCTATTCCTAGAAATAGAAATTTTATTCTGTTATCAAACGGATTTCTGTTTCAGAAATAGAAATTTTGAGTCATTATCAAACGGGTTTTTTGGCTCGAAACTTGTCTAGGGAATAGAAATTGAGAAATCAATTTCGACTATTATGTTATTTTAGTATTATTTCGACTATTATTTTGTATTTGAGGATTTCCTATATTGTTATCTAATCAATTTCTATTCCTAGAAATAGAAATTTTATTCTATTATCAAACAGATTTCTATTTCAGAAATAGAAATTTTGAGTAGTTATCAAACGGGTTTCTTTGCTCAGAAACTTGTCCAGGGAATAGAAATTGAGAAATCAATTTCTGAAACAAAAATTTTGTCATACGCGCCCTTAAAGACCAAATCACGCCTTGGTGTCTCTCGACATTTGAAGTGCATGTTGTAAGCTTCGCATTCATATATGGCATGTCATATTTGAACCTCATTTGGTATGTGAGAAACATGCATTAATTAGGCTAATTGCAATTGAAATTTGTTGAACATGTCATTTCTAGTTCTAAGTCACTTTGCAATGTTAATGACTTGTATGACTTCTTCATATTCCAATTTAGGGTTCAATATTTGATCCAAATCATTGTCGAATTCAACCTCACGTCATTGTGCAAGTTTCATGCTTTTTATGCATTGTTTAAATGGTCTTATGAACTATTAAGCATGCATCGTGTTCTGTTTTATTTGTGGCTGATTCGCATGCTTTCACAAACATTAATTTTCGAACATCAATTTGACCTTGATTGAACTCAAACCCTCTTAGGAAGTCATAAGACTTGTCTAAATCTTTCCAATATCACTGATTTTGCATGATTTACTTGTCATTTGACCCTGTTTCCATTTTTTTCAAGTTAGGTTAAGAATTTGACTTAGGTAAAATTCGGAATCCCTCTTTTACCCTAGTTAAGTCTGACTTTTTTTTATGTGATTTTTTTCGTTATAGATTCTTAAGTCGAACCCTTGACGAACTTTGATCATCACTCTTTTTTTTTTTCATTATGGAGAGATTTTGCATTTTTTAGACTTTATTTATTAGGTCTAACATATGTTATTAAGTCATGATATCCTGCTATTTTGCTGAATTTTTTATGCAATGTTGAACTTCATCGAATTTTTATAAATACTTACGTGGCTCGTTCTAGAAAACTTTCTTAATGAAGTTTGTTTCCCATGATATCTTGCACGTTGTGTAATTTTCTTAGACAATTTGTCTATCGGTTCCTTTCCAATTTTCTTGATTTTTTTGTTCTATTATGAGACGTGGTGTTACAACTTTCTGCTGTATTTTTCTTCTAGAATTTTTTAGGTCAATTTGCATGCTGAACTTACTTCACATGTCTTTTCGGACTTGTTCCTCACTCTTTGAACTATTTGCACAAGAACTTTCAGAAGATTAAAAGTACTTTTGTATGCTTTTCACACCTCTCAAATGTCATGAACTTGTCTGAATTTTCTTGTTTTTGTTGATTTGAACTTGATTTTAGTTCAATTGATGTTCATGCACACACTTTTAATGTCATCTTTAAATTCCAAACTTTCAAATCATGATTTTAGTTTAGTATTGATGTCATTTAAAGTTTGGACTATATTTAAGGCACTTGCGAAGCTTGATCAGAGTGCCCCTTGTTGCACCCTAGTTAGCCTTAGTGGTTAAATACCTTCCATAGCTGTGACACATTCTTGTTATACCATTAGCATGTTGTTTCACAATTCACCAATAATTACTTTTCAAATGACTTTTGAGCATTATTTGAATTTCAATAATCTTTGGCTTATTTACTTTCTTAAGTGTCTGTAATTGTGATTGGCGCATGTTCAATGAATAAGTGATCCAATGTCGGCTCACTAAAGTCGTTCGAGAAATAAGGCTCAAGGGCGTGCTTGCATGTTTATTTCCCACTAATGCATATGATTTTAGATGTATGTTTAGGTGCGATGCCTAATTCCGTGGGGTAACCTTGGGACTCACTTAGAATATGTCCTAGGGACTTATAAGCGTTAGTGGCCATGCAAGAATACAAATAGTCACTAATAGCTGTAAGTCATGAAAATGAATTGAGATAGGTGTCTAAAAGGATCGACGCATAAATTGCAAAGGCCAACCTCAAGGCTCGATTTGGTTAATTTTGGATCTAGTTTCAATTGCTGAATTCTTTCTGTTTCTTTTATGATTGTGATTGTTTTTGCTATGAACGGTTATTTCTTCCCTGTTGTATGTACCTAGTCTTAGATTTAGGCTAGGATTGGATTGGGTCCTTAGGGTGGAAGCCCAGCAAGACATGAAGACGATGGGAGGTCAATGTCCTATCTGACCTTATTTTTTGTATCATTCATCTCCAATATATGTTTCGGGTTGTCTTGCGTTGTATAAACACCCGATGAGGTGCAGGTTTTATTTCTTTTACTTTATTTTTGTTCATCATTTAGGGTTGCATGTTAGATTTATTGTTTTCCCTAAATTGCCTACTTGATTGTTTACTTACTGTCTTTTCTTTTCTTTTCTTTTTAATTTCGATTGCGTACTTTCTTTTCTTTTCCATAGAAATAGAATTGCATGAAATCAACCATCTACGCATGATCACCTAGTTAATGTTATCGACCTGAAAAAGTAAAAGAAATGCATGGACAGGAAACATGACAAACCGTTAGGTACCGAAAGGGCGCTAACAGAAATGTTAACATAACCTAAGTCCTCAAACCTAGAATCTCTAGTTGCGTAAAAATTGAGGGACAACTCCCGACCCTCGATTGGATTTTCTACTCGACCCCCAAAAACAAGACTAGTGGCAACTCCCGTCTTTTTAGGTTTTTCTAAATAACTATATTATAAAATAAACCAGTCATGAGGGGTATGGGTCTCGACGAGGTTCACCATGATTTGGCATACTTGATGCGACAGTAGCCCAAAGAATTAAGTGATACCATCCTTATGGGTGAAGAGTATGATCAAGAAGACTATCATGGTAAAAATATCCCTAAAGTCAATATCCACACCCGACATCTTCTTTCGAGGTGTGTCACCCGTGTGGGTACAAATCACAATACCTTTCACTGTCACGCAAGGTACGAGCTTAGGAGAGCTCGTGATTATGAATGGGGGAACTCACAAGGGTTCATTCTGAAAGATAAGGTGATGATATCTTTTGAAACACGAACCATGAGGAAACTCCCATGGTCAAATTCCCCTAAATCCGACCTTCTCTCTCTTTCCCGATGACAGGGAGGTCAGGTTGTGACACACACAATAACTCACCCTTGATCAATCCCCTAAAGAAACATCCATCTAATCCAATGATCTTCTGACATCTTACCAAAAATCATTTCCTATATGTATCAAAGCTAATGTAAGCCCTATTGAATATTGTATGGAATTTGGTAGTGGTTTTTCAACTTCAATTTTAAATGTACTCGTGTGGCTTGCATTGTAAATCTCTCCCAAGTAGTCGTACATCTATGCTTATGTCTTATAATTGCTTTGCAATTCCTTGAACACTTTTAGCTTTGTGCTCTTGCATCGACTCAAAGTCATATTTTATGTTTTTGGTCATAGACTCAAAGTGATATTCACCCCCCAACTGTTTTCTAACTAGTTTTTTCAACTAAGGTGCATGATTTTAGGCATTGTAGAAATGAGAATCATGAAGTGTTTAGCTAAGAAAAAAATGGACACTCTCTTATTCTCAAAAGTGATACTATATATATGCTCATCCATGTACTTTTTCAAATGGAATGATTTGGTGTTGCTGTCAAAAGCATCATAAATCATCCAGTTACAATTAGCCTGGACACACTTGGCTCTTACAAATATAGTATTATTCTTGGTGTATTTAATTTCTCTTTGATCAGCCACAGAGTACCTCAAAATTACATCTTTGAACTCACTTGCATTCTCAAATATCATGTCGATAATAAATACTGGATTCCTACCATCTCGATCATATGATGGAAACTCACTCCTCCTTCTTGAAATAACATCATCTTCCCCATTTTTACCTTCATCATCTAAACTTGAATGAAGACTTTCTTCCTCATATGAATGATAGTACTTTGTTTCATACCTAGAAGCATCTACCATTAGAAGGTCAATTGATAACTCTATTGGAGAGTCAATGTCTAATTGGGAAGTTTCTTCAATGTTAATTCCAATTTTGAGCCCATGTATCACTGAAAATTCCTTTTAAATTTCTTCTTGCATCAACCAATTCAAAATCAACATTGTCACTTGACCGTTCCACATCCACCAAATTACATACATCGTCACCCTCACCATCCAAATTCCTATTATCAACCTCAACCTAATTCCCATCAATTTTGGCATACCCAGTTACATTTTCGAATACATTACTAGCCATATTATTCACACTTTCCATATTCATATCAGACAAACCTCCAGTTTCCATCTCAACCCCCAATCTTAGCATTTGTCTCTTCATCATCGACATGCTTAACATACAATTCAATAATTTCATAATGAATATGATGATAAAATAGGTCTATCACACCAAAGTTATCCCATAAGTACCTAAAAGTTATCCCATCTTCAAGAATACTACTTTCAAGAACTCTATAAAAGAGTTTTTCTATTTTATGCCCAACGAAAGCCTCAATAACGTCAATTATGTTAGACAATGAACCCTTACTTAAGTTTATTTCAACAAAATTGACCCTTCCACTGCATATTCTAAAGGCAATCCAACTTGAAATTTACCTCCAAAGAAAACAGTGACATAAACTTTGTTGTCAGCCATTGGACCTACAAGGGAACAAGAACAAATAATACTTTCAATCGTCAAATTTCAACTAAAAATTACTAATGACTTCACCTAATAAAAGCAAATGAGTAGGGTAGCCATACTGACAAACCCAAGAACTACGACGAAATTCTAGAGTTTTTTAGTATGTTTTCTATGGAACCATGCTGATAGATGACCTCAAGAGTAGTCAGCCATCCAATAATTCATTCCAAAGGCAAGCAACTGAAATCATCAAAGAAAATTTATATTAAGAGGGCAGAAATCTACAATAATATCACATATACCTCAAATGTTTTCGCATGTTGAATTGGGAAAAAAGCCATGCAAGTGCAACATATTTTGCTTATTTTAAAATTACATCATAACTTACTAATTTGCTGCAACACAACCCATTTAGGAAGCCAATTCAGCACAACCAATTTACGCTACCATAAAACATGTATTACAAAAGGAAACATGCAATAATATCACATCTATCTTGATTGCTTTTACAATAATCACATCCAAAGAATGCATAAATCAAGCTAACTTGATGTGCTGAATTGGGTCACCAAATATCACAATATCGATTATTATTAGTTTAAGCAAAAAATTGAGCTAACTTGACTACGGTGCAAAGCCAAGAACTGCAATGCGAGATGAGCTCAAAGATGTGCAGAATTTTTACCTTATAAAATGGGACCTGACATAGCAGAAAAATAATAGCAGGACAAAGAAAAATGGAATGTGGATGGTGAGAAAGCAAAGCAAAGATACCTTTTTACACAAATGTTTGGGTTGTGCTCTGTTCTTGCACAATTGCCCATCTTCTTCACCACCCCCATTCAAATTATTAATTTCGAAATAGAATGTTTGGGAAAGTGAGCACACAGATTGCAATTTGGGCTTATATTTCGAAAACTCAAAACCAAGATTTACAGTAAAATCAACGGTGAAGATACAAACCCTAGCATATACGCAATAAGATAACTATGAGAGGGAGAGTGGCTCGAAGATAGTGGCTACCTCCATCATCGACACCACTCAATCTGCCACCGAGGCTCCCATAGGACTAGTGTTCGCACGAACTTGCATTTGATGAAGAACTCTAATTTGTGGGGCACCTAAATTGTGACCTACGTCAACTAGATTTAGGGCTTAGGGTTCAAATAGAGGAAGAATGGATTTAGGATGGAGAAGAACGAAGCAAAACATGACAAGGGACTGAAGGAGAATGCAGGGCAACGATGTGAAAAGAGGAGAGATAAAACAATATCATTTTGGGTAAGTAAATAATATCCAAAATGACATCGTTTTGCTAACTTGGACAATTTTGCTTGCCCTAGTTGCCACATAGGAGAGAGAAATGATCAAAATGAGCCACATTAGCATTTTTCATTAGTCTAGATTGACAATGTTAATGAAAAGACTCGATTGAATTAACTTGACAATTTTTAAGACTCACTTGTATATTTTGCAAGTTTTAGGATTCAATTATACTTTCGTGACAAGTTTTAAGACTTCTAGTGAACATATACCTATTTCTAAAGCTTCTAGTTTGATATTTCAAGTATTTGCAAAGTGAATTATTGGACATCCTTTATGCTTAAAAAGATTGGGGTCATTAATTAATGTTTTTGATTATTTTGCTTTGAAGATAATTAAAGCTTTGATTTGCTCAAGTCATTTTTTAAAGAAAGTGAAAGCTCTAGGGACTAAAATAGATTGATCTACATGGTACTCTTGATTTGATTATTTGATGATTGTTATTTTGTTTGAACTTTGATGTTAAGTGTGAGAAAGTTATAATGATTGTTTATTTAAGTGTTGTGTTCGTTTGACTTGAATTGATATGTCTTACATGCTGAGGTTGTGATTAATCGACTTCCATAAGATTCGGTAAAATAATAGTGGAAATGATAAAATTAAACTAGAAAGTGGTATTTTTGTAATACCAACTAAGTTACTAATTTACTAGCTAAGAGTTGTCGATTAATGTTGTCATCGATTATTTGGGTTATCGATATTCATGTTGCCGATTCTCTAAGAAAATTATCATTGCTTGCATGAAAGAGGTAAGTGTATCGGTACTACTTTTGTAAGTGATGAATGGAAAAGATATGGCGATTGTATTTTGTCGATAATTTGAATAAGATGATGTCATGCATCGAATGTTGATTTGTAGAATGACTGCGGATATGGGATGCAAGGCTTTTCGAAGTAACTAACTTAAACTTCAATATAAATATTCAATATTCAAAGTATAAGGGGATGGACGTACGATGAAAAGCACATTCCACCTCTTTTGCAACCATTTTTTCTTTATTTCCATTTCTTCAAATCTACGTTCCTAGATTACAACTCGATTCAGTTCTATTTATATGTATCTTAATTGAATTTAATTTGTGAAAAAAAAAAATAGTATTCAAAGAAGCATAGAATCATTAAAAGTAAGAAACAAGAATCATATAATATCCAATGGTTAACTCTTGCAGAGTAAATGAGGTAGTTCAAAAAGAAAACCTTTCTTTATTCTAATAATAGATATTTCTATCTATATATAGAATAGGTATTCCCTGGGATAGAAGGATTCGAACCTCTAAATAGTAGGACCAAAACCTGTTGCCTTACCATTTGGCCACACCCCATTTTTTCAATTTCTATTCAATACTACTAATACATAATAAATGGGTGTCGAATTCATAGTTAACGAAAGGAAGATCACAAGATTTAAGTGTTGTCATGTGTACTATTGTTATGTAATTATAAATGGAAAGTTCAGGCTATATCTGCATCGCCCATATATTGGTGGGGATGATGTTTTAGAATTGAAATGCCCCGTGAATTGGGATACCTCAGGATTGTTTGGGATGCCTTATAAGTTGAGATGCCACATGTTTCCAGATAACTCAAAGTTAAAATGCTTAGTGTATCGAGATGCCCTGCAACGACCCCGATTCCATCTCCAGGGTCTCGAGTAGCAAGAGTTATTTTCGCAATGTCCTAGGCACATCGTCATCCCGTTTCTTTTTATCATTTCATTGAGCACATGCGGAAGCGTACATATAACATCTAAACAACAACAAGTAGCCAGGCAAACAACCACTTGCAAACACGCAATTACATTAGTTATATTTATAAACCCTTTTGTCATTGGCCATTATATTTACAATTATTACATGCTCTATGCTAAAAAAAAGGCCGAAGTAAATCTTAGCTCCTTTATCGAGACTACAACTCCTCCATACCTATAATTCTGAAAAATAAATAAATAAAATAAATAAGAGAGAGATGAGTCATGGACTCAGTAAGTAAAATCCCTAATTCTCTACAAGGAGGATATCTCATCATCAAAATCTAGTGGGTACAACACTCGCAATGCAATGTCGATGATAGATCAATAGCAAACTTATTGCTATACCTTGACTACATGCAAATGTCCATTACAGCACATTTCAATGCATGCTTACCTTCAACTTCTTAATGAACATATCAATATATCATACTTATGCATATATTGGCACACATACAATGATTCTTTTACCGTCGTCCTAGCTCGACCAAGCCCTCTCGGCTCGACCAAGGCTTCCAACTTCATGATGGGCTTCTTGGCTTTACCAGGACATCCCAGCTCAACCGAGGCATCATGGCACTAGCTCACCAAGGCATCTGGACTCAACTTAGGCATCCTGGGGCTAGCTTACCCGAGGCATCCAAGCTCAAACCCAGCCATCCTAGCTCAACTAGGGCATCCCGTTCAAGGAACAAGGCATTGCCGCCAACGTTATGTGGCGACAGACATTTTTTCCCCTTTAAGTGCATCATACAATTGCATCACATAAGCCGGTTTTTAATTTTTAACCTTAGCTGACGTATGTAAGGCCCGAGGGCGTGCTCATTCAAGTGAGTGTGTCGTGGCTCTTACCATCATGCTACATGATATGCCGAACACGATTCTTGATTCGTGGCTTGAGCCACATGCTTAGGTTGATGTCCGCACCCAGCAAGATTTAGAATCAGCACACTTCAATACCAATCTAAGGCATAATGGCTTAGGCCATTGCAACTTGACGTCAATTCCAAGCTGAGCGAACCTTGACCTCGTCCCGAGGCGTGAACACATTCAAGCATGTAAACATGAGCAAACCATACAAAAGAACATTACAACATACACGCAGCTTACACAAGTGAGCACACCACTAAACTCAACGACATAGGCTATCGCCCTAGCTGAGAGTTAGAGATTCTACTTACATTCAATAAACCTCGATAAACTATAGATGATTTTACCAAGAGAGGCTGGTCTTGTGAGGTGGTGAGTGAGTAAGGCCGAGAGAAGGGGAGGACATGCAAGAAAGGAGGTGGAGGAGGAGAAGTGAGCCAAAGGTCAAAGAGAATGGAGGAGATGGTTCCCTATTTATAGGCCAAGTTTCATTTAATGGCTCTAACAAGTTGTCCAATGAGTTTTCTTGGAGTGGCACGACTAGTTTGACGGTGTGGCGCCTTAAGATTCTAGGGGAATGATTAATGACAAAGGGCATTTTTCTCATTGGTCCATTTGTACTAATGAGTCATCTAGAATTTATGAATTGGCTAACTTGTCTTCTAAGGCTCATATTAGGGTCATGATGACCTAAGTTTATAGGGACACCTAAGATGTTGAGTCACCCTCTTTCATTAATGACTAGCCTTTAAAGTCATTAATGCCTTAGGCTTGTCATTAAGAAACTTGGACTTTGGACAACTTGTTAACTTGGACTTTGGACAACTTGTTCTTCAAGTTAACGACATGAGCGTGACTCATTAAGCTCATTAATTAGCTAGCTTCCAAAAATATTTAATGCATGCTTATCTTCAAGCCAAGAAGACTCTAGATTGACTTCCTCCTCAAGTTAGGCGTGCAACCCCCTTCCCCTCCAAGTTAGGTGTGTGGTTCTCCCATTCTAAGGCGAAAATAGTTTTGAGTAACTTTCAAAATCAATACCATTACCTTATCAAACAGACTCGAAAAATTATAAACTTTTAATATATTGTAGATAATACCTTAGAAACATTTTTCATGAAGGAACCTAAGCTAAATTCGTTCTGTGAAAAGAGAAATAAATCATTGAACACTACCCAAAAATTCATCCATCGAGCAGATTCGATGGCCAGAGAGAGACTCATTTCGAAATCTAAATCTTTACAAAAAGTCTTTGAAATTTTAATATATTGTAGATATGGATGTCATTTAAAACTTTTTTAAAGGAAATATATCCAAATTCAAAAGTGAAGATTTTACAAAAATTCGAGAAAGCAACTTGGTTACCGTTTTTACTATACTGGGTAGGTTCTATATGGTAATTGATTGGGCCTTTGTCCCAACCATTTCATCCCAGATAAATCTAAAATTTAAGTATGTTATAGATTAAGATGTTTTGAACTTTCATAGAGGAAGTTTCTCCAAATTCGAAGCACGAAAAGCCTTATAAAAGTAGAAAGTAGGAAAGGTCTAACAGTTTTGAAAAACTAGGAAGTCAAAACTTATGAAACTCAAGGTGGCAAGCCTATGGGAGAGAGGTGGCGCCCTACTTGGCTTGCAAAATCACTTGTCATCATTCTCTTAGGCCATGAGTCATCCCCTTTCATTAATTATTTGGGATGCATAAACCTCCACACTTGTAACACCCCGAGACACCTAAGGTCGCCATCACTCCAATACAATGGACACTAATTACATCTTTTAGTAGAAGCATCGTAATTCAGAGGCATTTTTTTTTTTGACGGTCCCGGCGCAACTTAATTAACGGAAGCATAAACGAGTCTCACCCTCTCTCCTTCCAAAAACCATAATGCAACGCACACCAACTACACATCATATGAAAAGATGAAGCCAAGCCACCTTTATTTACATATATTCATGATGGATTTTCTCGGGTCGATACAACCAAAAAGAAAAGCCAAGATTTTTCATCTAGACTTGGCACAACCCAAAAGAGATCTCGACCCCTATGTCTATCACATGTCACCCTCCATCTACAAGTGTCGGCTATGTCCAAAAAGTGTCAGCTCTCCACTCCTCACACGGGCCATAACATCCACCCCGGTGCATCGGGCGGTGGCGACGGCAACATCCCCCGCATCACTCCGTCACGGCGGACGTGGACCGACAAGAACTCCTGGACGACCGGGCCCCCAGCCAGGCCCACATCATACATCACCAGCACACGAACCCGCACAAACGTCATACCAGGGATGGTAACGCAGTCCATCTCCGAACACTCGACCTCCACGTCAGATGGAAGGCCATAAAAAGTACCACGCGTGACCGAAGAGAGCGGCATCTTTCTAATCTGAAATGTTGGTTCCCGAAGGGGTGAGTACAGCCACTCAGCAAGTAAAAGATCCAATAAACCACTCAATACATCACACAATACAATCATAAATATCATAGCATAGTATATGTCATTCATGCATCCAAGCATAACTTACCTTACGGCCATGCATATGTCATCATATCATATGTACATACATCCTTATGTACTCATCACCGTCATGTCATACATATACCATGCCATAGGTGCACACACAACCATGCACTCATCATCATCATAGCATACATGTATCATCATGTCATAGGTGCACACACACAACCATGCACTCATCATCACCGTGTCATGCATGTACCATCATGCCATAGGTGCACACACAACCATGCACTCATACACATCATAGCATACAGCCATGCGTACATGTCACCATACCATGCATGATTCAATTTCCACTTTTTATCTTTCAATTTGATCACCACTCAACAAGGGCAGAATAAGCATTCCGAATTTCACTCATAGCAGATTTCAAGGCCAACTTTGCAAAAATGGAAAATTGAACAAATGACATGCAAATAATGCAAAACTAATGTCATTAGAAAGATTAAGATGTACCCTAAGAATTTTTAAGAGATGTCGGGTTCAAGAAATGTCAAATTCATGGCCAAGAAGTAACAATTGCTAACACATGCAAATCAATCACAAGCAAACCAGAAAATGATGCATGATAACAGACTTACCAAGACATCTAATCAATGCATGAAAATTATGAAATTTGAACATGATGTAGGGCTAAATGTGAAGAACAAGTTTGATTAAGACATATAACCCTAAACCCATGTGCAAAAGATCACACAAATTCATTAACATTGATATGTGATTTGTCATTAGGGGCAAAAATGTATAACAATTGCAATTGCAACATGTCGACTTGAATTCTAAGGTTACTTGACCTTATTTAATGATGCTTAAAATTCTCAAATTTCAGCATGGGGTGGATATGGATATTATGGACAGCTTTCATTGAGAATTTATCCTCAAAATCATCATGTATAAGACCACATAAAATTGGTGGACAGTCAGATTCATAGAGACAAGATAGCACTGCAGGTCAAGACAAATTCTAGACTTCAAAACTTGATCTAAAAAAAAAAAAGGAAAAGCAGGGCAAATGATGGGCAAATTGGACAAATTGGGCATCGTTAGAAAGCTCAAGGTGTCCTTTACGAATTACTATTAGGTGACAATTGCAATTTAGGTCTTTTTCTAGCTCAAGCAGAGGCGTTTGTATAAACGGTCAGATCAGATCATAACAAACAGAACACGGCAGCAGGGCAAACATACAATCATTTCTTTTGCAATTTTTATGTGAATGACAACTTTCATGAAGGAACCAATCCTAGATTCCGCACACAAAAATTCATATCAAATTCACAAAAAAAAAAAACATTCGAGGTCATAGAAACAAAACGTGTATTATCGATCAAGGCAAATTCCAGATTCAAGCATGTATGGCTCAATGCAAATCGACCTACTTGTATGACCTTCAGAAATTCTAGAAGAATTACATGTTTTAGAGATACACGCGTGAGCAATGTTCTTGAAAGAACCGACTTAAAATTCAGAGCACAAAAATCAGCAAAAAAATCAACAAACAGCAAAGGTCATCCAAAACAGAAAGACAAATATTTGGAAGATTCTGGACTAGACTTTGGACAGGCAAAAACCATATCGAATGAGGTCCGATTAGGGCATTCTATAGTTCATTGGAAAGATAATCGAACCGTCTACAACCTTCATGAAGACTTCAAACACAGAAAACCACAGCAACTAGCTCGTATCAAGTGATTTACACAGAAGGTCATTCAGAACACTAAACACAATGAACGACACAGGTTCAGTAACGATGGCACAATGTATCAGATCTATAAACTTAGTAAATCAACTTCTAAGAAATGTTTCATACCAACACGATTTCAGATCTGACATTATCATGATCTATTTCTCATTCATGCCTTTGAGGTGTTTCGTCAAACACTTCACGTGCAACAAAACGATTAACTCAAGCTATGGAACGGAACCGAAGCCATGTTTACATCTAACATTCTAGAATCAGTATTAAAATCACAGAGCCATCACAAGTCATCCAGTTACAGCTTAGATCTTAAGTGAATTACACCTGAACTACGTGAACGTGATTCTTCTACACATCTCACCGCAACAGAGCAGGAGATAGGGGAATGAGTTTACCTGGTTTATCGGTGGTACGGATACTGCAACAAGAGCTCCAGATGAAGAATAAAATTCTTACGATCATCCAAGAACGAGGTTGGAACCAGCGATGATAAGTTCGAACGGAAACTGGATTCGTCGTATCTTAGGGAAGCTGGATTTTCTGACTCTTTTGAGCGATTCGAGTGATTCGAGCTCAATCGAGCACACGCCAAACCACTACAGCACCTTCGGATCGTCGAGGATTATCAGATATGGAGAAGTTAAGCTCTAGCGACGGATGGATCCACCGATTGTCCTGATCGGCAGTGATTAGTGTCCGTTTGTTCCATCATAGCCACAGCTGCACTGACCGGCGGAGGAGATTTTGCTGCGGCTGTCACCGATCAAGGATGGGAATACGCCGAGCGCGAAGAGGATCAATATAGCGAGGCCAGCTGTTGACACCTAAATTTTGGCGATCCAGTCATTCATTTATTGTATTAAAAATTAGGGGTTAATTTTATCTCTAAAAAAAATATTAATTGCATAGCATATCAATTTAGGTGCATTTGTTTTTAATTTGCATTTCGTGCATTTATTTATTGGAACGGTGACGGATAGGTTTGAATTAGTGGTTCTGAGCTTTAAATTGACAAGCTGGGCTAAGCCCATGAAGCGAGCAAATTGGTCCAAGCCCGTTTTTTTTTATGATCGGAAATTATCTTGTGAAAATAAGAATTTAAAATTTTCCGAGATATGATGGAATTTTTCGAATAGGGCAAGTGGAAAAACGAATATTGCGTTTGGAAAAAGAATCTTTGTGGATACCAATTTGGAAAGATTAAAAACCCTACTTCGCGGCCTATAAATAAGTTAAAATGTCTAGGGTTCAGAGGGCCACACATATTGATATACGGCCACAATTCTAGACGAGCCAGGGATCGAGCGAGTGCCCGTTCATTCACGAAAAAGAGAGGAAAGCGTGGGGGTAGAAAGAAAGAGAGTGTTCAGGGAGAGTTTGCCTTCTCTCCTCTCTGACACCTTGACAAAAGTCAAGAGGTGATTCTTTCACGCAAAAGAAAAGAGACCTGAAGGAGGGGAGAGGAAATTCGGTCTTCTTCCTCAAGCGTCCCCTTTTCGGCCACGACCATTGTGGTCGACGGACTTCCTCGCTCGGCCTTCACGACCACCGCTCCCGACACCGCGACCTGCCTGACGATGCTACAACTCCGATGGCCGTCCGCCTCAGCTCTTCAACGCCGCGAGTAGTCCGATGATCCGCAGTTGCTCCATCCTCACCTCCCATTGCTGCACCAAATTTGCTGTTCAGACGCGCGACGAGCCTGACATTCTAAGTCTCAGCAATTTCAAGCGCGGTCTCTGTCCAGCGAATAATCCTAAGCAAAGTCCAATTACTCTCGACGAGACCAAGATTTCGTGGCGAGTTTCATCCAAATCCTCGAGGCTTCGCCGTTGGGCCACCTAATGGTCAGTTGAGCCGGCACCAATCCGAAGTGTCTTCCTTCAATTTTGCAGGTTCTCTTACCGAGAGCACCCACTCTGAATTTCATCAGTCAAAGAAAGACGATCCCACTTATTGCACAAAGAAAATTCGTTTACTTTGACTGCCCAAGGATGTCAGTGCGTATATGGTGAAGTTGGAAGTCCAAGTCCAGTTGTGAGGACAAAAAAAAGAAATTAACCCACACTAGGAGACGTTCATTGATCTTTCAGACTACTTGTTTTGCCTCGTCTACAAGCCATCAACTGCTGTCCCGAGCCACGAGTCCTTGCGTGATCTCGTCGGCCACCCGCATCGTCAATCACCGCTTGCAAGCCGTCCGTTGACAAGTTCGAATTTGGAGGCATATCCACAAATTAGCTCGCGCTAATCCGAGGAGACCCGCATTGTGGCGACAAAACCGCTCGTGATTTTGCACAAAAAAATTGCAGCTACTCCATCTCGTGAACGAAGAAGTTACCAGCCTTGCACCATGTCGAGCGCCCCTTGGTGTTCTCCGTGATAGATTGTTTTCGTGGCTTTGCAGGTTAGAAGAAAATTGCAAACGGTGGTCAAAAGGAGATCCAGCGGAAGTTGTATTAAAATATAGTAATCCGAAGTGGGAGACATCTAGCAAAGAGGAAAAATTCACTTGGAGGCTTCTGGTAAAGTTATAATACGAAAGATAGTCAAAGCTTCCTCACTGCGGAATTGCCCCGACGTCTTCGTGCCGAGCCTCAACCAAGAGCCACCATTGAGAATTCCACTCCATCTGAACCATCCATTCGTCTGAGCCGATTCCGTTGATTTCAAATTTGGTAACATTATTTGCGAAATTAGGTAATTATTCTTATCTAAATTTGATTTGGAAATTTTATTGCCTAATGCATGCTTTTCGAGATCTTACGTGCATATTTGAATTATCGGCATGTTCCCAATTATGATTTATTGCCCAATCCACAACCGCATGCCAATTTTTTATTCCATCTATAAGGCTTTAGAAGGAATAATTAATCACGCGGGAATAAAATTGATATCTTGATCTTTAAGGCTTAAGATCAATTTATCGATTTTATTAGGGAAATAATCAAGTTGATTAGATATCATTTCGAGATTCGAACGATGGATAGTATCTTTGATGATTGTGAATGATTTGGCGCTTATCTTTTAATTGTTTTGTTTATCCCAAAAATAGAAAAAATTGCATTTGCATATCATATAGATTAGAATTGATTTCCTAGATAGAATTGCTTAGTTAGATTCTTTTCTAATTTTATTAGAGTGCATGCTTAGATGGTATCTAGGTTAGATAATATCTTTTGAATTAAATTGCATGATGAGATAATTTTCTAAGTTAAGATAGGATTTAGATTAGTCTATTCCTAACCTAAAATAGATAATATCTCACTTTAATTAGATTTTTATTTTTTAGCAATTTTAATTACGAATTTTCATAAAAAAAAAAATCATATGCATGTCATATAGAATTAGGTTCATGAAATGCACGTCATTTAATTAGAAATTACATGTCATTAGAATTAGGTCATTTAGTTAATATTGCATTGCATATTGCATGATTTTCATCAATTAAGTGAAAACAAAACAAAAGTTGCGTGTTAATTAGAAACCATATCTAGGGTTGTTGATGTGGATTTTAATTTAACATTGCAGATGCTTCCGTTGCTTTGAGGTAAGTTTTTTTTGCAATTTATTTATTGTTTATCTAGGTGTTAAATTAATGGTTTGCGCACCCGCATGATCACCTCACATGTTAGGGAAATAGATTTAAAATCAATCAAAGCTGCCTGCAAAAACATTTTTCAAAATAAAAAGAAAAGTATCGAAAGGGCATTAGAGAAGTCTAATGTAACCAAGTCCCCGTACCCAAAGCCTGGTTAAAAAGTAAAATAATCCTCACATTATTTTACTTGGGTTTCTAATCGACCCACCAAGAATAGATTAGTGGCGACTCCTAATTGAAAATCATTTGCACGTTAAAAAAACTTGAACATTAAGTCGCGAATTGGTATGGGCTTGGGAGAGCCCGAGTTAAGTCTAGGCTTAACAATGCATTAGCCAAACCCTAGGTGGTTCACCCCCCGAAAAATTTGGTCACGACACCAACGACCGCTTCGAGCTCTTCATCTTCGAGGCCAGAAACACCGCCGATGATTTCTTCTTATTTTCCATCTCCTCCCATTCTATCTATCCAAAAGCACGAACCTCCGAGCAGCGGAACTCCGGCGACAGGCTTGCAACAACGGCGGCGCGCAAATCGAATCTCCGCCGCGAAGGGAGGAGCTTGAAGATCTAGGATCGGAGTCAAGCGCCGAGGGAGCCAATTTGAGAGAGGCCGTTCGGCCGTTTTCTTCCAAGAGAGGAATCCCAATGGAGAGAGAGCGGGCGAGAAAATATGCGAGAGGGAGAGTCCGTATGAGAGACTGTGAGAGAGAGAATACAAGAGAGCGTGCGGGAGAGAGAGAAAATCAATCGTGAAAATGCCCCCCCTTTTCTTTTCCTTTTTTCTTTTTCTCTTTATATATTTTCAGGCAAGATTAAATCTTAGCCCTTGGATTGAACTAAGGGCTAGGATTTGATCTTCCTAGTTAAGAGTTCCCCTAATTGAGCACATGCCTATTTCAACGGCCATGATGCATTATTGATGAACGGCGACGATTAATTGTGAACTAATTTTTTTTCTTGTTTTCTTTATATTTTTTTCTTTTCTTGTTTTTTTTTTTTTTATGTTTTCATTCATTCATTTTTTTTTTATCTTTTTGGCTCTTTATTTTTTTTATATTTTTGCAAAAAGGATGTTTAAAATGTCGACAAAAAATCGGGTGTCAACAGGAGTGTTCAAGATGCCTCAGAGTTGGGATGCCCAAGGAGTGAAGATGAAATGATATACTAATAATAAATATGATGTATATCTATATGCATGTATATATGTATATATAAATGCAAATGTTCATACGTGTTTAAGGGGTAATAGCCATGCATCAGCATTTGAGTGAACCATTTTATGCAATGTTATTATTGGTTTCCATTGGCATATCACAATAGGAAAGATAATGTATTTACTACCGCATTGATCATAAATGGCCATTATGCATTTTTTTTTTTAATTTAACATTGTTTTGTGGAAAAATGATTTCCTACTTTAAACTTAGAGATTTCATTTACTAGGCTTTGACTCAATCCTTATTTTCTAGACATGTAAGATAAATCCTCCTCTGCCACTACCTTTTGGGGCCTCATGCATTTCGATTGTGTTCATGAAGATGTGCTTGTACATGGTTCAATCATAGTATTTATTAAGTGTAGTTCCACCATGTAGGTCGACATGAGGTATCTAGGGTGGATTCTCCATCGATTTGTCGCTTGGTATTTGAATATCTACGGTGAGCTAGTTGGACCATTGGGGGGTCTTGATGGCGATGGTGACATGTCGATGAGCGAGGTTGTCAATCTATAGTCTAGGCATGTGACTTTGTTTTTGTAAGTCTTTAGACGTTGGAGTATGGGGTAATATTAATGCCTTGTATTTTGTTTCTTTGGTACTTGTATTAATACTTGGAATAGGGTTCAATTGAAAAAATTATATGTATTTTATTATAACTTGCCAATTATATGTTTAGTGTTATGTATTTCATTGTATTTATGCATGCCAATAATAAATATGAATTATAAAACAGAAAGGATGTCACGCCCCGAACCTCGAGCACGTGCACAACCCTCCGTGGTCTATAATTTGCGACGTCCCAGGGAGTGTCGCCGACCCATTCATTATTTTGCGCATGCGGAAACGTAAAACAATCTCCATACAACATAACAGTGGGATAGAAACGTAGGATAATATTTTCACAAACCACACCTACAATACAGTAGTGCATATATATAGACCAGTTTAACACCCCAAGGTCTAATACAAAAAAGTGAAGCTGTTCGGCTACCTACGCGCTAAGCTTCCATTTACAAGACCAGGGTTTGCTACTACCCTATCATACTTCTCGACCTCTCTAGGGTGAACTGTCACCCATCATCCAACCTTGACGGCAGACTCGTCACTATCTGGCAGAAGCTACCAAGGCATCCGTACTCCACTGCCTGTAGACCTCTGTCTCTCACCTGTCCACTCTCCAACTAGGGACCTGAAAATGTTAGCCCACTACGAGGTGAGATCACATCTCAACAAGTCAATCCCCTAAATCCAGATTAGGAGAAGGGTACACTCAACATGCAATCTAATCACATTTCTCACACTTTCTTAATACCAGTACTTTTCTGCATGTTAGTGTCAATCAAATCATACATAAGATATCGAGATCATACATCATCAGAATACTTTAACACGTACATATGTAAGGACATAAATGTCGACGTAATTACATGGGCCCCCAATTACCAGACTAAACTATTATGGCATGTCCCATACCGCACCACATAGTTCCGTCTCCTAATTAGGTTCCTCGCTTTCACCCATTCATGTGTCACAAATGATTTCAATGCACAGATAACAGTCTTCCAGCATGACCGGGCATCGTCTCGCTCGATCAATCACATTATCACATACGAATCGCGTTACCAGCTATCTCACCTGGCCATTGCCACACGAACGCATTGTCTGGGGTAGAGGCGCGGACGCACCGCCATCCCTCATCCCAGCCCAGTATTGTCCTCTTTGGGCCCCGCACTGGCGCGGACGAACCGCCGTCCCAGTCGGGTCACCCCTCAAGGCTTTGTTCTTAGCACAATAGAAGTATGTGTGAAATGCGTTATCGGTTCATGCGTGCATGCCATAAACAATGTGCTCAACTCATGCATGACCAGAACCAAAGATGTCATGATTCTCACAAATGAATGCTTAGGAATGTACATATCAATACAATCATACGGGCCCCCAATTAGTAGACTAAACTGAGATGGTACGTCCCATACCGCACCATACAGTTCCGTCTCTTAATCAGGTCCCTCAATCTTCGATCATTCATGCATTTCACAATTTCCATTCATTGGTTATGGCCAACCCCACAGATAACAGTCTTCCGGCATAACCGGGCATCGCCTCGCACCGTCGAGCGCGGCAACGTCTACATCTACACGGCATTCCATACAGGAGCATCGGTCCAGCCTTCCCTGCGACCGGCATCCGTTGACATGGGGCATTCCCGAAGGAGCATCGGCCCAGCATCCACTGCGACCGGCATCCGTTGACTTGGGGCATTCCCGAAGGAGCATCGTCCGGCCCCAAAGGCTCGTGACGGCATCTCATATCATTCATGCATTCATTCAATTTCAGCCCAGGAAACAGTGCATTGCCCTCAAATACCTCAATTAAAATGGTGATCCCGGCCTATTTTCTTCATATTAGAAATGCATGGTAAAATAATCGTGTGTGGAGACACGGTCAAATCGGACCAGAAAATTTGTGTCATCTCTTTCAAAATCCCACAATTTGGTATAGTATTTAAAAACACTTTCAGTGTCCAAAACCCGACACCCGGTATTTCCAAATTAAATACCAACAGTTTTCAATCACCATACAATTGCACAAAACATCACCCAATTCATGCGAATGCCCATGCATTGGCACATCCATTTACTTCATAAAATCAATACAAATGAAATTAGACCACTTTTCATTCTCGGGTGAACAGTTCGCGTGAACAGTGCCGCGTGAACACTAAAAATCCAGAATTAAGTAACTAATAAATTAAATCCACAAGTCATTAAAAACACTAATTAAAGCAAGAAAAACATCAAGAACCATCATTAAACTAAGATAGGTCGTAATTAGCCGAAACTGGGCCTTCCCGCGGCTCCAAATTTAAATCCAGAAACCTAACCAATCGAGCTCAGAAAATTCCCAAATTTGAATATGTGACAAAGGACACGTAAAAAAACATTTTTTGTGAAGACACCAAGATCCAGATCCTTCTGGATTCGGCCCAGTAATTCTCTCTATCCAGCACAAAAATCGGGTCCAGTTCCAGAGAGCCTAACTCATCGAAATCAGTTCGGTTTTGGGTCGAAATCTGGTCCGTTTGATTTGAAATTCGATTATGTTAAACTATAAGTTTTAACGAACAACTTTCATGAAGAAACCGTTTGGAAATTCGACATATAAAGGTCAGTAACAGCCCTCGGAATCATAACAGGTCACGGTTTACAGAACTGTCCGAATTACTGCTTCAAGGATGACATAGTTAAAATCGTCATCTTTTTAATTTCCAAAAATTCTGAGAAAAAATATATGTTATTATTTAGGATGTCTACAACATTTATTCAGAAGGAAATTTCTTTAAAATCGCAACACACAGTCGTCTACAAAATTAGCAAAACTCCCACGTCCTGGAAACTGTTTCAGAAATCAGCTTCTGTTCTTGTTCGAAACTTCACCCACGGTGGTTGTCTTGCTCTCTAAACCTTATCTAAGCTTTTCTATCTAACATCTTTAACCAACATCCATCCATATATAACGTCATCTACATCTTTCATCTACATAGAAATCCCTAATTCATGTACTCAGCCCCTAATCTAGAGTTAGGAGACAACTTACACAATTTGTGTATTGAAGAACTCCCAGCGACGGCGATGAGGTCACAACTCCAGGAGATGCTGGGACACCTCAGTATGGCCCTACACAGGCCGGCAAGGCTCTCGGCCTACTGCTGAGAAGTCGGTTCCTCAGCCAAGTCAGACCGGTTGCTGCACCAGATTTGGCATAACAGAAACAGAGGACTGCTCTGTTTTCTTGGCTGCTGTTTTGGAAGTAAAGCAGAAAAGAAACTGAAGAGGAAAAGAGAAGAAGAAGAAGAGGGGAGGGGGTTGTCGTGAGGGGGAAGGGGATAGGGGAGAGAGAAACAATAAAGTAGATGAGGGGAAATTGAGGGGGAAATTGCAGCAGAAGTTACCGTGAGGGAGGGGGTGGAAAAGTGGGAGAGAGAGAAGAAAAGAGAAGAAAGAGAGAAGAAGAAGTTACCATAAGTGAGGGGGTGGGAATTACGTAGAAAGGAGGGGGAAAGCGTGAAGGAGGGGAGAAAGAGGAGAGAGAGAGAAGAAAAAGAATAATAGTAATATCATTATCATTTGTTTTTTTTTTCTTTTTCTTCCGATCTCCGATTTTTCATCCGATAATTTCTTTTTCCGAAATTTCGGGATGTCACAAAGGACATGTGTTGTGAGTGATGTTATGGGGCATTACACGAAATTTTTTAATTTGGTCAATTTAGTTCTAAACATTTTGATGATTTGTTAATTCATTCCTTGTTGACACCTAAATTTTGACTATTCATTTAGTAATTAATTGCATAAAAATTGGGGATTAATCTTTAATTCTTAAGAAAAAAGTAGTAAAATTTCATTTCATGTAGTTGCGTTTGCATCAAAAAGTCACAAGAAGTAGGGGCTCGCGGTCGACAATATGTAGAAAAGGATGGTCTATCTTCGCTGGTCTAAACACGCAAAAGAGAGTCAAAAAAAGAGGAAAGAAGTTGTTTTCGCACGTCCATTGTCTCTCCCTCATTAATGCATGCACATGCATGCACATGCATGCACAAAATTCGGCAGACGTGAGGATTATAGAGAAAGCCTCAAAGAAGCAAAAGGAGCTCATAATATATTATAAAATATGTTGAGAATTGTCTGTATTCCTTGCTCTATCAAGTACGGGCTGTCGACTTTCGTGAAGCAACGAGAGATTTGTTGAAGAAAGAAGCCAGTAACAAGCAAGAAAAGTCAAAAGTTGCGGCAATTCTCTTTCACACAAAGGCGGTGGAACGCCTATAGAAGGGGGAGCAATGTGCAGAGAAGAAAACAGAGAGAGCCTGAGCAGAAAAGAACTCTAAGCTTAATTTTATCTCTCAGCCACACTTTTCACCAATTTCCTTATTGGACAAGTAGCCGCATAAGGAGGCCGCAAGAATAACAGTGATTAAGAAAAGGACAGCTAATATGAAAATAAGAAGCCGCAAGTATGAAGAAGCAACGAGAAGCTATTAAAAAACAAAAGTGTCCCAATGGAAATTTGCCTCTTGAACCTTCATTAAATAAAACAAAAAAAAAAAAAAAAAAAAGAAGCAGGGACGCACATTAGAATAATATTATACCCTCTCACAAGCAGAAAGTGGGGCTTTCAAAAGGCAAGGAGCAGTCGGTCAAGAGAAGATGTAAGAAAGTGAAGTTAAAATTGACAGCTTGCGCTCTGACTTGAAGGAAAGTTACGGCAAGCTTCCTTTCATACTAAAGTCGGTTAGACTTTAAGAGGCGGTGGAACGCCTATAAAATAAGACCACACGAAGGCAAGAGAAAGGAGGGTGAGGTCAGAGAGGGGGAGCCGAACACAAAGGAGAAAAAATTCATTTGCAGAGCACATAGAGATATATATACGTGAGGGAGAGAGAGATAGAGAAAGGGAGTGGTGGGTCATCTTCTTCAGTCATCCACGACTGAACAGCCAACCCCCCCCCCCCCCCCAACTCTCTACCCCTTGACCCCTCACTCCCAACGCCTTGGCGCGCCACGATCGAACACCCCTCGACTCCTACAACTGGACGACGTCGCCGCAGCCCCTTCGCTGATGACGTCACTGCAGCTCTGCCACTGACTCCATAGCTGTTGTTCCAATTGTTCAAGCCCCAACGATTCGCTCCTTGTTGGAAGATGTGATTTAGCAGATTTGTATCAATTGTAAATTGAAAGGGAATCATGTTTATTTTAGGATTAGAAAGATTAGAGAATATTTACTTTCCTTTAATTAATTCCTCTTTTGTAATTAAATACAGTCTTGTACAGAGATTACAAGGTAATAGAGGCATACAATTTTTCCCTCTACACAATTCCTCCTACGATTCCAGAATCCTCCTTCTGCTTTATCTCCTTTTGTGACATGGTATCAGAGCCTCCTACGGTTCTGACCTAACCCTCTTTTTTGCTTCCACTTCAATTGCCTCACAAGGAACTCTCATCTGCAAAGAAGAGTTGCCGTAGGAATCAACTTTTGAAAAAAAAAAAAATTACCATGACCAAGCCACAAGACCTTACCTCAACTTCAGACGACCAACTTGCGAAAGAAGCAACGCCACAAACTTCGGGCAACCAAGACTCATCTATTGTGATCCCTATATCCAAACAGCAGTAGAGCCAGGTCCAGGCCCAAGCCCAATACGCGCAGTGGCAGTAACTTCAGGTTCAATTTAATCTAGGGCAGCCCTTCTCGGGTCATCCTTACCAGTGGATACCTTATCCATGGTACCATGGGCCGGGCCCAAATGCATCATTGCCGGGCTACCAGAGCAACGCGTAGGCCGATGGAGGCCCACCAACCAACAACGAGGCAAGCCCAACCATCGACCCGGAGTAGATGGGCGGATCGACTGGACCGAGTATGGGAACGAATCTCCACCCGTGATTTCACAATGTGGGTCATGGAATTGGGTCGAGCGGTTCGGTTCGGTTCTAGGCGCAAATCCCTACCCGAATCTTGCGCCCGGTTTTTTTCCGTATTAAATCCTCACTGCCAACGGCTGGCTAGAACCCGGCGACCCTCTTTATACAACAAACGGCAACAGACCGGAACTAAAAATCATCAGTTAACAATTAATCGGTGCCAACAATTATTCGAGCTAGTTGTGAGAGTTCCAGCTAGCACTGGTAACGAAGGATAAGGAAGTTTTCATTGACGGAATGTTTTGATTACATCCGACGAGCGAATGGCACGGCTTTGGAAGAGATGCAACCAACTAGTCATAACATGGATTGGGAATTGCATCGCACCCGAAGTCACAACCGGACTTCCCCCAACGGAGGATTCGAAAAAAATGCGGGAAAACATTAAGGAGATGTATGGAAAACTAGATCAGGTAAAAATCTTTCCTCTAACACAACAGATCTCAGATCTGAAACAATGGAACATGACTGTCGCAGCTGTTTACAACAAGCTTTCGGCTTTGTTGAACGAATTAGAAGCAACCGAAGAAAAATTTGACTAGCCCAATCACATTTTGCAGCAATACAAGAGCATGTGGGCAAGGGAGAAGGCGACAAGGTTTCTCCTCATCCTAAAAGAGACTTACCTGTCGTTCCACTCTCAGATCTTGACCATGGAGCCCATGCCGAGCCTCGGCCGCATCTATCAACTCACTATTCAAGAAGAGAGTCAACAAAGGACGGCAGACCATGGGAAGGGAGGAGATGGAATGGTCCTAGCGGCAAGGAGCCATCTCCACTCTTTGCAGAGGAACACGGGGGGCAGAGGAAGAGAGGCGCATCTAGGGTTCCCCGACAAAAACCCTAGAAGTTTCAAGAAAACCGCCGACGGTCCCAATTTCATTCAACAATCAGATGGCCCACGTTTGCTTCTAGGAGTGAGTGGATCCGACGGTCCACGAAGCATCAATCTCACTTAATCGGATGGTCCACGTGGAGCGAACTTCCATGGGCCAGATGGCTCACACGGCAGTTTCTTCGGTGGATCGGACAGCCAATATGGCCCAACTTTGGCCCAAGTTTTTCAGCCCACAAACAAGCCTTCCTTAGCTGCAAAAAATAATGGCCGAAAAGGGAACGGTAAATTGTATTGTGATTATTGTAAGCGCCCGCACCATACAATTGAAAACTGCTGGAAATTGCATGGAAAACCAGGAGAAAAGGAAAAAGGGAAATTTTCAACAATTTTTCAGATATCAGGCCAACTAATGGGAAAATCAATTAGCCATGAACAATATCACAAGCTGATGGAAGCATTGAGGAAATTGGAGGCTTCTGATAAGACTGGAAGCTTCACAAGTACATCATATTATCTGATGAACTCAATTTCAAAGAATGCATTGATTATTGATTCAGGTGCTAGTGACCACATAGTCTGTGATAAGGTTTTCTTTTCCACAATTAAGAAGTTACTTTTTCCCATATCAGTACAACTTCCAAATGGAAACACCACTCAAGTCCCCATGTCTGGCACTATGAACCTTAGTTCTCTCATTACACTTCAAAATGTGCTTTATGTCCCTGATTTTCATTTCAACCTCATATCAGTTTCTCGAGCTTGTGAAGAAAATTCTTGTCGCATCCTATTTCATTCTAATAAATGTTTCTTTCAGGCCCTTTCGACTGGGAAACTAATGGGCTTGGGTAAAGTCAATCAAGGGCTGTATTTTTTAATGGATTTTCCGCATCTTTTTAAATTACCTCCCGTTGAATTTAATAAATCATTGTGTAATACTACTACCAATGATAAGAATTTTCTTTATCATCAAAGATTAGGTCATATTGCATAGTTTCCTTGTCCTCAGTGCCCTATTTGACCCATGGCAAAACAAACACGTGCTCCTTTCCAAAATAGTAATTCTCGAACATATGATATTTTTCATTAATCTATGCTGATGTTTGGGGGCCCTATCATACTTTGAATCAGGATGGCTCTCGGTTTTTCCTCACAATTGTAGATGATTTCTCCCCTGCGACATGGATATTTCTCATGCAACCAAAAATTAAGTCCTTTCTCATCTAAGGACATTTATTTCCCTGTCCAAAACTCAATTTGGAAAAACAATCCGTCGGATTAGAACTGATAATGGAAAAGAGTTCTTCAATGGTGAATGTGCTTCTTTATTTTCCTTGAATGGAATCTTGCATGAGAGTTCTTGCACTTATACACCATAGCAAAATGAAGTTGTTGAGAGAAAACATCATCACCTCTTAGAAGTAGCACGTGCCCTTAAGTTTCAAGCATCTATTCCTGAGAACTTTTGGGGAGATTTTGTGGTCACAGCAGCATATCTAATTAATCGCATGCCATCACGCATTCTAAAAGGGAAGACACCATTTGAGATATTGTATGGAAGGAAACCGGATTTGAGTCATCTCGGAGTTTTTGGGTGTCTATGTTATGTGACTACAGTAGGGCACAGGGATAAAATGGCACCTCGTGCTCGTCAATGCATATTCATGGGATATCCAACCCTGAAAAAGGGATATCGGATTTACGCACCATCCACAAGAGAATTTTTTGTGAGCAGGGATGTTGTCTTTCATGAAGATATTTTTCCCTTCCAAAATCTCACATCCTTATCTAAAGATGAGAAGACAACTAATAAGCACTTTTTATTAGAAGAGGATTTATCTTCAGGAGGAACATTTATTGCTACTTCTCCTCCAAGACCAACTGGTGTATTGCCTCCAATGCCTATTGAGACCTCTACCGGTCATTCCATTGAAGACCCTCCTATAGAAGAGCCAGCACAGATGACAGCTACCTCAGAAGCAAGCCTTACTGAAGAATCATCCTTGATGGAACATGAGCCGCCACGGCGTTCTAGTAGAGTTACTCGTCCACCGACCTAGATAAAGGATTGTATATGTGGTTCCTCAAGATCATCAAGTACTCGTTACCCTATCTCATCTTATCTTTCATTTGATAGACTATTATCAGAACATCTATGTTGCATAAGCCGTATTTCTGAAGAACGAGAGCCCTCTAGTTATAACGAGGCAAGAGATGATCCTCGTTGGCAAAAGGCTATAGAGGCTGAATTACACACTTTGATAGAAAATCATACTTGGGATGTCGTACCATTGCCTACTCATCGCAAACCAATTAGATGTAAGTGGGTATATAAAATTAAATACAGAGCAGATGGTTCTGTAGAAAGGTACAAGGCCTGGTTGGTGGCCAAAGGCTTTACACAGCGAGAAGGCTTTGACTCTCACGAAACTTTTTTGCCGATAGCAAAGGATGTCACAGTTCGTTCTTTTTTATCGGTTGCTGCTTTTCGTGACTGGCCATTGCATCAAATGGATGTTCATAATGCCTTCTTACATAGTGATTTGGACGAAGAAATCTACATGGATCTTCCACCAGGATTACGGAGACAGGGGGAGTCTAAGGTATGTCGTCTCCGCAAATCTTTTTATGGACTAAAACAAGCCTCTTGACAATGGTACGCCAAGTTTACTAATGCACTTATGGCCGCTGGATTCAAACAGTCCAAATATGACTATGCTTTATTCACTTTGACAAAATGTATGTCATCTATTTACTTGATGATTTATGTTGATGACATACTTATCATGGGAAATGATGATTCTGCTGTGAAGAAACTTAAAGAGTATCTACATTCCACTTTTCATATCAAAGATTTAGGCTCGCCTAAGTATTTTCTTGGAATTGAGATAGCTCGTTCAGATCAGGAAATCTCACTCAGCTAGCGGAAATTCATAATGGAAATTATATCAGAAGTAGGACTGTCAAGTTGCAAACTAGCCATTATTCCTATCGAGCGAAATGCCAAGCCGACTTATGTCGACTATGATGCTGGCATATCTTCTTCTTCTTATGACCCGTTATTAAAGGATCCGTCGGGATATCAGAGACTAGTAGGGAAACTTATATATCTCACCATGACTAGGCCAGACATCTGCTATGCAGTACAGACTCTTAGTCAATTCATGCACAATCCAAAACAATCTCACATAAATGCAGCCTTGAAGATTGTGAGATACTTGAAGATATGTCCAGGCTTAGGGATACTCCTTTCTCGGAAATGCAACATGGAATGACAGCCTATTGCGATGCGGATTATGCTACATGTCCTATGGGCAAGAGATCTATCACTGGCTTTTGTATCAAATTTGGGGAATCATTACTTTCATGGAAGACAAAGAAGCAGTCTACCGTGTCCTTATCTTCAGCTGAAGCCGAATATTGATCTATGGCCAAGACTGTTTGTGAAATAGTTTGGTTAAGGGGTTTACTACTGGATCTCGGGGCACAAGTTAAAGGACCAACTACACTCTTTTGTGACAATGATTCAGCACTCAAATTTGCAGCAAATCCTATAGTACATGAGAGGACAAAGCATATAGAGGTCGATTGTCATTTTACTCAAGAAAAGATTCAAGAAGGAGTTATCGAGACAAGAGAGATCAAAACCTCGGAGAAACCCGCGGACATATTCACTAAACCTCTTTGTCAAAGACAACATGCATATCTTCTAAACAAGCTAGGCGTCTTGGACATATACAAGCCACCAGCTTGAGGGGGAGTGTTGGAAGATATGATTTAGCATATTTGTATCAATTGTAAATTGATAGGGAATAATGTTTGTTTTAGGACTAGAAAGATTAGAGAATATTTACTTTCCTTTTATTAATTCCTCTTTTGTAATTAAATACAGTCTTGTACAGAGATTACAAGGTAATAGAGGCATACAATTTTTCCCTCTACACAATTCCTCCTACGATTCCAGAATCCTCCTTCTGCTTTATCTCCTTTTGTGACACTCCTTGCTGATTTGCTGCACCGAGAACCCCCTCGTGGGTGCAACCCACTGTGCATGGCTACCTTTCCTCCGTCAACCACCGTACTTGCTCCCATCGCCAACGTCTGCGACCCACCGCTTGCCAGAATCCATCCCGACGACGCTCAACTCCGACGGCCACGTGCCTCAGCCCTTCAACGCCGCGAGTAGTCCAACGACGCTGCTGCTGCCCCAAGCGCCAACACTGACCCACGATGGTCGATCTGCGTCAACGAGGAAGCCAGCTGCTATTAACACCCTTGCCGCACGACCAGCCAAGTTGCACTTAACCCGCATCTATCGCCACGCTGCCCCTCCAGTCCCAGCTTGCCTTTATCGTGAGCTGCAGCGTGATTCTTCGACTGTTTCTTTTAAATATTTTTTTCGTGCAGGTTGAGCTTTCACGGGGAAATGAGCATAGAGTCAAATAGTGAAGGGAAGAGAAGTACGTGAAACAAAGTTTAGTGGGATCGGCTGTTCTCGGATGAGGCCAAATAAAAAGCATCCTTTGACCATTGACTTCAGCTTGTAAGAAAGGAGATTGGGCCTTCGTTTTTTTCAACTAAAAAAAGAACACGTACTCCTGCAAATAGGCGTCCTCTGCCAACGTCCGCGTTCCTTCGAGATCACTAGCTGCAAGCTCTATCTCCGCGAGTTCGCCCACACCGCGAGCCGTGTAGCGTCCACCGTTCGTGAGCCCCTTGCCGCCAGTCCTGTTTTGGAAATGAATCATCTAAACTAGGTAGTTTTCTTGAGCCAAATTTCATCTCGATATTTTGTTGCATAAATTGGATAACAGAATTCTGATATTTATTGAGATGCTAGACATTAGCCGATAGCATTGGTGATGTTTAAAATCATTATAATTATTAATTTGATGCGTAAGAGTTCGAATCATTTTTTTAATTATTCTGACTTTCCTGTGTATTGTGATGTTTCGGGTTAGAATAATGTTAATTTAATTTATGAGACGATGGATTATTTTTCAATTATTTTAACCCTTTATTTGAATTCTTGATAAATATCTTGAGTTGTTGGATATAATGCTTATATTTGATAAATGCTTGTTTTGGAAAACACCCAGAAAAAAATCAGATTGTGTGACAGATTAGGATAGTTTCTTAAATAGGTTAGGACCGCACGTTTAGAATTTTTCTAGTTAGATCTTTTAATATTAAATTGCATGTTAGGATAGAATCTACTTAATTAAGATGAGTTTCCGAATTAGAATGAGATTTAATCTAAATTATTCCTAGCTTGAGTAGGACGACTTGTCAGGTTTTGTGGTCAATTTTCATTAATTTCGAATTTTAATACAAAAATACCAAAAATATTATATGCATGTTATCTAGGTAAGTTTTCATTCTAAAACAAGAGAAAGCCCCAAAAATAATTGCTTGCTTTGTTGTTTTTAATTCCACAAATTTTTTTGTTTTGATGTTATCTTTAACGTTTGTGCACCCGTATGATTACTCCCTTGCAAGTTAGCGGTTTAGGCTAAAATCAATTCAAACTACCTGCAAAACATTTTTTCGAAATAAAAGAGAAAATGTACCAAAATGGCGTTAGAGGAATCTAACGTAATTAAGTCCCCGAACTCATTTAATCTCTTGTTCGTAAGAGTAAAGTAATTCTCCCATTACTTTACTTGGGTTTCTAATCAACCCACCAAAAGTAGATTAGTGGCAACTCCAAAATAAAAATCATTTGCATTGTTAAGAACTTAAACCCTAAGTCGTGAATTGGTATGGGCTTAGGAGAGTCTGAGCTAAGTTTAGGCTTAGCAATCCATTAGCTGAATCCTTAGGTTGTCCAACTCGCTTCGGGAAGGTCGCGACAATTCTAAATTTTTCAATTGTGATTGATGATTTGTTAATTTAGTTCTAAATATTTCAACGATTTTAAAATGCTGACGTGAACCATTTTATTTATTCATTTTTCTATTTTTCCTTCCCCTTTTTTTCTCCTAAACCCTAGGTCATTGAGGATTGGCCACTTGGCAACCTTGCTAGCCCATGGGTAGGAAAAGAAGAAAAAAAGAAAAATATTAAAAAATTATATTTTTTGAAAGAATATTAATATTGGCAAATTTAAAGCTAAAATTGGCCAAAATAACTAAATTAACAAATTATCAAATGGTCTATGACTAAATTGACAAATCGTCAAAATTTTAGGATTAAATTGACCAACTTAAAAGATATAGGATTGAATCGACATAAATGCAATAGATATAAGACTTTTTTTTATAATTTTCTCAGTTAAATTTATCCCAAACTAATAAATCCGTGCCATATGTACCTTGATCTTTGATATTTTTTGTAACATGAAAATCAATTTTGAGTAATGCGACATGTATGAAACAGGTTGAGAAATGTGGTACGAGTAAAATAGTTTGTGATTTTTTATAACACTAAATTAGTTCGGAATAAATGTGCCATGAACGTACTAAATTAAGATTTTTTGTGATATTAACACTTAGTGATAAATGGGACCGGCAAAACACGTATCCGTTTTATAACTCAGTTTTAGAAGGCCCCATTTTATATGGGTAACTCACTTTTTTCTAAAATGGGTTAAAATGGGTTGAAAAAAACTGAAGTCCAAAAAACAGGTTTGACCCATATTTTAACCCATTTTTCATCTCTACGTTTCTTGGAAAGAGGCCACACCCACGAACGATCCGAAGGCGCCGCAGTCTTTGTCTCTATTTCCTTCTTCTTCGTCGAGTCCGAGAGTGACGAACACACAGGAAGATCACCTGTACCTCCTCCTCCTCATGGCGAGTTGCCTTGGAGCTTGGAGGAAGTGGTAATGGCAACGATGATGCCGTAGATGACGAAGTAGATGTAGGGAGACTCAAGCCACAAGGGAAGCAAGAGCCATAGGAGAGGGATCTGGACCTTCAGGAACTCGGAGATTGACGAGACGGAAAGCTTCGGAGTCGGAGCTGCCGAGAGCACGACGGCTGACACGGCCACGCCTTTAGCCGAGAGCGCCCAAGTGCAGGAGACACCACCATTGTTGGCACTGTGGTGAAGCTTCGAGAGAGAGCGCGAAGATGGAAATGCCAAAAGTGCTCAAGTCCTGTCATAAGGTCGTTTGTTTTTTAGGCACGAGGTTTCGAGTGGGACGGTGGGATAATGAAATCTCGAAAATTTGTGAAATAAATTTTGGACTTTTTTGGGGGCAATTACATTAAAAAGAAGTTGCATTAAATGTGCCCTCAAATTATGAAAATGGGGTGACCAAAAGAAAAATACAATGGACGTGAAACCACGCTCAGTGATTAATTTAGAAAAAAATTAGTATTTTATTTAATAATTTTTTATTATTTAATTTTTTTAAATGTCATGTGAAGTTTTGATGCAAGTAGTACGCGAAGAGCTTATAATGAGGTTAAATGGGTGGGCATGGGATGACAAGGACCGGATTAGGTATAAATCATTAAATTTATATTATATGAAAAATGAATCGAAACAGATTAAATATGTTAATATCCATTAGATCATTTTTTATCCGGCCCAAACCCGATTTGACTCACCTATTTGAGGGCCCAAAGTAGGTCATCAATTCCTAATTCTGAGCCAATCCAATGTTTGACTGTCATTGACATAGTGATCGTCTTCGTGGAAGGATCACAGTGCAATCTTGACGGCAAAAGCAATTCGCTCCTCAGGTATTTTCTTCGACCGACGTTGCTTCTTTTGTCCACGGCTAGTACTTTGACTGATGCTCGGTCCCTTCAACGACTAGACGATTGTGTTTGTGTAAGCACTTAAACTGCTTTTGGCGGATCAATCGTTTGTTCTCAATGTGGTTTGATTCTACCCAGCCCAAAAAAAAAAAAAAAAAAAGTAGGCCTGACATCAAGATGATTCTCGAGCTTCTTTTGGACCTGTCTGGTCAGATGAAGTCCAAGATCTTGTTGTGGATCAAAGGCACAGACGAATGCTTCGGCGATATGGTCTTATTGGTCTGTTCCAAATAATACTGTTTCTATATTGCTTACCTGAAGCAGGGCTATCTCCTATCTTATTACATGACTCCATTCAATAGGTTAAAGAATGGGCCAAGTCTCAGGAAATCAACAATTCAAAGGCCGGGAGCTTTAACTCATGTAGTCTCACCTCACTGGTCACTTTTCATTTTCAGTTATGCTTGCAATCTTGTATATTGTCGATGCCTTAACAAAATAAGTAATTTATTGGAGAAATCTTGTGATTGCACTATATCAGGCATGAACATTGTTGTCTTCGAGTCTGTAGCACCAGCTCGAGTCTTTGCTCTTATTTAGGGACTTCCATTGAAAAGAAGACTAGACTAGAGAATCTTACTATTTGTTTTTTTTTTTTTTGATTAATGAAGAATATAATGTATATATTTTCCTAGAGAAAGCAGAACAAATCTCTTGATTTCAGTTATTTCTTGCAGACTTGTGTGCCTGCAATTTTACCTCCTCTAAAAGATGTATATCCCAAAAAAAAAAAAGATGTATATCCAAGAGATATGGTTAGCGATCTTAAAGGTACTTCCTATCTCAAAGGATGTCTCTCTACAAAACAATTTATCCTAGCGTGTGCGGTGTCTAGTTTTTCCACTCTCTATTTATCCCATCTAAGCCCTAAATGGTTCAAAAATTAATCAAATATGCCGACATGATATTTCAGTGAAAAATATATTGGATTAGTCTGTGAAAAACCACATTATGAAGCTTAGGGATCCAACATGCTACTACCTCGATTATCCGATGGCAATTTCTCACGTGTACTTCTATAACCCCTGAACATCCTCTTTCAAGTCATAACACTCCTCCTCTTGATTATATCCCTCCCTTATAGCCTCGAATTATAAAAATGTTTGCTTCTCCCATTAAGGTTGACGCGATGTAATGTGCAGAGAGCCGTTTTGAGGATCGCAGTTTGGATGTTAAAGGTTCCTGGATTTGGTTAAACCATTGTTGCTGTAGTTGGAGAACATATGCGTGTCAACTATGAGACAATTCTGTGGCTAAACTTGGTCCCCAAAATGTGGCAGGTGTACGAGCTGATGCAGTTCGGAATATTACAGAAATATGCGCCGCCAACATAGCCAAGTGGAAATCCAACATTTTCAGGCCAGTTAACAGAAGTTCCTTACCCGAGCTTCTAGTTTCCTTCTTTTCTAAGGTATTATTTGACAAAATTATTCCCCATGAAACTCTATACAGATCAGGAGATTAGAAAAATAACATAGAATTGATGGTCGCTCTGCTCATATTACTTCATTCTTCAGAATTATGATTTTCTGACGTTTTTGCTTTTGACCCGATGGCTGATGTGACGTTAGTTCTTATGATATCATATGACTATCGCGTGGAAAATTTTATATGCATCATGCGTCCTCTTATGCATTTTTTTGCCAGTTTTCGGGCATAATTTGGAAGGCTAGAGATTTAGGAATTTGCCCCTACTCAGGAAAGTGGGAAGCACTAAGGAGCAATATGAGATGGATGCCTCAGACTCATGCGATCTTCGTAATTACTGTTTTTCACTGTTTCTTTGTACAAGGGAAAGAAGTAATACCAAAAGCTATTACTATACTTCTTTTCACCATTTCTTTTTTCTTTCTTTTGCTGATTGGTTAGATTGAGGATCCAATTGAGCGACCGGTAAACGGTGCAAGGACTGTTAAAGCAAGCCTTGTGATGAAGATATCCAAAGCATTTGAGACAACGTATCGAATAGTTTCATCAACCTCTGAAACTGAGGCTTCTTTGCTTCCTCTACTGGCCAGGCCGCGCGTCTCGAAAGCTCTTGGGAGGATGTCTTTTAGAACAAGGAATTCCAGTGGCAAACACAATGGTATGAACTGTCCAGTTGTAATTGACATCCTTGACATCCCCTTATCATCACAAGTACATCCAGTTATAATTGACATGCCCTCGTCATCGCAAGTTCATCCAGTTGTAATTGACATCCGTGACATCCCCACCATCACCGGTACATCCAGTTATAATTGACATCCCTGACATCCCCTTGTCATCACAAGACAACCTTGGCATCCCCCCTCATCACAGGTACATCCGGTTGTAATTGACATCCTTGATATCCCCTCATCATCATCACAAGACATCCTTGACGTCCTCCTTGACATTGCCCCCTCATCACAAATACATCCGGTTGTGATTGACGTCCTTGACATCCCATCATCATCACAAATGCATCCAATCGTCATTGGCATCCCCTCATCATCCCAAGTACAACGGCAATTTCAGAACATGAGTCTGCACAACCGTGGCAAGGTCTAGAGCAGTCCGACCACGCTGAATCTTCCACTGGCTAATGGAAAGCAAGATGAGTGGGAGGAAATCATCGTCTCAACAGCTCTTGGGAGGACGTCTTCCAGGGCTGGGAGTTGCGGTGGCGACCACAATAACCATCCAGTTGAAATTTACATCCCCTCATCCTCACAAGTATACCAGCAATTTCAGAACATGAGCCTGCAGCACCACGGCAAAGTCCAGAACAGTTAGATCACATACAATCTTTCACCGGCTTATGGAAATCAAGATGAGCGGGAGGAAATTATCGAAGGATGCTGGATGCAGAAGATATGAAAGTGTAGTACTTTGCCACACTTCTTGAAAAAGTTGCTCGGATCGCATGGTTGCTTTGCAGTCGATGCATCTGCAAATTTTGACTGACTTTTGGGCTTTCTCTGCAGATTGCCTCATGCTTTTTGTTTAGGAAGACATGAATCTGGCCACATCTGTATATGACGATGCTGAGGTCTTTCAAACATGGTTCTCACGGGAAGTAGACATTCGTGTGCTGAGTGAGTGCTGTAACAACATTTTAAATTTGGACATGTAGGTTAGTTGCATTTAAACATGTAGTTAATCCTCTAAACCCAACTTCAAGGAGAAAATTCTAAATTCTTGTTTAGGTTTGATCTCGACTTCTGAGTGAGTGCTACGTTTACATTTTCCTATTTTGAAGGAACTATTCTCTCAATTTAACACTTGCAAGACGATCCCAACATTCGCTCGTATGGATCAAGTGAAATTCTACTTTTCTTCCCTGAACTGTTGTACAGTTTTCAATCAACTCCTTAAAACTTTTATTTTATCTAATCAAGTCTTACGTTCATTTTCTCCTCAAGTCTCTCCAGTAACAATCCCGGTCAATCTGAGTTAATGCGGTCGTTGAACCATGCCAAGTATGAAGCGGAAAAAGGCTTATAACGTGGAAATTTCCAGTGGGGCATGTGCATAGAGACCAATTTTATTTCCACAAAATATTCTGGTAGAGATCGACAACCACGTCAGCTCAAATTGATTGATACTAGTGCCGAAGCGCCTTGATTGAACATTTTATTTAGGTCAGAGGACTTAATTGTGAAATTGATAGCGTAATGATTGGAAATTGCGTAAGTCAGCGATTAAAACTAAAAAGTAGAATTTTACTGTATGGCTAAATATGTAAAATCAAGAATTAATTACCAATCAACTTTTAAGTTTTAAGCAACTCTCTGAAATTCAAAAAGCGGGGTTCCTACTTAAATTATTCACAACTTTGAAACCTTTCACTACGGAAATTTTAAATTACATTACATAATTTCCATAAATTCAATTATATCCTCTCTGGTTCGTTTTGGTCACTCTCCCTTCCTTTCAAATCTTTACTTCCTATATAGCTTGTTTAATTGAACATTGCAGTAATTAAACAAAAGAAGGAATGTTTTCTATTTGAAAGTAACATAGAACTAGTCTTGCAAAAATCCAAAAAATTCATTATATTGAAAATGAAAATGTTCATTTCCCAAAAGCATGAATATAGTTCTACGTAATTATAATATTTCAGATCATTGGAGGGAATCAGTTTTTAATAAGACTTTTTTAGATCCTTCTAATGTCTTGCCACTTCTATTCAAGTGAATTTGTTTTGGTAAACTTCTATTTAACTAACTTGTTCCTTACTTTATAATGAATACTCGATAAATCAATGATTTCTTGATGCTAATCATTGTATGTGTTTTTCTTTAACCTGATTAACAAAACATATATCGTAGATAATTAACATAAGTACGAACGAGTCAAGGATTCTAACATAGCTATCATGTCCGTTCAGACATGATTTCAATATTTTACATTTCATACCAATTTTTTATTTTTATTTCGCCATTAACGCATCTCCTAGACTCTGAATAGAAAATTAGAAAATTTAATAGGTATATTACATAGGCATTGGTCATCTAGATGTTATTGGTATAGCTTTTTTCCTTTTTGTTGCCCTTCTTACCTTAAAAACTCGCAATTTTTAACAAGAATTAGCATATTTATACACGATTACATGACATATCTCAAAGTGATATGAATTCATATGAACTTAATAGCCATTAATTTTATAGCATGATTAATAAAAAAATATAATGTTTTTCACTAAAATTATAAAATTCAATTGTCACACATTGTTGACACCTATTTTTACAAAAAAAAAAATCAAAATAAAAATCACAAAAAAAAAGTTAATTAATTTTTTTTTAAATCAAAAAAATCAAAAAAAAAAAAAAAAAATACGTAAATAGTCGGGTCGGGCCGGATCCGACCTTGGCCCGACCCGCTCGGTTCCTCCTCTCCTTTCCCCCCACGCACTGGCCAGCCCTTTCGGCCCAGCTGCTCTTCTCCCACGCGCGCGCGGCCCGGCCGTGTCCAGTCTTCTCTTCTTCCCGCGTCTTGCGCAAAGACTGCGAGAACGTAAAGCTGAATAAGGAAAGAAAGGCAGAGGCGAGATAGCGGCAGCAACAAACGCGAGGCACGAGAGGATCGGGATGGCAGGCCTCCGGCGTGATCCGCGGACCGGGGAAGCAGACGGTCGACCGGGGCGTGGCGGAGTCTTCGCACAACGACCTGCAGGAAAGCACAGAGAACAGAAGCATAAAGTAGGAGGACGAAACAGGAACTAAAAAAAACAAAAAAAGCAGAGACCGGAGACCCAAGACAGAGAGAACAGAGAGAGAACCGAGACGAGGAAGAACACACGAAGCACAGAAAATAGAGGAGGAAACCGAGAGCGAACCGGAGAGCTCGAGAGAGTAGAGGACGAGCTGAAGGGAGAGAGAGAGAGAGCTCGAAGGAAAGCTTCGCCATCGTCAGTCGTCCGCCCGAGAGCCGCCATTCACCACAGCACCCCACCCGAACTAGGTAAGTCCATTGGGCCTTTGTGTGTGCTCTCTTTCCAGGGTACACCAGGCCGGAGCTCGTGGCCGTTCGGTTCGCGCGAGCTCCGGCCTGCATCGCCTTACTTTTTGTTTCCGATGTCTCGTTCGTCGTGTGTCGAAGATCCCCTTATGGTTTGAGCTTCGGTTGAGCCAAAAACACCTGGTTATAGTAGAGCACCTCGTGTGTTTGACAAAACGCCCCAAAGAGAACCGAGAAACAACCCAAGTTTAAACTCAATCTAATTCGTGCCTGCTCATATACATGTTGGACCGTGCCTGTCTTTTATGTTTCCATTGCGATTCCATGCGAATTTCATGGAGTAATCATGTGTGTTTGAGCCGGGGGAATGTTTGCATCTGAAAATGGTTTGGCCGCTGGCGTTCGTGGCCGATGGTGGTCGTCGCCGGTCAGAGTGGACAACCGGTAGATAGTCGTGTTTTGGCGACGGAAACTGGTGTCGTCGTGCGGGTGAGGTCTGTGTTGAAGGATGTCCTAGGTGAGGAGTCGGGCATGAAAGCATAATGAAGAAGAAGGTCAGAAGGGAGGAGGGAAGAAAACATAAGAACAAAGAAAAGAGAAGAACCAGTAAATAAAAAAAATTTAAAAAAAAAAAAAAGAGCAAAAGTGGAAAACCCAAAAAAAGAAGAAAAGACAGTAGATGGAGATGTTCGGTGAAAAGGCCAGAAGGGAGGAGGAAAAGAAAAAAAAAATCAGAAGAAAGAAAAGAAAAGCAAAAAATAATAATAATAAATAAATAATTAGAAAATTAGAAAATGGCAAAAGTTGGCCTCGGGAAGGACAGTCGAGCAGAAAGTGCAGGGGAAAGAGTGCGCAGTGAGAAAAGACAAAAGAAAGAAAGAATTATTATTATTTTTTTAAATTGAATTTAAAAAAATCAAAAATCAAAAAGTTTCAAAAAAAAATAATTCGAAAAGTCTCCGAAAATTCAAAAACTCAGAAAGCATTCGACCTTTTTCTTAACTTAAAAAAAATATAAAAAAATTAAATATTTTGTCATGTCTTGCCTTCTTAGTGTAATTAGACCTTTATTTGATTGCACTTTGATTATGTCACGAGTTTAATTTACATGTTTAAGTACGTTTATGATTACTAAGTTATATGCACTAATTTTACTGCAATTAGAAGCTTGGTTGCTATTTATCACTTTAATACTTGCGTACCCGTATGATCACCTCATATGTTAGTGGATAGGTATAAAATCAATCCAAACTGTCTGTCAAAAAAAATCATTTTGTTAAAATGAACAAGATTAGGTACCGGAAGGGCACTAATTGGTCAATTAGTATAATCAAGTCCCCGACCCTAGATTCTCTGGTTGCGTAGAAAGTGTGGCATACTCCCGTGCCTCACTTGATTTCTAGCTAACCCCAATAGGCTAGTGGCCACTCCTTAATGCAAAATTCCTAAAAATATCCCAATGTCACACGGGGTATGAGATTGGAAGAGCCCACACCTAATCAGGGCCATAAGCCCATCCTTTAGGCAATACCCCTAAACTTATTCCCTCCCCCCGAGGGTTAGTCGCGACAGCTTGGCGACTCCACTAGAGACTAGTTTTAGACCTTAGAGGACTTAGGCCGAAATTAATCTTGTTCAAAAATATTTTTGTTTGGCAGCGAGAATTTCAGGTACGTCCCTAACATTAAAGGTGTTAAATGTTTTTACAGAGTGTGAGGTATAAGGGGAAGTGTTTGCTCACCTTTGTCTTGCAAGGAGGTGTAGGAATGTATGGTTTATTTTTTATGTGTTTCCCTATAAATTGTTGTGCATGTATCCTCTGCATTGCACTACACCATAGCACACACTACCTGCCGTCGGACCTGGGCTGCATAGGATCACTTAGGATGGTGTTGAGATGGATACCACTCCGACTACAACCGTGTAGTACAAGTCGCCCACCTCTACCCCGAAATTTCTTTCTTCATGTCGAAGGTACCCACCCCGGTCTGCAACCGCGCGACACGGGTCGGTTCTTTGACAAAGCCAGAGTCATGAGTAACACGACCTAGCCGCGATCTTGCTAGTTCGGTCCGGTGATCCTATGGCTCCATTTTGAGCCGTATAGAGTAGAAATCAAACCACATCTCATTTGCATGTCTATGTAATTGAAAAAAAAAAAAACACAGAGACAAAGGTCGGTACCCATTGTAAGTATCATTTTCCTTTTTATTTGCTCATTTTGTATTGAACTCCCATCTTGAAATTCGTGAACATCAATCGATTGTCCTTGGTGCTGTAGGCTTATAATTGAAAAAAAATCGGCAATCACTTTTGACAAGTGAACATTGAATGCAAGTTCTAAACACTTTGATTTGGCAATGTTGAACACATGGTTTTGTTTAAATTTCTAATTATGGGTTCGAAATCATTTTGAAAAAAAAAAATTCAAGTTGTGATTTTATATTGGGGCACCAAAATTGAAATTGCATTTTTATCAAATTCTTTCATTTTCACATTTTGGGACTAAAATGCAAATCATTTTGTGTACAAATTTCTCAAAATAGAAGTCACTTCATTTTTCTAGGAGTAAAATCACAAATCAATCTTTTAAAATCAATGACACTTTTGCATACGAATCATTTTGAGATATCATTTTCTCTCATTCATGTACTAAGATTGTCGTCTTTTTGCAGGTTATGCACGATACTCCTTGACATTCTCGTGGTGACCACATAAAGTGAATTCTAGAGCTAGGACGAGAGTTGATCTTTACTTTCATCTGTGCAAGGGTTTCTTGTTTTTGTCATTGTCTTTATTCTTGTTAAGGACCATGTTTTCCGTTTTGGGTTTTGATTGCGAATCCAATTGATGCCTTTTTAAATCATGCGACTCACATTTTTTATGATGGAATTCATTTTCGTGAAAATCACCCCTTAAAAAAAAAACGAATTCAGAAGTGTTTCAAGCGAATCTTTACATCTACTTTCCAAAATGAATTTCAAGAAAGCTTTGCTTAAAGCCCTCTTTTCACAACATCGTTTTCTCTGATAGGACGAGGAGATTATCTGAGATCAACATTTGCCCCTTTTAAAAGATAAAAGTGTAGGCTCATGGAACCCGAGAAGCAAGCTTGCGTCAAAGTTTCGTCAGCGTCAATCTTCCAATAGAGGCGGAACGAAGTTGAATTCCGTTTTGGGAAGTTTCGTTATTTGCGAATGCCTTAGGTGCCAAAATAGCCCGTCGATCTCATTCGCTTTGCATGATGAGACAAATGAAGGGAGTTGCCAAGTATCCAAAAGGCGAATTCGAAAGAAGAGTAAACTTTATCGATTCCAATTATCCATTTTCGATACCGTTTCTGACATGACTTTCTTTTCATTGTCAATGGGACATCAAGAGTACCATGTTTTGTAAAGCTCCAACAAACACGATGGAGCAAAGTCCTGTTCATCTAAAAAAAGAGAAAGATTCAAATGAAACAGAGGGGCAACATTATCCACTCCTCAATGAGGGATACCTTGGGATGTTGATTGCCCGATTTTGAAAAGGATGTATCTCGTTCCTAAACTTGATTATCTTCAGCATAAAAAAATTGACATGTCATTTTCTTTGATACAGGACGGATTCGAATAGAACAAAGGTTTGTCAAATAAAGAGTGGGAGAGCAACGTTTGATTTAGAAAAAAATCTCTTAGCTCCCCACCAATGAAGCGTGCTGGAACAACATTGTCAAATTCATCAAGAAAGATGTATCGTTCCTCAATTGAACCTAATTAAGTATGGAGATAACCCGTTTCATCTATTCTTCTTACAAGGTGATAAGTGAGGAAAAAGTTGCACATTGATCGTAAAAACAGTGCCTTCCACCAAGGAATCAGGAAAACATCAATCACTTAAAGGCGAATGCAAGGGAAGGGTATTGTCGAGCTACCAAATATCCATGAAGGTGAATCCAAGAGATATTAGTGCCCAAAGGATGAAAGCGAATGAAGAGTAATAATGTATCGTTTCCAACATTTCAATCCCTAAAGATGTTTGCACTAACATATTCTTTTACATTCTTTACAGGGTTACCGGGTCACCATGCCACAGGTAAGTACCCTTCTTCTCAATTTTTTTCAAAGTAAAAAAAAAAAAGAAAAAAAAATAATTTCCGCACAAAAATGAAAAATTGAAAAAAAAAATTCAAACTTTTTGAGCATCATTTTTATCTCAAAATTGTTTCCTAGTTTTGTGGATTATTCATTTAAAATCAAATTTCCCTATGGAATTGATCTACTCAGATGATCTCGACAGAGTGAGATTGAGACGTTAACCATGCCAAACGAGAAGTACTTAGGATGAAAAAAGGCAAACCCATTTCCAGACATATCCTTCAAACACTTTTGAGAGCTAAGTGAAAAGCGACATTCTCTTAGGATGAATGATTCATTCGTATTGAGCGCAAAGATCGAAATGATAAAAGCATTACCTTCATCAATCCCAAGCATTGCACTAATCTCTTGCTACCCCTTTGGGCTAAAAAAAGATGATCCTTCAAGGTACCCTTGTCGAGAACGACCCTACATTAGGGCAACATAAGGGGTTACAATCGTGTTGTAGAGCGAAAGATTGAGAAAGATTCTATTACTTTCACCTGCCTCAATCTTCTGGTGATAGTTTCAAAAGAATTTTCATTAGAGCTTGACTCATCCCAATGTGAAGAAGAGCATTTCATTCTCTACCCAAACACTGATATCCATTGCTTTAACCAATTTGGGCCTGATTATTTATTTCTGAACCCCGAGCGATGATCATCTCCCTTCACTAGGGCAAGGCGTAAGAATTGATCAAATATAATTGACAATTACGGGAAAATGTGAAAAGCATCTCGAAAGTCATAAGAGCTACAAAAGTCAAAGAGCAAAAAGTTTGACAAACTAGGGGCATGAAAAAGTAGTGTGCCTGGTAAAAGTAAGGCTAATGCCCGTCAAGAAAAAGAGCCGAAAGGTTGCATCTTATGTGAAAGAAAAATTATCAAGGTCCAAGTGCTTGCGTAAAAAGAGGAAAATCATTGCGAACGCAAAGGAAATTGAGAGAGGAGCAAAGCTCCCATGCAGAAATGATTAGTCAAGGAACTTTCGAGATGCGCTGTGTTTCAAAAGCCAAATGATTTTGAAAGATCGAGTGACCTGGCCACGATGCCATGATAATCACCAACTCTTAAAAACCCTCGGAAAAGTTTAAGCCTTTTGAGCCTCTCCCGAGCCAACATTACAACCCTCTTCCGAAGTCTCTTCTGATTGTGATGGTTTGAGTGAAAATGAGAATGCCACAAAGAAGCTACTGCTTGATGGAGTGGAAGTAATTCTATCTTGTCTTATCTTCCAAGTTCTCGACTTGTAAATCCGATGAGGATAGCGACGAATGTTCATTTATTGGTCTCAAAGCAATTATTCCTTTGTGTAAGCCCTAATCGAGCCTATATTGCGGTCCTTTCAAAAGATCCTTTTGATCGATCAAATCGTGCTCATCGCGAATGTTTCTGAAAGCCTTTTTGACATGGGTTATGTGAGATATCCTTAGCAATCAATTATTTCCCACGCGAATAGATGGGATCAAGCAGCCATTTTATCAAGAGTGTGTGAGAAACCCTTTCTGACTAAGAAACTCTAGTTTGGCATGTTTAATGAGCCTTTTTCATGAGTCATAGCCGTTCTAATAAGAACTTGACTTTCAGAGAATTTGATAATTAATGATACATCCCCAAGCAAGATAATAATTTTGTGTTACATGATGCTAATTGACATTGAATATTTTTTTTTTTTAAAGCAGTCGAACTTAGCTTGATTAACTTGTTCAATTAATGTTGTAATATTGCCAATACGTCTCTTGATGACATCTCTAATCACACTTGCTCAAGTTGAGTTTGACAAGATTCCTCAATGAAGCCATGCAATTTTCAAGGGGTTAGCAGGTGCTTCCCTAACCAAACCAAAGGTTCATGGTCAGCCTTAAACCATATCATCTCCAAAGGTTCATTGGTTGTCCTCAAACCATGCATTTTCATCACAGTCGAAACCTGTTTGTACATGGTGAGACTATCATCCGGTCGAAACCCGTTTGTACACGGTGAGACCTTCCTCCCAGTCGAAACCCGTTCATACACGGTGAGATTATCATACCCGGTCGAAGCCCGTTTGTACATGGTGAGACTATTATCCGTTCGAAACCCGTTTGTACACAGTGAGACTATCATCAGGTGGAAACCCGTTCGTACACTTTGAGACCTTCATCCTAGTCAAAACCCATTCGTACACGGTGAGACTATCATACCCGGTTGAAACCCATTCGTACACGGTGAGACTATTATACCCGATCAAAACCCGTTTGTACACGGTGAGACCTTCATCCCAATCGAAACCCGTTCGTACACGGTGAGACTATCATACCCGATCGAAACCCGTTTGTACACGGTGAGACTATCATACCCGGTTGAAACCCATTTGTACACGGTGAGACCTTCATACCCGGTCGAAACCCGTTCGTATACGGTGAGACTATCATACTCGGTCGAAACCCGTTGTTACACGGTGAGACCTCATTCTTCCCTTCTCATGACCCGGAGAGTTTTGTATCCCGGAGTCTTCCTCCATTCTCATGACCCGGAGAGCTTTGTATCCCGGAGTCTTCATTCCTTCTCGTGACTCGGAGAGCTTTGTATCCCGGAGTCTTCCTTCATTTTCATTACCTGGAGAGCTTTGTATCCCAGAGTCTTCCTCATGACCCGGAGAGTCTTGTATCCTGGAGTCTTCCCTTCTTATGACCCGGAGAGCCTTGTATCCTGGAGTCTTCTCTCTTCTTATGATTCGGAGAGTTTTGTATCCCGGAGTTTTCCTTTCTTCTCATGACCTGGAGAGCTTTGTATCCCGAAGTCTTCTTCTTATTAACAATACGTTCTTCCATAGTTATGAGTCCTTTCCATCGACCTGATGTGTGCCTATGCACCTAGGGTCTCTCTACCGTTGAAATAATTTATGTGTCTTCTATTTTTGAACGCAACCTCTTCAAGCTCACATTCAAAAAGGGGCAGCTGTTGACACCTATATTAACAAAAAAAATCACAAAAAAAAAATCACAAAAAAAAGTTAATTAATATTTTAAAAAAATAAAAAAAAAATACGTAAATGGTCGGGTCGGGCCGAATCCGACCTTGGCCCGACCCGCTTGGTTCCTCCTCTCCTTTCCTCCCACGCACGAGCTAGCCCTTTCGGCCCGGCTGCTCTTGTCCCACGCGCGCGCCGCTCGGCCCGCGTCCAGTCTTCTCTTCCTGCCAGTCTTGTGCAAAGACCTACAAGAACAGAAAGCTGAATAAGGAAAGAAAGGTAGAGGCAGAGCAGCAGCAGCAGCAAACGCAGGTAGCAGAGGATCGGGATGGCAGGCCTCCTGCGTGATCCGCGGACCGGGGAAGCAGACAGGTCGACCAGTTGGCGTGGCAGGAGTCTTCGCACGACGACTTGCAGGAAAGCGCAAAGAATAGAAGCATAAAGCAGGAGGACAGAACAAGAACAAAAAACAAAAAACAAAAAAAACAAAAAAAACAGAGACCGGAGACCTAAGGCAGAGAGAATAGAGAGAGAACCGAGAGGAGGAAGAACACACAAAGCACAGAAAATAGAGGAGGAAACCGAGAGCAAACCGGAGAGCTCGAGAGAGTAGAGGACGAGTCGAAGGGAGAGAGAGAGAGGGAGCTCAAAGGAAAGCTTCGCCATCATCAGTCGTCCGCCCGAGAGCCGCCGTTCACCACAGCACCCCACCCGAACCAGGTAAGTCCCATGGGCCTTTGTGTGTGCTCTTTTTCCCGGGTACACCAGGCCAGAGCTCGTGGCTGTTCAGTTCGCGCGAGCTCCGGCCTGCATCGCCTTACTTTTTATTTTCGATGTCTCGTTCGTTGTGTGTCGAAGATTCCCTTATGGTTCGAGCTTCGGTTGAGCCAAAAACACCTTGTTATAGTAGCGCACCTCATGTGTTTGACAAAATGCCCCAAAGAGAACCGAGAAACAACCCAGGTTTAAACTTAGTCTGATTCGTGCCTGCTCATATACATGTTGGACCGTGCATGTCTTTTATGTTTCCATTGCGATTCCATGCGAATTTCGTGGAGTAATCATGTGTGTATGAGCCGGGGGAATGTTTGCATCCGAAAATGGTTTGGCCGCCAGCGTTCGTGGCCGATGGTGGTCGTCGCCGGTCGGAGTGGACAACCGGTAGATAGTCGTGTTTTGGCGGCGGAAAGGACGGCGGTTGCTCTCACTGGTGTTGTCGTGCGGGTGAGGTCTGTGTTGAAGGATGTCCTGGGTGAGGAGTCGGGCATGAAAGCATAATGAAGAAGAAGGTCAGAAAGGAGGAGGGAAGAAAAAATAAGAACAAAGAAAAGAGAAGAACTAGTAAATAAAAAAGAGCAAAAGAGGAAAACTCAAAAATGGAAGAAAAGACAGTAGATAGGGATGTTCAGTGAAAAGGCCAGATGGGAGGAGGAAAAGAATAAAATATATATAAATATATATATATATATCAGAAGAAAGAAAAGAAAAGCAAAAAAAAAAAAAAAAAATAAATAAATAAATACAAAATTAGAAAATGGCAAAAGTTGGCCTCGGGAAGGACAATTGAGCAGAAAGTGCAGGGGAAAGAGTGCGCAGTGAGAAAAGACAAAAGAAGGAAAGAATTATTATTATTTTAAAAAAATTAAATTTAAAAAAATCAAAAATCAAAAAGTTTCAAAAAAAATAGTTCGAAAAGTCTCCGAAAATTCAAAAACTCAGAAAGCATTCGACATTTTTCTTAACTTAAAAAAATTTAAGAATTTAAAATTTTAATTTTTTTTATTAAAAAAATTAAAAAAAAATCGAAATTCTAAAAATTGTAGGGTTTGGTTGGGAATTGTCATGTCTTGCCTTCTTAGTGTAATTAGACCTTTATTTTCTTGCACTTTGATTATGTCGCGAGTTTAATTTACATGTTTAAGCACGTTTATGATTACTAAGTTGTATGCACTAATTTTACTGCAATTAGAAGCTTGGTTGCTATTTATCACTTTAATGCTTGCGTATGTTAGTGGATAGGTATAAAATCAATCCAAACTATCTGTCAAAAAAATTATTTTGTTAAAATGAACAAGATTAGGTATCGAAATGGCACTAATTGGTCAATTAATGTAATCAAGTCCCCGACCCTAGATTCTCTAGTTGCGTAGGAAGTGTGGCATACTCCCGTGCTTCACTTGATTTCTAGCCGGCCCCAATAGGCTAGTGGCGACTCCTTTATGCAAAATTCTTAAAAATATCCCAATGTCACGCGAGGTATGGGCTTGGGAGAGCCTGCGCCTAATCAAGGCCATAAGCCCATCCTTTAGGCAATACCCCTAAACATGTTCCTTCCCCCCGAGGGTAGGTCGCGACACACATAAACACGAATTATCAACCTGCCCGATCCCACTTTCTTTTCACCTACCTTCAACCTCTCCCTCTAACGCACTCCATCCCCGGCCAGCCCCAACCACGTCCAATCACGTTGCACATCTCTCTCTCTCTCTCTCTCTCTCTCTCTCTCTCTCTCTCTCTCTCTCTCTCTCTCTCTCTCTCTCTCTCTCTCATGTGTGGCACTGTTCGAATTTTTGGATTTTTGGGTAAGATTATGAAAAATTTCATTCTGCTTGACTAAGATTACAAAGAAAACAGTTTCTTTTTGTTAAGAAGAAAAATACGAATATAAATCTGCGTGACCACTCTCCATTTAGGTTGTCACATGTAAGATCTCGAGCAGACTGATAGATTGCCAAAAGGAACGCAAATGGCCTCTCTTGCGAGGTAGAAGATATGCTAGTATTCGCCCTTCCAATCCCTATCAATTGCAACTCGATTTTCATATTCAATTATTCATTTTATTTGCTTTGGAATTGCCACTAATCCATTATAAGTTGGGTAGCAACCTGAGACATAGGAGCCCACTTTACTCCTGCAAACCAGAATCTCATAAATTTAGGGACTTGTTTACATTAGATAAATCTAATCCTATTATCAATACATTTTCTCTTATATGAAAACACTTTCCATGCAATCTTCTCAATTTTATCTTTCTATATCCTTTAAAATATGTGAAAAAGGTGATCATGCATGGGTCCTCAAACAATAGAGATTAGATTAAGTAATCATAAGATCAAGCCAATAATACGAGGAAAATAGAGATTCCGAGCCGTGTCGGGCAAAAAATAAAAGAGCCTCATTATGAACTAGGATAGAACACCGTTGAGCTATAAATAAAAAGCTTATACGGGCGCTAGGCTAAAAAAAAAAAAAAGAGATACAAAGGCTAAATTCCGAACTCGCTTAAGTGAACATGCATGAATCAAATATCATTATGGTGCACCACTTGCCTAAATGACGTCATCCTAATCTAATTTTTTTGTCCTTTCTTTTTTAGTTTTTAGATGCCGTGACATTCCTACATGCCGAAGTAAATCAACGTATATGGTTAAACAGAGAACAATCACCTAATCCAAGATCCAAAATGACCTAGCATGCTTCTAGCACGTCCTACTTGTTACAAGCTTAACTAAAACAATAAGCAATTCTTATGTTTTTCTCACTATTCTACATGACATAGCAAACTATGTGTTATAGGCATAAATAAAACAATAAAGGTTCGATCTTTCCTTGTAAGATCCGATCTTTTTGACACAAGCAAAAACGTCGACCAAAACTCGAAGCTTTGGCCTACTTTCCATTGTTCTCTGCCAAAAAAAAAAAAGATAAAAATTCCAAACATGATAACCCCTAATTTAAAATGCATGGAAATCGAAGCGAAGAAAATTTAACACAAGAAATATGCAAGATAACGCCAAATTCGATGCAATCTAACACGAGAGGGGCGTGCAATGGAGAGCACCTAAGGTTGGCCATGAGTGACGTGAAAATGGAACATGTGAGATAACCTTAAACTCATGAGATCTATCCAAAAGAGGGGCACAGCCGAGAGCATCAAAGGACCGGCCATGAGAAACAAGGCCATGGTTCAATACCAACGTCCAAAAAGGATGATCCAATCAACAAATATGCAGACTTTCTTCAATCTCACGCAAAAAGGGACAAGTTGAAGCCATAAAGATGCAATCTTTATTAGGCTATATTCATGCATAGGGAGATCAAAACGCAGTACTCTCTATAACCTATTAAAGTGAGGAAACTAGAGACAAAACATGGAATCCTTCATCCGTATGTATAAATTATGATCTAGGCACATCTAATTATGGATTTGCAAATCGTCTCGTGAATCAAAGCAATTAGAGCTCGCCCAAGGCTAGATCGAATTGGATTTCTTAGTGCAAAGATCAAAGAAGCCTACCTTCGATGGACACCATGCCAAGAACACTTGGGCGCCAAATAAACGATGGGGTTGCCTTTCAAAGAGAGAGAGAGAGAGAGAGAGGAGGGGGTTGCTGCGATTGGACTTTTCTACACTGGTCTTTGCTTGGCTGAGAGATGTGAGTCTCTTCTCGTAGATGCGTGCGCGAAGCCGAGAGACGAGTATGTGTGCTTCTGTGAGACTACGGGTCTCGTGATGGATTCCGCTGGAGATGGTTGAACGTGTATTGGGTATGCCGTGAGGGAGGTGATCGGCCACTGAGAGAGAGAGGGAGGGAGGGAGGGAGGGAGTCCCTTCGCGCGGGTATGTGTTCTCGATGATCAATGCGTGCTGATGAGATGGATCGGCGAGTGTTGTGAGAGAGATGAGGAATGAGATCAGGGTGAGATGTGAGGCGAGAATGTTGTGATCGTGAGAAAGTGTCTGATACGCGAAGGTGTGGAAAGTTAATAAGTAAGTTTATTTGTGAATATGCATGTCTCACGGTCTCGTTGATTTAACATTTTATTACTCGCACGACATTAGGATTTCTTCTTAAATCAGTCTTTCTCATCATATTCACAAAAATTCTTACTTGTGCGGTATTAGATATTTCTTTCCAAGGGAACGTTTCTCATAATCACAAAAATTATAAAGAGAGAAACTCTTAAACTCTCTTAAAGAGAAACTTAGAATTTCTATTATTTTGTATATGATACCAATGAGGGGAGGGACTATGTATATATAGACTCCCCTAAGAAAAAAAAAAGGAATGTTAGATTAATCGGCTCATGATATATGCATGTTCTTCTCAATATCCATAAGTGGTCATAAATTAAATTCCCGTCACGTATGAGAGATAGGAGTGCGTGAGTTAAGATTAAGACCGGCTCCTATTATCTTAGAATTTGGACAAGCTCCCATATTATGGAGTTCCCATGTTCTTGGAGTAAGGTCTAATCTCACTGTCCTAGAGCTCCAAGAAAGTCGGAAACTTCAATTTAAGCGCACCTTGCATGCTCGCCCATTAGATCAATAACCACGCCACTGTCTCATCCAACACTGCCTTTGCTTGATGCAAATGTACTAATCCTAAACCAAAATTCCTCGACAACCTACATGCAGAATGATGCAGTAAAGATTGCAAATGCAATATTGATATTTTTTGGGATCAAATTTGATCCTTAATTTTCTTATAAAATGAATGATAAGTTTACAAGCCGAAATTTGAGGTCAACAGTTATCCATTTTTGAAGGAGAGCTCAAAAGGATTTCTTTCAAAAATAATTGACTCAAATTCGTTCGATAGACCCTACAAAAGATGTGAATACAAATGGAGTGATAATGATGATATATTTATTGTTTTTATTTTATTAAGACGTAAACGCAAGCTAGCCTCTTGAAGCACCTACGGCTCCTCATGGCAGGATTCCAGTGATGGATAAGAGATGAGTTTCTCATCGCTTTTAAAAAGGTAAAAGAGGATTCCCTGGAGATTCTCATCGTGGGACTCGGATGCAGCCCGGCGCTTCTCATGTCAGGACTTGGAAGCTACCTGGAAATTTTCATCTCACAGACTTTGGATGTTGACTGGAGTTTTCATCTCACGACTTTGAAGCCGCTTGGAGTTTTTTTATCTCAACTTTTTTAAGCCGCTGGGCCAAATGCCATTGTCCAAACATCATAGTGTTGGAATATAATCCAGAGAAAACAAACTGTTTGTTGTAATCAAAATATCAATGAAATGGAGGTGAGATACGGATATCCGAATCTCCTTAAGGCGATTAGTTCCTGCCAATGGTGCTCCGCAGATTCACGAACTATGCCTCCCAAGATACGACACCTCGAACCTGTTTGGATTAATACTATGCAAACAGGACTCAGTCGAACCGTTCAATTGAACCAGCACACCCAAAAAATCAGAAGAGTAGAAAAGTATATCAAAACTTTTTTGGAATCGAGTCAAAAAACAAAAAACCGTAATGAAGCTCTATACTCATATCTATTTATAGAGCTTTTTAGTTCATGTACAGAAGAGATACATGAATTAAATAAACGCATGTATCCACGAAATTCATGAATCAAGAGATACGTGAATCTAAGAGATTCATAAATCCAGAAACACGTGAATTCAAGATATTCGCGAACTCAATAAATACATGAACTAAAAGATACATGAATCTAGGAAATTCATGAATTCAATAAATACGTGAACAGAAAAGTTTAGGAAATTCATGAATTCAAGAGATACGTGAACAAAAAAAACGTATCTTAATTTATTGGCTTACATTGATTCATTAACTATAATTATAACACGTAGTTCTTAAAGAATGTTTACATATATTTTTTTTTTTTTGGTGACCCGGGAACCCCCGTACAGCCGGCAGCCGGCGGGGTAAACCCGGGGCGGACTGGGCCACCACCACAGACCCAGCCGCAGGTGAATCGCGCGATTTGCGGTACGCGGGATTCGAACCCCTCCATCCAGCGCAGACTTCATGGGGGCGCTTAGCCAGCGCAGCCACCGCGGCGGTGGTAATGTTTACATATTTTCATATGCAAAACATTACCTAGAAAAGAAATCTTGGACCTTCAGCATCAGTCGCTTGCCGACGCTGATCTTGCGCCAATTTATCTTTCATCAATTAGAAACTTGTTTAGGGATGCGTAAACTAGACAAAATGAGCCTTTAAAAACCCAACCAGAAAGATCGCCAAATCGCCAAACGATATCAAGCCAACGGAAGTTAAAAAACATCGACAATTTCCCTTTCTGAAGGATTAAAATGTTGCTAAATTGATGCATTAATAGAGAAGACTGAACTAGGATGCGTAGTTTTTAGGGGTGTGCATGGTCCGAGTGGGCGGTTCCCGACCTAGAATCGAGAACAACCCGCTAAGGACCGGTTCCAAAAAATTGAAATCGGGAATCATCCGTTCTTGCATGGATCAACCCGAGAACCGAACCGCCGGTCCGGTCCAGTTCCCGGGTGGATCCATGGAACCGATCTCACCAATAATAATATTATTTTCCAAATCCCGCCATAAGTACTTTTCATATCAAGTAATATTTTTCTTTAAATCGAACCGGCTTAATTAAGGGTACCATTTTTCTTTATTTTATTAGAAAACACTGCCAAAAAAGAAAAATAGGTTTTTTTCCTATTTTTGAATCATTTTAGTTGAAATCTAAAATATTCTTTAAGTTCAAGATTCTGGATTATTGTCATATGTAGATCATCTTTTCTTTTATCCTCTAACAATGCTCAATCTCTTACAACATTTGCTTTACTGAATTTTTTTTTTTTTTGTTGAAATAATTCTACCGGTACTCCACATATTCTTGAACATAGTGTCATATGTGAGTCCCGAAAGTATTCTTTGAAGGAGCCATTTGTAGAGTCATTGAAAGGCAACTTACACACTTTACTAAATTCTTATTAAAACATGGAAACCATGAGAGGAGATGGAGCCCTAGAATTTAGATTTGCTAATTAGTACTTTCGAAATTTATTTTAATATTAAAAATCAATATATTATTATAATATAATCGGTCCGGTCCGGGTGGGCGGATCCGCCCATGGAACCGGGAACCGGACCGGTTCCCTCAAGAACCACCGGTTCCGGGCGGTTCCAGTCTAGTTCCGGGCGGTCTGGACAGGTCCCGGTTCTTTTGCACACCCCTAGTAGTTTTCATGTTGCATTGCTATTTGCATTTTCTTTTTTCCTAATATGAGCATCTGAGAATTTCCTTCCCAGAGTGTCTCTTTAACATTTATCTTCACATTAGTTTTCAATCTACCATAACAAACTGTAAATATAAGGAGGTCGATCCACCAATATCAACCAACAATGAAACTAAAGAATCATGGCGTACGAGATGCAACGCCTGCACTTGTCGCGTGCCCCATCAATTTTATTTTATTTTTAATCATAATTTTGCACGCGAGAAGTATACGTGCCTGATTGTCCTCAACTTTTCTTTCAGTTACACATTTATCTTCTAGATTCAGAACTCATACTTTCGGTTTTAAAATCCTACTTTTTGCACCGTCTCTCTTTGATAATATTAAAGAATTAGTTTTAAAGTCTAGATTCTCTTAACTCGAGGTGTAAAGTCTTATTTAAAAAGTGGGAGCAAAGTGTCGGGTAATAAAAAAGCAAAGTATAGGGTAAGAAAATATTGAAGACAGTTAATTTCTCCCAATTTCAAATTCACAAAATTGATTGGGCCATTCATAGCAAGAAAAATGACATAAATGGCCTATGAATTTTGACTTAATGTGCAATATGGTCCTTGAACTTTAGCCTAATGTGTAATATTATCCATAAACTTTTAAATAGTTCAACATAATCCATGGATCTTTAATACACGTTCAATTTATATTTAGTTCCTAAACTATATGAAAAATGCTTAAATTATTCCAACATTTAAATTAATGGAAGAACAATATTAGACATCTTCATATAATTAGGAACTAAATTAAATATGTACAAAAAATTTAGGGATAACATTGAATAAACTAAAAATTCAGGGACCACGTACATTAGGGTAAAATTCAAGAATCACATTGAATAAATAAAAAATTTAGGTATCAATTTATACATCAAACCAAAGTTTAGAGACCAGTGATATCACTATTCCTTCGTATTAAAGACAAATCAATCAAGCGAGGGTATGCGACCAAAGTAGTAAAGAGAATTCGGTGGAGACGATGGGGAGGAGATTATAACTAAACTCGAAATGAGTGCGGGAAATTTGCAAATAGTGAAACATGGAGGGTGAATTGCCACAACACCGAGAAATAAGGGGCGAATTCTCCCCAAAAGAGACGGCAGGAAACGTGTTCACTAAGCTAGGCGGTCCCCCCTTTGGCTTTTTATTGCTTTAAAAACAAAGTAGCTTCACAAGACTTAGTTCTGATTGGTTTGGCCACTGCAACGTTAGTAGACTATTCGTTGACCCCTGTGATCGTCTTCCTCAGACAGAGGAAGTGGAAGGGTCACGCTGCCGTCTTGACGTGAAGAGCAACACTCTCCTGCTTCTCTCAGGTACTGCTGCGACCGACGTCGTTCTCTTTCCTTCGTCTATCTTTTGTCCTGTGGCCAGTACTTTGGCCAATCCTCGGTCCCGATATTGTGCAGATGATCGTATTTGTAAGCGCTTAAGCTGCTTTTGGCGGATCACTTGTTTATTCTCAGTGCGGTTTGATTCTACCCAGCAAAAAAAGAATGTGGGTCTGACGTCAATTTGATTCTCGAGCTTCTTTTGAGGATTTCACGAGTAATTTCTTTGATCATTGTTAGTAATGATTGTTTCCATTGAAGAACATATTGGGGGTGTCCCCTTTTTTTATGGGACTGATTATCTTTCGCATTTGATTTATTTAATGTCATGAACATGACAAATGCAAACTGCTGGTTCCTTTTGTCTTGGGTTCTATGATGAGTTGATTCGTAATTCTCTTATCGGTTCATGTATAACAAAAGAACTACTTAGAGTTAAAAAGAAAGCCGGTTAGTTTTGATTACTCTTTTCTTGATGCTAATTTGCATTTTGGCTACCAAAAGGAGGCTGTTATAGTGATTGGATGGATAGATTACCTTTATCACCTCATCATCTCCGTCATCCCCACTTTCTGGAACATCCTCTCTTTCAAGAACCACTCTCCCACCCTCACATTTATCATGCACCCGAGGGATTTGTGCTCAGCATGCTAGAAGTTACAGTTATAAAAGCACTGCAGTTGAAGGATTTCGTACATTAATATTGGATGGTAATTAATTTCGAGGAAACTTTCCTTTTCATGTAGTCAATGGCTCCTTTTGAGTTTTCCACAAAACACTTTTGCATTAAAAAATTTCCTTGGAAAGAATAGTTTCACTATACTGCTAGGATGAGTGCCTATTGATATTATTGATTTGCCGCTCTCTGTTATGGACTAATTGCAATAGCCATCAATCCAGCAGCTTTGAGCTTCGTTTAGATGGAATGATCTAAAAAACCAGTGCCATTGCGTTAGTTTTACTTGTATCGAAGATAAAAGATAGGCACAGGGTACATGTGTTATTTCATTTCTTTGAGTAGTTCTCCGGCCCATCTACGACTCCCTCCAAATGTTTAGATTTCTTTGTTACTGATCCGCAGTGCTAAAAGATGAGTGTCAGCAGAGTATTGGAGCAAACACTGGATGATATCCTTTCTGCAATTAAACCGTCATGGGAGGACCAGATAGCTCGAAACCAAATTATTGCCGAGCTGCAGACTGTTGTTCGATCTATGGATATTTTTCGAGGTATTTTTGCTTCAAATTCGTGGGTAGGTGTGTTTTGTGAAGTTGGTTATAGCTCGTGTCCTCTTGCAGGAAATTCTGCACTATGTGCATGCTTGTTCTGTGGATTAAACAATTCAAATGTATCTTAGAGCTTAAGTTCTCCCAAGGTTTTCCCTTTCTATTTAGCAGTGTCGAAATCTTTATTATTACAAGTGTGACCCATCTCTGGAGGCTTGCACTTACTTTGAAGTTGTACTATAGTTATGTATGTAGGGTGTATTCACATTCCCTTTAGCTTGGTTTTGAAATATAACGTTGTAATTGTGCACTGAAAAAAAAATCTTACTTGATAGTGCGATGAGAACTGAGTATAATTTGTATGTATTACAAATACAGAATGTTGTGGCATTGAAGGTTAATGAGATTGTTACACAGGTGCAATTGTGGAGCCATTTGGATCGTTTGTCTCTGGTCTTTTCACAAGATGGGGGGACTTGGATATCTCCGTTGAGTTACCCAACGGTTCGTACATCTCCTCTACTGCAAGAGATCGGAAAAAGCTCATGTTGTCATTTCTGCAGTCGAGACTAATAGGTAATATTATGCACATATATACTTTCAGAAAGTTTGTGGTTGTCTCGTTTCTTGAGCTTGTGCTTTTAAGTTTTCCCATTTGTCAATTACTTGCAAAGGCGACTGCAAGGACTTCAATTTTACACGAAAATATTTACCAGCAAAATCAGACTTATTAGTTCAAATGGTGAACACTGATGTGTAATATATGAGAAACTTGAATCTAAGAATTTGTGATTGGCCTTTGTATTTAGAGAGTCAAAGTGCTGAGAATTAATAATGACACTTGATATCTCATTGATTTCTTCTCCGTACTATATGGTGAAATGTGAAAGTTGCCTTCGTATTTAGAGTGTCTGTGGTGAACGAGATGTTCCAATGCACCAACACCAACAGTTTTTGCACTTTAAATAATAACTTTTAGGGGCATTGCTAATATGCACCTTCTGTGAATTGGCTTTTGCAGCTTTTCGAGTCTTACACCAAGTTTTCTGGCTTTGTACTAGTTTCTCTGTGTCACTTCTGTGCATTGCTGTATGCTCACTCTTGTGCTTCTTGTGCTTCTCTCTAATGCATCTTACACTTTGAAACCTTGCCTGGCCATTCATGTAAACATGACGTGTGATTTATTTACCACCTATTTGTATTAGCTTCACACAAGAATCCAGTAGCTTCATATGCTAGAAGACATTTCAACAAGATAAAACATCTCTGACAGCCAAATATCTAGTAATCCAGTTAATACTTCATCCCCATGGCTAGTATGCTTATTGACTTCAACTTTCAAGTCACTCTTCTTCTGACTGTAAAGGAGATGTTGGATTTACATTAGCAATTTTTAGATGATGTCTTGAGATGCAATTTGTTTCCAGAAACAAAGGGCATGGTGAGTTTCTGCTTCTTGAATCGGTTTGAGATGTTGTGACTAGGAGAGATTTTGATACTCATTAAACATCATAAAACAATGTTTGGCAGGTCGATATCAAAGGCTCCAATTCATCTCCACTGCTAGAGTTCCAATAGTGAAGTTTGAGAGCAGAAGCATTTCCTGTGATGTTTCAATTGACAATCTGTCGGGCCAGATGAAGTCCAAGCTCTTGTTATGGATCAAAGGCATAGACGAACGCTTTGGCGATATGGTCTTATTGGTCTGTTCTAAATAATACTGGATCTACATTGCTTACCCAAAGCACTGTTAATCCTATCTTATTATGTGACACCATTCTTTTGATAGGTTAAAGAATGGGCCAAGGCTCAGGAAATCAACAATTCAAAGTCTGGGAGCTTCAACTCATATAGTCTCACTTTACTGGTCATTTTTCATTTTCAGGTAAGCTTTGTAATAAAATAACTTATTTAATGGATTACTTGTTAATTCCTAATAGCTCTTGTGAGTGCACTATATAAAGCATGGACATTGTTGTCCCCGAGTCTGTTGCACCATCTCAACTCTTTGCTCTTATTTAGAAACTTCTTACTGAAAAAGAGATAGATTAGAGGATCGTACTATATTTTTTTTTGTTGTTGATTAATGTAAATAATTCGTTTACATTCTTTTCCCAGAGAAGTGGAACCAATATCTTTAGTTCAGTTACTTTTGATTTATCAGGATACTCCGTTCTTTTGGATTCATGAACTATTTTTACCACTGGTTCGTTCGAATTTGTTTTGATAACCTGAATCAATGGTTTCTTGCAGACTTGTGTGCCTGCGATTTTACCTCCTCTAAAGGATATATATCCGGGAGATATAGCTAGCGATCTCAAAGGTACTTTTTGTAATTAAAAGCATGTGTAACTTTCCCAATACAACACAATTTATCCTAGCTGACTGCTGTTGTTTCATTATGGTTCTCAATATCCAAAGGTGTCTAATTTTTCTACTTTTTCTTCTCTCCCAGACAATTGTCCTAGGGGGTTTTGTTATATCATTATGGGAAAATGCCTCTCTCAATTTTCAAAAGAGGCATATTACTTTTGAGCTCTCAAACTGTTTCTATAAGAACTCCAGGTCAGCATATGTAGCTATTTATTTTTTAAAAATAGAACAAAATGGAAGTTATTTGAACCCTGAGACTTTCCATCTTTATCTGGACTGTGAACTCTTCATTTGTCACGTCTTTGCCCATAAATGAGTTAAAAGTTAACGAAATATGCTGACATGATGTTTAAGTGAAAATATATGTTAAGAGTATCTAGTCAAAAGTTACATTTTGAAGCTTAGGGATCCAAAATGCCACTCCTCCATAGTCTGAAGGCAACTCGCAGTTTCCCCATTTCATGAGTACTTTCATAACCCCAAACATCCTTTGTTTCAAATCATAACACATCCTGATTATACTACTCTCCTGTAGCCTCAAATAACAAAAACGTTTGCTTTGTCCATTACTGTTAACAAGATAAAACGTGTGTATACCCATTTCAAAGGTTGCTGTTTGCATGTTGGAGGTTTCAAGGGTTTTGGTTAAACCATTGTTTGCTACAGTTGGAGGACTCGTATGCCAACTATGAGATGATTCTGTGGCTAACTTGGTCGGCAGGTGTAAGAGCTGATGTAGTCCAGAGAATTACAGAAACTTGCACTGCTAACATAGCCAGGTGGAAATCCAACAGATACAGGCTGGTTAACCAAAGCTCCTTGTCTGAGCTTTTAGTTTCCTTCTTTTCTAAGGTAATATTTTTTAAGATTATTCCTTTTGAAACTCTATACAGTTTAGTAGATAACAAATGTTACTTAGAATTGATATTTGCTCTGCCTAAATTACTTATTCACTCTGCAGAATCATGTTTTTCTAATGTTTTTTGCTTTTTACCAATGGCTGATATGATGTTAGTTCTTGTGATATAATTTGACTATTACATGGAAACTTTTATGTGCATCATGCCTCATCTTAAGCATTTTTTTTGGCAGTTTTCGGACATAGGTCGGAAGGCTAGAGACCTAGGAATTTGCCCCTACACAGGAAAGTGGGAAGCACTAAGGAGCAATACGAGATGGTTACTTCAGACTAATGCGATCTTTGTAATTACCATTTTTTCACTGTTTCTTTGTGAAAGGAAAAACGGAAAAGTAACACCAATAGCTATTACTATCACTTCTTATTCATCATTTCTTTTTCTTTTTTTGTCTTCTGCTAATTGGTTAGATTGAGGACCCATTTGAGCAATCGGAGAATGCTGCAAGGACTGTTAAAGCAAGCCTAATGATGAAGATATCTGAAGCATTCGAGACATCATATCGAAGAGTGTCATCAACCTATCAAACCGAGGCTTCTTTGCTTCCTGGACTGGCCAGGCCGCGCGTCTTGAAAGCTCTTGGGAGGACTCCTTCTAGAGCAGGGAGATCCAGTGGCAATCGCATGAGGACGAACCGTTCAATTATATACGATGCCTCCTCGTCCTCACAAGTACAACAGCAATTTCAGAACATGAGTCTGCAACACCGTGGCCAATCGCACAGAAACCCTGACCTTTTCTTTGACTTCTGAAAATCAAGATGAGTTGGTAGGAAATTCTCAAACCAAGCTGGATGCGGAAGATATGAAAGTAAAGTACCTTGCCACAGTTTATTGAAATAGTTGCTCGTTATCCAATGGTTGCTTTGCATGGGATGTGTCTGCAATTTTCGATGTACTTTTGAACTTTCTCTAGCAGATTGCTTTGTGCTTTTCATTTGGGATGACATGATTCTGGGCACATCTGTAAGTATTAACGTTACCATGGTCTTCTAAACATGGCTCTCGCACAGGAAGTGGACTTACGCGTGCTGAGATGATTTTCTAGACGAAGTTTGCTACTTACATCCATCTTAATTCGGTTAGCTGAGTAGAATAGTAAAAGGAATGAGGATGAGTTCTGCTAAGTTCTCTTGAAAGAAATTGATGTTTCTGACTAGTTTTCTTTAAAGTTTATGGGCTCAAATCATAAAGATTTCAAATTGTACACCTAGATTAGTCGCATGTAAATATGTAGAATCCTCTAAACACAATATCATGGAGAAAATCCGTGCTTAGGTTTGATCTCGACTCCTAAGTGAGTATTATTTTTGTTTAACTCAGAAAAGGACCATTGACATTCTCTCCTTTAAAGGAAGTCTTCTCTCTTTACATGTATGAAATAAGTCAAATACTACATTTCTTTCCTGAAACGATGTTCAATTTTCAACCAACTTCTTGAACTTGTATTTTCTCTAATAATTTTAGTAATTGGCAAAATTTTCTAATCAAGTCCCTTTGATGTTAATTCCGGTCAATTCAAGTTGATATGGCCATCGGACCATGCCAAGTATGAAGTGGATGCTTTTTGCATAGTGGCTTGTCTGCCAAGGCTAAATTTACCCTGGCAGCTTGTCCACAGAGGCAAAATTTTCTTTCCACAACATATTCTAGTCGGGATCGACAACCACATTAGCTCAAAATTGATCGATATCAGTGCCAGAGGGTTTTGATTAAAAAAAAATAATTCAAATTCAAGGACTTGATTAAATAAATTAATAGTTTAAGTATTGAAAAAAAAATGCGAAAGTTCAGGGATTAAAACATAGAATTTTACGTTATGAATAAATGGGTAAAGTAAAAAATTATTACCAATTAACTTTCAAGTTTTAAGCAACTCTTTGAAATTCTACAAGTGGGCTTTCTACTTAAGCGATTGAGTTTCGTCCTTTTAAGATCTATTGCAAAAATATTTGCAAGTGTAACCATGGTCGTTGATAATTCACAATTCTGAAACCTTCCAAACGAAATTTTTCATTACATTCCCCAATTGTCCATAAGTTCTATTATATCCTGTATGATTGAATTCTGTCATTCTCTTCTTTCCCTTCAAATCTTTACTTTAATTTAACATTGTTGTTATTAAAAAAAAATTCCTCATGTGTATTCAATAATAGGAAACCCATAGTTTGCAAGTGTAGAATATCCATAGCTATTTTATTCCTCAAATAAATTATTGTCAGAGAATCTATATATGTTTGTTACGATAATCTTTGGTTGAGTTAATTAATGAAATCGAGATGTTTGCTCTCACAAAACAATTCGATTAATGGATATGAATGATTTTTTACATAAGTAAATATGAGAGATTAGGCTTTAACAATTAGGAAAACAAGTACTAATATGAATCGTATCTTGTAGTAACTTGGAAGGACTAGTCGAGCTAGTGTTTTTTAAAATCTTTGGGTACTAATAAAGAAGGAAAAATCATTGGTCCTCTCGACATGTGTCATTTGGGCAGTATTGATGTAGTTAACAAGTATCACCTAGAGGGGGTGAATAGGTGATTTTATAGAATCTTAACCATTTAAAGTGGAATAAAAGGAGTCAAGATATAACTTTGAACTTAAAAGTGTTCATATTTTGGAACAAAGTTTAGAAACAGCTTTGCAATAGAACAAACTTCAGAAGCACCTTGTGAGTGAGCAATAAACTATAATAAATAATAAGAGTTTAGGGATAATAGAATTTGCACATAAGACTTATAGTGGTTTGACTTAAATCAAGGCTACGTCCACTCTCCTATATTGACAACTTATTGGCTGAATTCCACTAAATGATTAACAAGATATTACAATATTGAGTGATTACACTTAGTGTATAGGTCATGCTATTTCACTCGATCACTCTTTTTTATACTTCTCTTGGGATCACAAAATTAAAGCCCACAAAAACAAGTATATGGTCAAAGTACGTCAAACTTTGGAATTCTAGATTTTGGACTTTGTCTCTTACTTGCTTTTCAACACCTTGGTCTTTTTATATACTTCTCAACTTCCAAACTAGTTATTGGATAGTCTTTAGAGGATCATTCTCTAATCTACCCATCAGACAGATATGTATCAAGAAGATTGAGAGGTCATTGAATTACAGAAGCTGAATCTACACTTTTAGTCATCCATACAATTAGAGTCTTGGTTTCCATAAGTAAAGCTTCTCCATTTGGAAAGAACTTGTTTCAAGATTGATTTGTCAATCAATTAAGATTAAGTCAATCAAATCTTTCTAAGTGTGAAATCCAAGCTATATCACTAGCCATTTGTGTCATGTTTCGAATTTGTGTTTAGATGGGAGATTTTATCTTTGATATAAAGTATGAACTTATTCCATCTAAAATAGATTCCACAGTCTAGACTTTGAATCCAAACAAGATTAAGATTGCTACTAACTTCTTGTACAAGAGTATTTCCCTAAACCAAAATACTTCAAGATGTTTATTAGACTTACAAGACTTTCAAGCAACTTCACAATTCATTAGGAAATTTTCTCAATAGGTATCGTCATTGAGATTCGTTAGCTAGATCACTCACAATTTGCACTAGTGGTAGTGTGCATCGGATCATGATAGTCATGCATTGGCTCTAATGACGATGAGATATGCGTTGGATGATAACCGTGATGGTACAACAAATAGCTATTATAGGGCTGGTTTTCTTAGTTGGAAAATTGGGAAAGAAATAAAAAAAAAAAAAAGCAGCTAACTGTTTTTCTACATTAGGATAGTGGGATCAGACTCCATTTTAGGAAACCTACGACAGTTAGAGGAAGCGATTGTGGGAGCAGTCCCGATTTAATCTAAGGTCATTCGATGAAATTTAAAAGAGGGGCGCGAAGGTAAATCATCACATTGATGAGAGATCATGCAGAAGCGGGGACCTTGCCGGCAATGAAATTGGCCGGAGGATGTGCCCGCCCGTTGGTAGGGGACAGACGCACGTCGGTTGGCAACCAGAGCTTCCACTTCCTAGCCTAGTCATTTCCAAAATATTCCAGTTTCTACAAACCCCATGCGATTTCTTGTCAATCCCCTTACTCCTTCTAGTCTTCAATTGATATCACATTCCAAGGAAACATGAACTACCGAGAAAGAGAACGGTGGTTAGACTCTTCTTATGCGATTAGTTGCAAAACTAGAGCAACAGTTACAGAGTCTTACCATGTCTATAGTCTTTATAGTAAGAGCAAGAGTCAGGTAGCAAACTTAAAAATTAGCGAGTTTTGTAGTAAAATAAATAAAAGGTCTATCAATCTCCTTCTCTTCTTGAATTATGTGAGTTGTGAAGCAACACTTACAAGGTCTTACCATGTCTATAGCCTTTACAGTAAGAGGCTAAGAGCGAGAATCATGTAGCATGTCTATAAATTGGCGAGCCTTGTAGTAAAATAAATCAAAAGTCTATCCATCTGTTCTCTTTTTATATGTGAGTTGTCAATGTTTCAACTTCAAAATTATTTCACTGGCGAATGCAACGACTTCAAATACGATAGTAATAGCACATATTTTTGCAATTAGGGAACTAATCTTGGGTATGATTTTTCACGAATCCAGCCAATGCACAGTGCCGACGAATCAAAGAGTCCACGCTCGACTGACTCCATCTAATCATCTGGCTTTTCCTTTGTCCCTCAAAAATTTCCCGCCAAAATATCCCGCTCATTTCCATTTCATTCTTCCCACCGTTCACTTTGAATTACAGGAAAAGCCGCGGGCACTTCATCGGAGCTTCCGCACACTTCCTGCTTAATGGGGCGACATGGGTTGGACCGGCTTCAGCTTCCGGCCTAAAGGAGGTGGAAGGTGATGAGAAGAAGGAGAAGAAAGCGAGACTAGCTTTGTCAAGACTGGAGGAGTGGAGATACCGTGAGATTGTGAAGATGGAGAAGAGAAGCTGAGAATGGGAATCGGAGAGAGTCTGAGCGCAGTGAGAGCCATAGAACCACCTCCAAAACATTTATTGAAGTGTTGGCGCAAGAAGAAACATTGGATTTGCTCTGTTCTACCCTGCTCATCGATTAAAGTTCTCGCAGTAAAGGAAATCACCCTCGAAATTCTTTCGTTCACTTTTTATTCCGACCACCAGTGATAACCAAAGCTTTTTCCCTTGATCAAATCATAGAATGTAGCTTCATCATCGTCCATAAAACCAGGTAACATCCGATTCCCTTGGTTGCTCTATTTGAGCCGACGTTGAAGCCTAGTCTCCTTTGTTAACCCATATTGAACCTGACTGAGTTGGTTTTCATTGATTTTGTGCTTTATTCGTTATCCGCATCTGAGTCAAGCCATGAGGCTGAGTTTTAGATAATTATGATTTGTTCCCATTCAGTCGCACGTAACCTGTTCGCTGAGGTGCATATAAATCCTCAGTGCAAATTAGTTTCTTTTTCTTACCGGCAAGTACGTTGGCCTGGATTACGCCAGGTCAATTGATTTTCAAGTCAATTCAAGGATCGAATGCATTCTCTACCTCTTCCTTTCTTGGTCTTGTGTTCCATGTTCTCATGGTTACCAGTGGTGGTTGTCGGTGAGGTGTTGATGCTGAATCCAAGGCCCGAGCGATGATTGTTACACGCATCAGCATCGGTTTGTTTATCATTTCACTTTTGTCTGTTCGCTTTACTCATGTCGTGGCCGAGGAGGCGGTCGGTGTGGTGATGGTAATTAAGTCAATGGCAGAGTCCCGGCGACAGCGGATGTTGGGGATTCTGTGATGAAGATAGGCCATCGCTAGTGAAATATGTTCAGTATACATATGTAGATGTATGCCCTTTTACCACCTCGATTTTTTCTGATCTTGATTATGTTTGAGGAAGTGTATGCTCTTGAGGTCTTGTGCATACTATGATGACATTAATCAAAGGTGTGATGTGCGAAATGTGCGCTTGAATGAATAAGAGATTTCCATCGGTACTAAGATGCTGGTGATGGCCCGAGGAGTGGGATGCCCATGCTGTGTGTTCTTGGATGCCTCGGAGTGAGATGGCCTTGTAGGTGATCAAGGATGCCTCGGTTGTGGGGTATTGAGATGTCTCAGAGTGAGATGCCCCATGCTGTGTGTTCTTGGGATGCCTCGGTTGTGTGATACTGAGATGCCTCGGAGTGAGATGCCCATGATAGAAATATTGTGGAAGTCCGGATGTGGGATTCCGGAAGTGACTCAATCGGGCTGGCAGTGTTCCGATGGGTAAACCGATCGAGGGTGGACTTGATATTCACACTATAATATAAATTCCACTTGGCATGTGAGTTTATCCGCTGTTATTGCATTTCATCTTGGTACAGATTTAGAGCATGAGGTGTATATGTACATTGAGCATGTCTCGGTATAGAGTGATCATTCATGTGATGCATCAATATTCATTTAGTTATACATGTGATAATCCTATCTTAGTATCTTAAGCTATTTGGTTATGTTTCTCTTGTCTTCTTTGGCAACTAAGGATTGTCTAGGTTAGAGTTTTATCATTTCTTTACTAGGCATTGCTCATTCCTTATTTTTTTTAGATTGTTAGTATGGATGTGCCTCCGATTTAGGGGTGAGCGGTTCCCGGTTCCGGTTCGATTACATCCGGAACCTGAAACCTACCCTCAAGTACAGGTTCCTCAATTTTTGGAACCTGGAACCTACCCGTTAGAACCGAGAACCTGGAACCTACCCTGTCACAGGTTCCGGCGTCGTTTCCAGGTTCCAACAGGTTCTTTTTTCTTTTTCTTTTTTTCATTTTCGTAGTGGGCGTGAATATCTGGAAGCCGAAATAATTCAATAGTTGGCCCTCCATTTTCAGTACCTGCCAATACACAACAATATGAATCTTTTACATCCGAATAAACAACTAAATTCATAGTTTTCTAGAGAAAACATTGTCTAATGTATGATTTGGTGATTCCTTATGGTTAATGTGTTTCATAATAATAACTACGGACATGTTGTATGAGCATAGGCTCTTGGCATTTCGCTCTTGATTTGAGTGGGCAAGAAGTAGGTGCCACGCCGTTGCTATGCGCTCTTTGCAGAAAGTTACGGCAACATGCTCAGATACACAAAGTACAAGCTCAATATAGCTTGCCATGGCGTGCGGTCGGCAAATGCAAGGACAAAACTATGAGGATTGCATCAAAGATCGGCAGGATATATTTCAAGTCCATATGATGTTATGAAACCTCGTTTCCTGCACAAAGAGCGGATTATTGTTACCGCCCTAAACCTGCATGAAGAGAGACTGACTTTTCAATTGTCATTCTGAAAATAATAAGTAGCATCACTGAAAGAACAACTTGAAAGCTAAAACTCAACAAGAGCATGCGTATGGTGCTTCAATAAATGTATCTATCCAGGGACAAGCAAACAGTTGCAAATCCATTCATTGTGCCGTAAACTAGCAGAAGAAGTGCAAAATCATCGTTTTCTTAGTTTGATGCATGAGATCTACCTATTACAACAAAATGACAGCCTGGACTGCATGTACTGCAAACTGCCTCAACAAAAGGATTCAGCTTGTCTATTGGGTTTAGCATTTAACTAGAGAATCAATCGGCTGATAATTTCTTTCCCATTTCAGCCGGCAAAAGAAGATGGTCACATCAATATCAGCTGAAGATTCTTCACCCCAAATGGGCGTGTTGAGTAGAGTGGCAAATAATATAGATACGGTGCCAAGTATTTTAGGCACATTGGCTATTCCTTCGTAGACAATAACATATACAATCCTATGAAAGTATAGCACATAAATAACAATTTGTTCCAACAAGATCTAGAATATGGCTAAGTTGCACCCTACAATACGATTGCTATCGTATTTTGTCATTGAACGAGAAGAAAAGGAATTCTCTTCCCTACAAAGACAACACCAAACTAACCGGTTAAGCGACAGTATGCCCGGTCTAGCAACATAGTGTTGTTGCTCTGCAGCGATTAGACCTACTCCACATAAATAATGTCTCCATCAGGATCCTCGCCTTCCCAATCGCTTTCATCTTGAGGATGATCCGATGCCTCAACCACGTCGGCGGTGGCGGTTCGGAGCAACGATGGCCCGGACGGCCGAGCGAGCGGCGGTAAGAGGTGGTGACGGTGGCTTGGGGACGGCGCGGTGGCTCACGGCGGCGAGGGGCGGCGCGGACGGCGCGACGGCTCGTCGGGCTCAACGGTGAGACGGCTCGTCGGACGAGCGGTGGGTGGCGGTGGTTCGGTGGCCAAGAGGTGGTGGTGAGTAGGGCGTGGGGCGGTGGTGTGGTGGTGGGTGAAGCAGCAGCCAGCAAGAGGAAGAAGAAGAAGAAGAAGGGGTGGGGTTTCGGCCGAGAGAGGGGGAAAGTGAAGAGAGAGAGAGAAGAAAAGAAAAAAGTTGGGGGCAGGAAGGAAGTGACGTGAGAGCAGGAAAAAGGGAGGGAAAAGAAAGAGAGAGAGGGAAAAAGAGGGGGAAAAGAAAGGGGAAGGGGAAATCACGTGGGTGCTTCGGGGTTTTTTTTTTTTTTTTTTTTAAATATCTAACCGGTTCCGGTTCCTCCGGTTCCGGTTCTCATAGGAACCGGAACCGGGAATGCCGGTTCCTAAAAAAATGGAACCAGGAACCGGAACCGGTCTCTTTAGAACCGGGAACCGAACCGGACCCTCAGGTTCGGTTCTCCGGTTCTCGGTTCTACCCGAGAACCGTGCTCACCCCTACTCCGATTGCTTGTTACGGGGTGATAACACGTATCGAGGTTTCTTTTCATGATGTGTTTGATCCTGATGTCGAGATGACCTTTTCGAAGTATGAGGCTACTCTGTGGATGGACGATGGTAGAGCGGATATGATTCCGATGAGGTTTGTTGCGTGGTCCATAAACCACGAAGGGGAGATGTTTGGCCCCCTTCCTTTCGGTGCTGGAGGATCTGGAGCTACGACGAATGGCGCTTAGGCGTCCAGATCGTGTAGAAGCTGGAGGAACGTCTTTTGTTTTTTTATGGATGTGGGCTTGTGTGGGATAGTGGAGTTAGAAACCCCCCACCCTCTTTCCCTGACTGTTTACTTACACATTTGCTTTTGAACTTGTAAGTATGTTGTACCTAGGTAGAAAAACTTGTAAGTGATCCAGGCTGATTTTTGTAAGCCCGAACGATCTTAACAGGATTAGTAATGAAGCTTCTCATGATCTTTATCTATCATTGTAGGTGGATTGTTCAATATTAGTTGGCAGGACTATTACAGGGAAACCTTGTTATATAAAGCTTAGATCTTAAAATATCCATGTTATACATGCTAACCTTTAAAGGTGAACGCTGTAGTTCGACGATTGAAATTAATAAGTCCTGTAATTATGATAATCCATATAATTTTCGCTTGCGCTTAGTACGTGACGCTACTGGGACATCACAACCTGAGTGAGCTTTGTGCTTGCGGCGTAGCCCAAGCATGGCAAATGCTTGCTATGATGGTCTCGCCAAAGCGACAAGCGTCACACTTTCTCCCCCTTTCACGTATTTCACTGTGGACATACTTTGATTTTCTTCTTGGAACGCCAATTGATAGATCCAACCGAGAGGGGGAACAGGTTCCATGGCAAGGATTTGTGACCGAAACAATGAGAAGATTTTGTTCAAGATCAATAGGAAGCGAGTAACTTTCTCTTTTTCCTTTATCTTCCTATATTGCTCAAGCATAGCCTCGGGTCCTTTGAGCTCCTCCTCGACCGCCTAAAGCCCGCTCCACAGAGTCGAGAGTTAGTTGAAGCAAGCGGTAATTGAGAGGTTCCCTTGCTTCAAATCTAAGAGTGAGTGAGAAGAGCTTCGCTCGATCTAATTTTCCATATATTTCTCGAACATTATCCCACATTTATTTTGAATCTTCGGTCAGTGGAGGCCGGTGGGGGCTATGCAATTCCCAATCCAAGTGCGCACGAGTTGGTTGCACTTACGTCAATATCGTTGCATCTTATCATTGGTTGGGAAAGGTGTGGTTCCATCGAGAAATCCATCCTTATCCTTGGTCACAAGCATTCGCTGGAAGTACTGAGCCCAAGCATTATAGTTGTCGGGACCAGCAAGCTGCATGTTGATAAGTTACATCTCCAGTCCATCAGCTGGTGAAGTGTAGAGCCTGTTGCTGGGTTCTAGGTGGTCGCCCGTAGCTGGGACGGCAAATGGATAGGGATTCATTCCCTAACCCATCGGGTTCAAGTCAGATTTGTGACCCAAAGGTAGCGAGCCCGCTCCATTGGGCTGAGCTCCAAAGCTGGCATCTTCTCGCAATGGGCCATGTTGAGCCCACTGCTAATCAGGTCCAACAGCCCACGAGCTTTGAATTGGAATCTATTGCATTGGTGGCCACTAAGTTGGGCCACTAGACAACTGGGCTGAAGTTGAAGCCGAGGGGTACTGAATGGGAACCTGTTCCTCTTGCGGTAGATCAATCTGCTTTGAAGTTTGATTCTGCAGTAAGTTGTTCTTGGACGATTCCTCCATTGTAGGCAAGATGGTTTCTTGGTCTTTGTCAGTGCTTGACTTTTGATTCTGATTCTTGAGCATTATATCTAAAAAAATGTTATGAATTCCTACTTAACGTGTCAACTTGTTTTGCAGGATGATACTTGCAACAACAAAATTGAAAACTACTGAGGACAATTTGGAAGAGTTTGCAAAAGCTAGGTTAGAGCTGAAGGCTCTGATACCATAACAGAAAATTAAGAGCATTGGGAAGTTGTGATTGTACTGTCTATGTATCTTTGTACATGCACATTCCCATATTTATAATACCAAAAGAGATCATAGAAGGAATAAATGTGATTACATTGCAATTACATTTTTCTATTTTATTTTCTGAATATTCTAAAGATATATCATGACTAATCAATTATCCTCTAATCTCCATGATTAGAATCAGAGTTAAGAATAAAATCAAAACCTTCTCCAGCAAAACCCTCACCGAAAAAGTCCCAAATTCGTTCATCAAAGCAAGTAACGCTTGAACTCATGATGTAGCGTGTAGGAATATTAGCCTATATCGCTTGGTCACTACCGCTGATAGTAAAAAATGGAAGTTCCTAACATCGATACGGTTAGATATTTTGAAGGGGTGAGGTCCCACGTGGATTTGATAGAAGGGAAGGATCAAATAGCGTGACATAATTGGCCCAATCTTCTCGTACACCTGAAGATTAACATGTTCCCCCACCTGCTTACGATACCAATGCAATCATATCAAATTATTGGGCGTCGTTTGGGACCTCATACAAGCTTAGCAACCATCCGATCCCAGTGATTGAAAGAAAGCATTGTCATGTCGGAGAAGGGAAGGGCCACCAAAATCATGTTGCGCGGGGTACGACGTCGCCCCGCTGCCTTGCCGGGCTCAAATCGTGTTTTGCATTGGCCAATCAATGGTCCACATGAAAGATTGGTTCAGTGAAACCCTCACCCATCCACCACTCAAAATTCTGGTGGTTTGCTGCTTATGGGTTAGCGTGTCAAATCCATGTTATACCTTCCATGTCCAATAAAGTGGAGTGGGGTAGAGTTACCCATCACACGTCAGTCAACAATTACCGAGCATTCGGAATCAAATATACGGGCTAACTACATATATGAAGTACTCTAATTATGGTAACATTAAGTTTCTCATTGCTATGCTACCAACAGTGGCACACTTAAAATGTGTGTAAAAATATGGGAAATGTTTTAACACATACAATTTTATGGGAAAACTTACCTAATCAGTCATAAATGTATTATATGGATTCCAATTTGGTTCTAAACTCTCTAATTTTGCAAATTTAGTCCTAACTTTTTCACGAAATTTCAATGTTGTCATTCCAATTAAGTTTAAACGGAAGTAGCTCACGTGATAGTCTAATAATTGCAAGTTGTCCTATGTGTATGTGGTACACTGCTATGTTAGTGATTTCCAATGAACATTGGTTACAATGGCCACATTGGAATTTCACTCAAAGATTTAGAAATAAATATGCAAAAGTGAAATATTCAAGACAAACTTAGCCTTCAAATAGTAGATTTAGAATGATTGGACAATTTCCTCCAATTATATATATATATATATATATATATATATATATATATATATAAAAGCTCCAATACTTTTGGGCTCCATTTATTTCGCAAAATTGAATGACTATGAAAACATTTTTCCTAAAAAAATCACTTGCACCACTTACAATTATCAGATAGAAAAAATTTTCATTATTGATAACAATTTATGTCTAAACATTTTGGTAATTGAGATATTTTTTGTTGATTCTATTTTGTAAGTGATCATATTTAGAAAAATATTTTCCAAATTATTCATTTTCCACAAAACAAACATGCCACTAAGAAATTACAATTCTTTTTTCTTCCCTCCAAAAAAAAATTGTCAATGAGTTGCTTTATGAGTATTGTGTTCGACAAAGAATATTCTATTAGTGGGAAAATTTAAATTAATAGCTTTATGTCATCTGTCACCTATTTCAAATTTACAATTTGAATAATTATTTATCTTATAAATTACCTTAACAAAAAATTTCAAATTTTAAAATGTTTTTCTCTTTTTACATATATGTTTATAAATTCTTTAAATTGTGTCAATTTTTGGCCATACGTCCATGTAATTCACATCTTCGTTATTTTGTTTTTTCTCATAAGATTGAGAGTATGAAGAGATAAAATATCTTTTCTTTATCTTTCCATACAACCTTAAGTGGTTACACCAAATCAAGAAAAAAAAATCTACGGGCCTGATTTACGCTTCTTGCGAAAGAACAAAATTTTCACAATAAAACACTACTTCGATGGCTATGTATAGTGATATGTTACTTCAGAAATGAAAAACAACATAACCCACCGTTTGGAAGAAAAAAAATTCTGTTTACGATGATCATATTAGTAGTTCAGAATATCTTTAACTTCATATTAATAGAGGGAAATTTTGGGCCTAAAAGAACACAGCCTTCTATTTAAAACCCACATTTTTTGTTGGGAGAAATTTAGATGCAACAAACATATTTACAACATCAATAGTGATATGAGGACCAGGAAAAACAAAACATTTCCCTCCCACCCTTTCTGAACCTTTCTTTGTCTCCTCCACTTCCGGTGGAGAGGGATTTGACCTAGATCTCATCCTCCCCTCCTAGCTGCTTTTCATTTATTTCCTTTTGTTTCTTTCCTTACTCTCCTGATCTAGTTTTAGATTCGGGAACTTACTCTCTCGATCTTAAATATGGGAATTTTGCCTCCAATTTAATTCTATATTTTAGAATTTTAATAAATGGGTACCTTGCCGCCAATTTCAATAATGCTTACAGCAATTTCGGTGTCAAATCTATACTCGTTGTTTAACGTGTTTTAGTTAAAAGCTTTGGCACTTCACATTGGCATAGAGCTAACTCTTATAGATGTTAAATATGAGCTTCTTCAACATGTTAATGTTGTTTTCGTACGGTGATGGTGTTGGGGACACCAAACTTAGGCCTACATCGTCGCAAGGTAAAGCCGTAACTGTAGATAGATATCCCAGCATGTCCTTATCACTAATGATATTGTGTAATTTGGTGATCAGTTGCCGATCATTTCACTTGGATGCAGCCACTGTCCTTGAAGGACGAACTTGTGATTATCTTTGTCAAACATACTATGACAATATGCCTTGATTTTTTGTTTTTGAATTGTTTTGAAGCTCTATGAGCTTGCCTTGTTATTGTAACTTTTGAGATTTCCTATCATGTATTATTTTGGTAATGAATGAAAAATAAATTTTAATAATAAAGAAAAAATCAATAGTGATCCCTCTCCTATTATATGATCTATTAGGGACTTCAAATTTTTTTGGTTATCTTTCGATGATTGGAATTTACTTTTGTCTGAAAATCATAATGATATTTTTTGAATTAAAAAAGTGTTAATTTTTGTTGTTATCAAGAATTAAATATAATGCTCCAGTTAATTCGAACTAAGTTGATATTCATTCACTAAATGGCTCCCATAATATCACAAGTTGGTTTCACGTTTTGAGAGAACATCTAATAGACTTCTGCTACAGTACCTAACTGAGGCATAACTCAAGATTAAGTGACTTCTTGACTACTAGCATTTGATAAGGTTGTGGTAAAGTGCTTGCTAACCTCAAAACCTTAGGGTTGTAGGTGGTACAAAATGACTATAGCCTGTTTCGAACTTTTTGTAGCGTGTGTTGGACCCTTATGTTAACGCTAAGAAAGGATCGCCAGTGCTGGTCACCCCTTGCACCCTTTTAAATTTTAAACCATAAACACAAGACTATGGCTCTACAATGAAACATATCATGATTTATGGAGCAATAAAATATTGTAAGTTATTAGCATTAAGAAAAAACAAGCATTATTTGTTGAAAATAATGATAAATGAACACATTATTATATGATGTAATCAAAGAGTTTCTAACAAAAAAATGTTTAAGCAAGACCAAAAGCAAGTTAAATGATTTACTTTCTATTTTTAGTTATACTTCAAGCATTTATAGCTTGACTTTTATTCTATATAAAATACCCTAATTCTAACATGGCACAAAATACACTTTAATATTTGAACAACCGCGCACGCATGCATAGAAAATCATATACATTAAATATTTAAGGCTATTTAAAATCATTGGAAATATTTTCAATTTTAATATTTTAAAGAAACATTTCTTTTGTGAAAATGTATAATTAAGCACATCGTCCTTAAAGGAAAATCCAAGAGAGCAGGTTGTGCTTGCATGAGAAGCACTTTCTTTTCATCTCACTTCAGAAAAATAAAAGATAAATAAAAAGGAAGTCAAAAAAGTCTCCCAGTGATTTATTAACGGGAGAAGCATACTAGAAGTCCTGAAACTTGTCATAAAAGTTCAATTGAATCATAAAACTTGTCCCAAAAGTGCAATTGAATGCTAAAACTTTTAATAAGTACAATTAATTCCTAAAATATTCAAAAAATGCAAATCAAGTTATAAATTTTATCAAGTTGATGGATCGAGTCTTTTTATTAACTCTATCTAACTTGACAAATGAAAAATATTAACAAGTTTTATAATACCGACTGATAAGTTTTAAAACATAATTGCATATTTTAAAAATTTTAAGATTTAATTGTACTTTCTTGATAAATTTTAAAATTTATAATATGTTTATTCTTCATTAATACTAGCCATACAATGATGGGACCTGAATGCAGAGTCCTTTCCCTAAAAAGTCCGCGCACCATCCAAACTCCCCAATTGAATTGAAGCCGCAGGTGGAGGGCAACAGGTGACGTGCGTTCCATAGATGGCCAAACTGTCTAGTCCAGAACTTCCTCGGGTGGGAGTCGACCATAGACCGTTGGATCACACCAGCGTGGAAGAAGATCCACCGCTCAAATTCTCGCGGGCCCCACTCTCGGGCGTCACCGATCACTGCGCACGCTCCTTCTCTAGCCATAGGATGATCGGCTGACCCCCATCAAATGATTGAGAAGGAAGACATGGGTTTCCAGTGGGGCCCTGAGACCCATTCTCCCCTTTGGGGCCCATATCAAATGAGGCCCAAGTTCATACTTTTCGTATTGGCTTGGGGGCAATATAACGAATGGCCTCACGGATCCGTACTCAATTCACCACTTAAAAAAACTAGTGGCTTAGGGTTTACTTCGGCTTTGAATCCTTTGGTCTGTGTTCATGTCATGCACGATTTGATTGGGACTGTCGATGCGTTCGGATCTTCCGGGGACACACATGCGCCTCATAACTGGTCAAAGCCCAACCCAAGCAGGCGGCATAATCGTGATCGAACACTTGGCAGTTGGCACAACTAATCAAGTTGCCGGAAAATTGGGAAGAAAAAAATAGACGTGATGGATGCATGTGAGCTCAGTGCACCATCTCCTTTGATTTCAATGGATCTCACATAGGTCTCACATAATTAAGTAATTATGGTGCATTAGGTTCAGATGCACTTGGCATGCCCAACATTAACTCCAAAAAATGTAGGCAAGCTTATTTTGGCCTTCTAAAAGGGTATGTAGCATTAACAAACTAGAAATAGCTTGTAGAAAAATATTTGATTTTGATTGCAAGTTGACCGCACACTTATTACTCATTGAACGGGTCCGTCGCCCCACCCCATTCCAATGCAAGTGGGAAGCACAGGACCAGAGGTACACTTCAAACCAAGTTAATCCTTCACAAACTGACCATGATTTCCTATGATTGAAGATGGAATGTAGGCGAGCGTCTTCCATGAATTTAATTTATTTCCATTAACCTCAAACTTTCGGGTTGTAAGTGATGTGAAGTAATTATGACTCATTTCAAACATTTCATAACGCATGTTGGACCCTTATGGTTGCTTCTAAGCAACTACTAATGTTGGAGGCCCCTTCTGCCTATTTAAGTTTCAACCATAAAAAGAAATACTAAATGGCTTGACAATGAAATGTATCATGATTCATGGAGCAATAAAATACGGAAAAAACTGTAATAACATTTTGAAATGACGCACCATTTAGTGAAATAATGCTAAGTACACATTTAATATTTTTAATTAAGAAATTTTCAAGTCCAAAACAAGTTAAATGAATTTACTTTCTAGTAGCACATATGTACCGGTTTATGATTTTTACGATATTAACTATACGTAATAAATCAAAAGTGTCAAACCTCATGAGAGGTTAGAGTGATTGATCATGGTGATGAAGATGAACGATGAGTTAGGAAGTAGTTAGAACTCCACTTGAGCAATGAACAACTCTCTATTTGTCTCACGAAAATCTTAGAAGTCTTGAACTCCACCAAAATAGTAAGGCTCGCTATCTCACAAGTGGGCTCTGACTCGTGACTTGGTTTGTAGGACTATTAGCTTGTATCGTTGGGCAACCACCCTATCGGTGAAAAATAGGCACTCATATCATGAATATAAATTGATATTTTAAATTAAGGAAATGGAAAAAAAGAAGGAGAAGAAGAATAAGAAGAAGAGGAAGGTGAAGGTGAGGTCCCACATGGATCCGATAGAAGGGAAGGATCAAATAGAGTGATATAATTGGCCCAAATTCTCCCGTACGTTTGAAGAAGATCAACATGTTCCCCGTATCTGATTCGGCTACAAAGCAATCATATCAAATCATTATAGGCTTAGCGATCATCCGATCCCAATGGTTGAAACCAAAGCCTAGGGGAAAAGTGTCAAAAAAGTCATAAACTTTTTGTTTTTGTGTCAATTTAGTTCTAAACCCTTTTTTTTGGCGTCGATTTAGTCTTAAACCCTTTTACGTTGTGCCAATTCACTCCTTTCCAGCCAATTTTGGCCGGATTTTGTTGACTCGACGCTGGCCGGCTGACGTAGCCTGATCAGCGCTGACATGGATAATTTTTAATAATATTTTAATATTTTTAAATTTTTAGTTTTCTTTTTCTTTTTTTCTTCTCCTCTTCTTCCTCCCGTCGCTCACCGGACTTCGGCGACCAGCTAGAGGTGACGACCGACGAAATTTAGGTCGACCTCGCTGGGCACCTCGCCAGTGGCCGCGAGGGCAACCTCACGCTGGGCGGCGAGGCTCGCCCTCGCCAAATCTGGCAAGGGTCCAGCCTCGCCCATGGTCGGCGAGGGCGAGCCTTGCCCGCCCGGCATGAGCTCGCCCTCGAGGCCTAGGCGGCGAGGCTCGCCCTCGCCGGATCCGGCGAGGGTCGAGCCTCGCCCATGGTCGACGAGGGCGAGCCTCGCCACCCGGGCCTCAACGGTAGCCTCGCCCGGGCGGGCGAGCCTCACCGCCTAGTGCGAGGCCGCCCTTGTGGCCACTGGAGAGGTGGCCGGCGAGGTTGACCTCGACCTCGCCGGCCGTCACCGATCGCCGAGGTCCGAGACCGGCTGGAGGAAGAAGAGGAGAAGAAAAATAAAGAAAAAATTTAAAAATTTAAAAATATTAAAATATTATTGAAAGTTGTCCATGTCGCGCCGCTGATCGGGCTACGTTAGGCTGGCCGGCGTCCGGTCAGCAAAATCCAATCAAAATTTTTGGAAATGACTGAATTGGCATAACGTAAAAAGGTTTAGGACTAAATCGACAAAAAAAATGTTTAGGACTAAATTGGCACAAAAACAAAAGGTTTATGACTTTTTTAGCGCTTTTCCAAAGCCTAGGCATGCCGGCGAAAGGCTTCCCGGATCATGTTGCGTGGGGTACGACATCGTCCCACCGCTTTTGACGGCTCAAATTGCATTTTGCATTGGCCGGTCGACGGTCCACCGTGAAAGAGTGGTTCACTGAACCCGTAGCCATCATCCACCACGTAAAATAAATTCTGGTGGTTTGCTTCTTCGGGGTCAGCAATGTCGACTCCCTGTTTTTACCTTTCATGGAGTCCAATCAAGGAGAAATTATGTAGAGCAACGCATCACATCCGATCAACCGATACCAATCATTCGGAATTATATTTTTCTTCTCCCCCCACCCCCGGGGAAAAAAAGAGAGATGTTTTCAAATTGATGTTAACATTTGTGGATGCAGTGTTCTGAAAGCACTTGGTTGTTTCTTCCCATATCTCGTGAAGATATGAATTTACGAAACATCATTTTCTGATTATTTAAACAAATGAATTATGAGCAAATTAAAATATATGAACTACTCTAATTATGATAGCATGAAGTATCTTATTTTCAATACTATGAAAATGGCACACTTACATGTGTATGAAAACATGAACAGTACTATGAAGGATACGATTATATAATGAAGCAGTTCCTACTTCCTACTAAGGAATCACACTTTATCTCTTCTTTCCAAAAGAATTGTCGATCTATCATTTTTATGAATATTCAGTTAATGGAAAAATGTGTAGATTGATCGTTTTATTTCATCTGTCACATATTTCAATTTTAAAATTTGAATCACTTTTTCTTTTACAAACAATCTTAGCAAAAAGATTTCAAATCTTGAAATAGTTTTTTTCACATATATGTATGCAATTTCTTCTTTTTGTATCAATTTTTTGGCTGTAGTGTTCGTGTAATTCACACTTTGCCATCTTGTTAGTTCTCAGATTTTTTAGAGTATCAAGAGATAAAAGATCTCTTCTTTTGAAACCTTAACTTTAGCCATCCTTTATGTTTACTGTTCATCAGTTTTCTCTCAACTGGTTTTCCCGAGTCACTGTTCATCAGCTCGGTTTGATGCGGTTTCCTGGAGTTCTAGCCGTCGGAATGGGTTGATTTTTGGAGGGAAGGTCCCTCTCTACCTCCCCTAGGTCTCCACCGAAGCGTTTTGCAAGATCTGGCCTACATCTCGAGATACACCGTGCCTTAGGGCTGGTCGAGTTGCAGGCCACGCTCCTGGGTTTTCTTATGGTATTCTTCCGATTTTGGGAGTTTGGTCGGTTGGAATGAATTGAATTTTGGTAGACGACTTCCTCCTACCTCTTTCTTCATTTCCTCCAAAGCATTTCGTTTGGGTTGAGCTAGGCGCCGAGTTCCATTCGGATTCAGAAGCCCGAGCAGCTCCAGCGCCTCTACTGTCACGAGCGTGTGGAGTTTTGTCGGTTCGGTGAGGAAACCTCATCTGCAGAGGCTGTGGGTGCTTTGAACCTGGTGCACCGCCCCTCCAAGTGGCATCCAACCAGGTGACTTGCACCCTCTATCCTCGACCTCGCCTCCTTGCTGCTGTGATCTGCTGCGATCTGCTACTACGCTTTCTCTTTATTCGTGTTTCTGTGGGTTTCCTTCGACCTTGCTGGCCTGCCTTTATCTGTGGTATCCTATCCCAAGCTGTGGAGGAATCTAGTTCGGGTTATCTCCCGATTCAATGGTTTTCTAGTGGCTGTGATCGGGTGCACTCCAGGTGTTTGCAGAAATGCCTCCAACACCAGTTGAGGCTATTGACAGCATCCGTGAAGCCCAGTTTGCGGCTGGTCCCTCCATGGGACCCCCAAAGCCCCCTCCTGCTGTAGGTTCCTCCACCTTGCAGCAAGGTAAGACCGTGAGGCCTGTGACCGACCAAGTCGGCTTGAAGAACAAGCAGCAAATCCCTCATGAGCCCTCTGCTCACCCCAACCGCTCGAGAGGCCGAAGTCGAAGACGCTCCGCCTCCAAGCAATCTATGCCTAAACCTGCTGGACACCATAATGCCCCGGCACGCTCGTGGGCAAACGTGGCCCGATTGGCGGTCAAAGGATCGGAATTGTCCTACCATCCCCCGACGTTTGTCAATGGTAAGGCTGTGGTGAACCTACCGGAGGAAGTTCTAGAGGCCGTGGACCCTAAGTGGCACCAATGCTTAGTGGGTTATCTTGTTGGGAAAAAGAAGCTCCCTTTTGGCCTCATCCATGACTCGTTGAAGAAAGCTTGGGGCACTAAGCTTGTTGAAGTCCTTGCCGATGATCAAGGGTTCATCTTCCTCCACATTCCGGACCCGGTTTTTCGGAGAAAGATTCTAGAGGATGGACCAGCCACGGTGGCTAGAGTTCCTCTCATCCTTCGGCAATGGAAACTGCTCATGGATCTCAAGAAGGAGAGCCACTCTTCCGTTCCGATTTGGATCCGTTTGAAGAATCTACCACTTGATTGTTGGACGGTTCCATCTATGAGCTACATCGCTAGCGTCGTGGGCAAACCACTCTATGTGGACCAGCAAACGGACACAACGAAAAGAGTGTCATATGCTAGAGTTTGTGTGGAGATTGAGACTAATCAACCAAGATGCGGGACCAGCGATGTGGTATTGAAGGGAGTCTCTCGAACAATATCCATCCATTACGAATGGATGCCGACCGAATGCTTGGAATGTGGAACTTTCGGCCACAACCGTCGTGCTCCCCGAGGGCGGAACCCCAACGGTAGGAGAATAGCTCCAAAGCAACCCCTCCCGAACAACTAGCCGAGACGTCTCAACCGATCGGAAGTGAGCCAATCCCGGAGCTTGGCCCCAACCTTCCGGTTTCGATGTGCCGGCTCTACGCAGTACCAGCTCCGGATGTTGTAGTGCAACCTCCGCAGGTGCTAGGCCCACAAGTGCCAACTCCGCAAATGGCCTTGATCGATCCTGCTCCAACTGACATTAGTGAGTCCTCTATCCCCGATCCGGTTGAAGCAGAAACTCAGGCTGATCAGGAACAGCCCTAGAGGGAGCCGAAGAGCAAGAAAAAGAGGAACCACCCCCCCAAGTTGGGTGAATCTTCTTGCTCGGCCGCGGCTGGTGATGGAGAACGCATCCACTTGAAGACGGCTGTTGTGACCAGCCCCGCCCCGCATCAACCTCTTGCTTGCCAAGTTGCTGCAATTGTTCATGAGCAGTCTCACCCAAAGGCGGCTGCTGTGGCCACTCATGCCCCGCCCAAAGCCTTAGATGCAGATAGATGCTTGCCACCCGTGCCTTCCCGGAAATCTCAAAGGGGATCTAGTGCCCCCCAACAATGGTCCTCTCTCTCGATGCCCAATCTCGGCTGTTCAAGCACCCTCCACCACGCTTGATCAAGGAGATGTCTCGCAAGTTGCTGCCTCCGATGGGTCCTCGGTAGAGGATGTTATAACTTCTCCTGGATCGCCTTTTCCACCCCCAAAAGCAGCCTCGGCAAGCCTTCAGACCATCCAAGATAGGCTTCTCGCTCTACCTCCGGATCCGGGCGTGGTGGCGATTCTGGGGCATCGGCAAAGACTCGCGGAGGAAGCCTCGTAAGCGAGAGGTAGGCTCTCTTGCCTTCCTTTTTGCTTGTAGAGTAGTTTTTGGCTGTCTTTTATATATCTATATGTATTTCGGATTTTGGAATATTAGGGGTCTCATGAACCCATTAAGGAGAGCTGAGGTTAGGAACCTTGCCCGTTCTAAAGGCCTTTGTTTGCTTGGATTATGTGAAACCAAAGTGCCAGAGTACCTTTTTCAATCCTTCTCTTCTGGGTTGATGCCAGGCTGGAATTGGATAGCCAATTATGATTCTTCTACGAAGGGCAGGATATGGGTTGGCTGGGATCAATCATTGGTTAACTTTGAAGTAATCTCTTCCAACGATCATGCTATTCATGGTAGAGTCTTGCTCCTTTCGTCGGGGTTATGCTGCTGTACCTCGGTGATTTATGCTGGACACTCGTTCGTTAATCGGAGGCCTTTGTGGGAGGAATTGATTAGGATGAGTTCTTGCATCCGAGATATGGCTTGGATGGTGGCCGGTGATTTCAACGCCATTAGAGACCCGTCTGACAGGCTTGGAGGTTCTGACTCCTGGCTTCCCTCCTTCGATGAATTCAAACGATTAATGCATTTGGGCGAGAACTTGATGATTTGATATATGTTGGGCTTCGGTTTACTTGGTCTGCTTCTTCAGGGGCCAATCGAAAGATGAGGAAAATTGACCGGGTCTTAGTAAATGCCGTATGGATCATTCAGTTCTCCTTCTCGGAAGCTACGTTTCTAACCCGGGAATTTCTGATCATTCCCCTATGGTGGTTAGGGTGATCCAACCAGTCCCTAGAAGGAAGCCTTTCAAATTCTTCGACTTCTGGATGGAACATCCTTCCTTTCTTGACATTGTGGCGCAAGTTTGGAATGCCCCGGCAGGAGGGGTCCCTATGTACAAACCGGTCAGCAAATTGAAAGCTTTGAAAAGTCGGCTCAAGCGGCTAAATAGAGACTCGTTCTCCAACATCTCCGAGAGGGTTGCCGATTCCAGGAATGCTTTCAGGATAGCTCAGCTTGACCTGCAGCAGGACCCGACCAACGATCTCTTGGCAGATCTGGAGAAGATTCATAGAAAGAACTATGTGGAGCTGAGGAGTCAAGAGGAATCCTTCCTTAGACAAAAATCCAGAATTAGATGGCTTGAGAATGGGGATATGAATACTAGGTACTTCCACCACTCCGTTGCTTCAAGACATCTAAAAAATAGGATTCTATCGGTTATGGATAGGAATGGCATCTTGGTCACCAATCCTAGCCTGGTTCAGGACGCCTTTGTTTCGCACTTCCAGGAGCTCTTTGCTTCGTGTTTCCCTCCCTCCAGGCCTACTTTACAAGACTTGCAGCCTTACATTCGCTGTCCCCTCAATGAGGATCAGATTAGTCTTCTCTCCTGGCCTTATACAAGCAGAGAAATACAAGACACATTGTTCTCACTAGCCTGTGGAAAGGCTCCTGGGCCGGATGGGTTCGGTGTGGAGTTCTTCAAGAGCAATTGGGATCTCGTTGGGCCCTCAGTCATTGAAGCAGTCAACGATTTCTTCGTCACCGGAAGATTGTTAAGAGAGATTAACACTACCATCCTTGTGTTGATCCCCAAAGTGCCTAATGCGACATCCGTCAATGACTACAGACCTATTGCTTGCTGCAACACGATCTACAAATGCATCACCAAGGTCATAGCTAATCGTGTTGCTTTGTTCTTGAGGACACTATCAGCCTTTCTCAAAATGCATTTGTTAAAGGCCGAAGCATCCGGGACAATATTCTTCTTGCTCAAGAGTTATTCGCTGGTTTCCATCTCGAGCCATATACCCCTAAATGTGCTGTGAAGGTGGATTTTCAGAAGGCCTATGATATGGTTGACTGGGACTTTCTTGAACTGACATTACGTGCTTTTCGATTCCCGAACCATCTCATACGGCACATCATGGTTTGTGTACGCTCTCTTATGTTCTCCATCTCTCTAAACGGAGAGCTCCATGGCTTCTTCCCTAGTGGACGTGGCCTCCGCCAAGGGGATCCTATGTCCCCTTACCTCTTCAATTTGATCATGGAAGTTCTTTCCGGGATCCTCGGTGCTCGTGCGACGCGGCTGGATTTAATTTCTTACGGAGACGCAAGACTACAAGATTATCTCATCTTTTCTTTGCTGATGATCTTTTCCTCTTCTGTCGAGCGGATGTGACTTCCGTCTCCCTCCTTAAGGATGGACTGGAGACCTTCTCGACTTGGAGCGGATTGAGGCCAAACAACAACAAGAGTGAAATATTTCTTGCAGGTGGATCGGAGACATTACGGAATGAGATCAAGGATACCCTAGGCTTTACTGAAGGAAAGCTGCCGGTGCGGTATTTGGGTGTTCCTATCATATCATCAAGACTCGGCAAGGCTGATTGTGTGTCCTTGATTGATTGTATTATGGCTAGGGTCCAATCTTGGACGCATCGTTTTCTATCCTTCGCTGGCAGAGTCCAGCTTATAAGGTTAGTCCTTCATGCGATTCAAGCCTACTGGGCGAGCGTTTTTACAATTCCCGCTGCTATTTTGGACCGCATTGAACAGATCCTTAGACAGTTTCTCTAGAAGGGCCCCAGCCTTGGCAAGGGTGATACCAAAGTTTCTTGGGAAGATGTATGCCTCCCTAAGGAGGAAGGTGGTCTTGGAATTCGTAGGCTGCGAGAGGCGCAACAAGGCGTCGATGCTCAAACACATTTGGATCTGTTCACGGACAAGGAGTCCTTATGGTGTAAGTGGATCCACTCAACTTTCTTGAAGAGGAAGAGCTTCTGGGTGGTAGAGGTGCCGACCTGCTGCTCTTGGGCTTGGAAGAGGATTCTTCATTTAAGAAACGAGTTCCGACTCTACTTCCGATGGAAGATTGGTGATGGCAAGACAGTCTCCCTGTGGTTCGACCACTGGCACCAGAGAGGCCCCTTACATCTTTTTTGCACTGACTCGATGACCTCAGACTCCGGTTTATCCAGTTGTGCCGTGGTGGCTGACCTATTCTCTCCGGCCGGACATGCCTTCAAATCGGTGATTGAATCATGGGACCATCCCTTTCCCATCCTTTCCAATGCACCAGACAGGTTGGGTTGGAGCGAGAACCCCTCTGGTATCTTCTCAGTTGCTTCGGCGTGGCAAATTATCAGAAGAAGGAAGGATAGGGTTGATTTGGGCTTCCTTTATTTGGAATAAAGACATTACCCCGAGATATCAATTTAATCTACGGCTTATTATTAAGAATCGTCTTCCCACTCAAACTCTACTCATGTCCTATGGAAGAATTGGGAGAGAGGTTTGCGCTTATTGCAAGTTAACGCCGGACTCCATCGACCACCTCTTCTTTGGGTGTTGCATCACTGCTAGCATGGCATTCTTTTGGGCGGCTAAAAACAACCTCCCTTGGCGGAACAAGACCTGGACTGAAAACCTTCATTGGGTGAAGAGATTCCTATCCGGTAAGGATTTCTACCACTCCATTGGTCGTTTTTCATTCGGTACCCTTTGCCATCTCATTTGGAAGTATAGGAATGACATACTCTTCAGAGACCACCCTGTCGCGGTTGTGGCGAGTCAAAAATCACCTCATCAAAGTGGTAAGGGATAAGGCCTTAACTTTTAGAAACGTTGAAGATAGTCCAAGAAATAAAAGACTTCAACGCAATTGGGGGATTGATCCGTCTATCTTTCTCCATGTCGTTCACGACTTCGTGGGAGTTGGATATGCCCTCATCTTATCTGACTTCTACTGCATGTTAGCCTTCCGCTCTCCTTGGCCCGGTTCGATTGGCCTGTCTCGGCTGCCTTTAGCCCCGCGACGTCGGCGGTTTTATCCTCCTTGGGGTTTTCGTTTTGCTTGTATTGCTGTTTTGAGGTTGGGTTCCGGTTGGCCCTGCGTGGTCTCCTCCTTCCTCTTCGGCTCGTTTGCCTTCTGTCTAGGCTTCTGTTTTCCTTATCCGCCCTTGTGGCGCTCTTTTTGCATTTGGTTCCCTTTCACTCGCACAGACTTCTGGTCTTGTTGAGTGCAAGTTTTGTGGTGCCGGATCTTGTGTATTTGTTGGCTTTTGCTCCTTATATGATTATTACCTCTTACCAAAAAAAAAAAAAAAGATCTCTTCTTTTATCTTTCCTTACAACTTTAAGCAGTTATGCTTGGGAATAAACGCCTTTAAAATCGGGAAAAAGAGTACGGGAACAAAACCAACTTTCTATTAACTCCTTTAAAATTTTTGTCCATCTTTCAATAATTATAATTCACTTATGTGTAAACAGTAATGATATTGTTTGAATTAAGAAAAAGAGTTGTTTTTAATGTTAGCAAGAAATAACTGTGTTGCTTTTGTTAATTCTAACTTCTTGATATTCATTCACTAAATTGTTTTCATGACATCTCGAGTTAAATTCACATCTTTGAGCAAACCTTTGACTAGCTTATACTATATTGCCTTATGATGACATGCCTCATGTAAAGAGGCTTCTGACTATTAGCATCTTGGTAGGGCTAGCAATGGAATTTGTCAATCTTGGACTTTCAGGTCGCAAGTGGTACGAAGTAATTATTGTCCATTTCGAACAATTCACATAGCATGTGTTGGACTTTTATGGTAATGCTCTTAAGGGATCATTAGCTTCAATCGCCCTTCCCACCCTTTTAAATTCTAATAATAAAAAAGAAGAAAAAAAAGTAAATGGCACTACAATGAAACAAATCATGATTCATGGAGCAACAAAATATGTTAAAAGATAGCTTGCATTTAGAAATGACAAACACAGCTTAGTGAAAAAAATGCCGAATAAACATTTTGTTATTTGATGTAATCAAAGATTTTGTAATCAAGAAATGATTAAGCCCATCAAAAGCAAGAGTTTTTTTTCTTTTGGTCGATCCTATTCTAACTCTCACTCTCAAACTTTTGTTTTGCTTCCTTGCAGGGCATGTGAGTCAAAACCTACATATGAAATTAAATTGTTTTTACCCCAATCCTCTTGAGAATGTGGGGATTCGAATCCTCCCACCTCTCTCTTCCCATATTGGAAGGGTGGCGTGGTTCCATCAAAAGCAAGTTACACAATTATCTATTTGTAGTTCTACTTTAAGCATTTGTAACTAAACTCTCTTTCTATTAATGCCCCGAATCTCTTTTTTTTTTTTTTTTGGGTAAAAGTAAGCAAATGCCCTGAATCTCTTGTGGCAAAAAGAAAAGGGAAAAGAAGAAGAAGAAGAAGAAGAAGAAGAAGAAGAAGAAGAAAGAACCCGAATCTAAATAAACACGCCCAAAATCTTATGTATAAATGTCTAGCTTTTCTTTTGTTGAAAAAGAGCTTCATTCATCATTAATAATCAAAAGTTGATAGATATACCAAAAAATCTCAAAGCTTAATAAATCCCAAAGGCTACATTTGACAGTTAAGATAAAATTTGAGATATGATAAAATTTATTGTATCCTACATTTGGTGCACACTCAAGACATGATAAAATCGAATATGAGTGAGATACAATCCCAATAAAATTATCTTATGGGAGAGGTTGGATAAAGGTAAATATGATTTTTAATATTCATAATAAGGAAGTTATTTCTCAAATAATAATCTTCTAAATTAATAAAAAGTAAAATCATATTTCAATATAAATAATATTTGAATTCTAATATAAGAAATTCAAAATAAGAAAAAATAACAATTTAGTTTTTAATTTAATCTTTTTTTTGTTTATATATTTGAATTTAATTCTATCTTATAATATAAATACAATATGTAAATATAAATATATATTTATATTTATCATATATTTTGGGTATATTATTACAATTTACTATCTAATAAGATTTTATTAGATAATGATGGAAGGAGAAAAAAAGAAAATAATTAAAAAGAGAGAGGAAAAAAAGCAAATAATAATAAAGTAGACAAGAGTATCGTGAGAGATTTTTACCATTTTCATTTGTAAACTTTTACATTCATATACATTGATATGCCGTTTATATCAAACAATTTACATGATATGATATGAATATATTTGACTTTAGCAAAATCTCTACAATTCATATATTATCATATTTAGTCCTATCTTGATTAAAAATCGAGACAATCAAACACAGCCAAAGGGTCTTGCCTGTGGCAAGCGAGGCCAATTGGCTTGGCCATGGCTGGTGGCTGGGGGTTAGCCATTGACCAAAGGAAGAAGAAATAAAAAATTTTGAAAAATTCAAAAATATTAAAATATTATTTTAAAAAATCAACTTTAGTGCCTATGTGGCACCTATGACGTCCATGTTAGTAATTTTCAACCAAAATTGGTCTAATGGATTCAACTAGCAAAAAGTGAAAAAATTTATGATTCAATTGATAAACCAAAAATGCAATAAGTTATAGGATTTTTTGGACAATTTTCCCCAAGAATAATAAGGCTCACTATCTTGCAAGTGGGCTCGAACTCGTGACTTGGCATGGTATATAGGAATATTAGCTTGTACCTTGGGCAAAAACCTTGTCAATGAAAAATAGGTGCTCTACCCTAAATATGCTTCGATATTTTAAATTAAGAAAATGGGGAAAAAATAAGAAGGCAAGGATCAGGTCCCACGGAGATTTTTTTGGTAGAAGGGAAGGATCAAATAGAGTGACATAATTGGCCCAATTTTTCCCGTACACTTGAAGATCAACTTGTTCCCCTCATCTGATTCGGCTACAAAGCAATCATATCAAATCATTAGGGGCTTAGCAGACTATACGATCCAAATGATTGAAATCAAAGCCTAGGCATGTCGGCGAAGGGCCCCCCGGATCATGTTGAGTGGGGTACGACGTCGTCCCCCGCTTTTGCAAGGCTCAAATTGCATTTTGCATTGGCCGGTCAATGGTCTACCGCGTCTACGTGAAAGAGTGGTTCGGTGAGCCCTCCATCGTCGTCCACCACTTAAAATAAAATTCTGGTGGTTTGCTGCTTCGTGGGGTCAGCATTGTCCACTCCCTTTTTTCACCTGCCATGAGTCCAATCATGGAGAAATTATGTAGAGCAACACATCACACGCCAATCACCCGATGCCAAGCATTCCGAATCATATTTTTTTCTTTCCCAAAAAAAGAAAAAGAGATTTTCAAGTTGATGTTAATGTTTATCGATGCGGTGCTCTAAAAGCACCTAGGCATTTCTCTCCATACCTTGTGAAGTTACGGTTTACAAAACATCATTCTCTAATTATTTGAACAAATAAATTATGAATCAATTAAAATATATGAACCACTTTTGGAAGATCATTTTTTCGAAAATGGCACACTTACATGTGTGCGAAAACGTGAAAAGTAGTATGGACTATGCGATAATATAAAGAAGCAATTCTTGGTATTAAGGAATCACACTTTATCTTTTTCTTCCAAAAAAAAATTGTTGATTTGTTATTTTTAAGAATATTCCAATAATGGGAAAAAGTGTGGATTAATCGTTTTATTTTCATCCATCACATGCTTCAATTTTAAAATTTGAATCCTTTTTTCTCTTATAAACAACCTTACTAAAAAAATTTCAAATCTTAAAACATTTTTTTTTCTCTTTCCACTTATATATATGCAATTTCTTCATATTGTATCAATTTTTTGCCATAGTGTTCGTGTAATTCACACCTTTTCCATCTTGTTAGTTCTCATATGATTGAGATCTCTTCTTTATCTTTTCTTACAACTTTAAGCGGTTATACTTTGGAATGAAAGACAATTATAAATTTCTATTAACGCCTTTAAAATTTTTGTTCATCTTTAATAGTTACAACTTACATATGTGTAAGCAGCAAAGACATTGTTTGAATTACGAGAAAAAGAGTAGTTTTTAATGTTATCAAGAAATAACTATGTTGCTTTTATGAATTCTAACCACTTGATATTCATTCATTAAATTGCTTTCATGAGAGCTCGGGTTAAATTCACTTCTTGAGCGAACCTTTAACTTGGCTTGTGCGACATCGTGTAAAGAGATTTCTAACTGTTAGTATCATGATAGAGTCAGTAATGGAATTTGTTGATCTTGGACTTTCGAGTCACAAGTGGTATGGAGCAATTATGGTCCATTTCGAACAATTCATAGCATGTAAACTTTTATGGTAATGCTCTAAGAGATCATTAGCTCCAGTCACCCTTCCCACCCTTTAAGGTTTTAGACGTAAAAAAGAAGAAAAAAAAAACTAATTGGCTTTACAATGAAACAAATTATGATTCATGGAGCAACAAAATATGTAAAAAAAGATAGGCTAGCATTTGGAGATAACAAACACGGCTTAGTGAAAATAATGCTGAATTAACATTTTGTTATTTGATGTAATCAAAGATTTTCTAATTAATAAATGTTTAAGCCCATCAAAAACAAGTTAAATGATTATCTATTTGTAGTTCTAGTTTAACTTGACTCTCTCTCTCTCTCTCACAAATGCCCCAAATCTCTGGTGATTAAAAGAAAAGAAAAGAAAGAACCTGAATCTAAATAAACATGCACGGAATCAAATGTATAAATGTTTAAGGCTTTTGTTTTATCGAAAAAGAGTTTCATTCATCATTCATAATGAAAAGTTTATAGATACACCAAGTATTTTGGGTTAGAGACCCAATTAGAGGGGAGGGTATTTTGGATTTGGGTTTCGACGACTCGATCCGCAACCTTATATTTAGTCCATGAGTAATGGGCCAATTGAAGACGTTGAACACCAATAAATAGCTTATGGCATTCCTTGATAAGTACGTGGAGATCCCAAGGTAACTAATCTATTATACATAATGTTGAATACTCTTATTTCGAAATTAAGAAATATACTTTTTACGTGATGGTAAAATAAGTATATTTTTCTAAAAATAAGACCCAAATAGATGGGCTGTATATATCATTATACTATAGAAGTTGAAAAAGTATTTTGGCAATTCAATACAAGCCATGTGATGATGGGACCCCAATTCAGAGTTCTTATCCAAATGTGATCGTACAAAAGTTTGCGTCATCGAAGCTCCCAAATTGAATGGAAGCCGCAGGTGGGCAACGAAATAACGTGCGTCCCAAATATGGCCGATCTCCTCTATAGACTGTAAGATCACACCGGCGTGGAAGAAGATCAACCTCTCATATTCTCGCGGCCCCACGCTCGGGCCCCCACCAATCACCGCACGCGCCCCTTCTCTAGCCTTAGATTGGATGATTGGTTGACCCCATCAAATGATTGACCGGGCGGACACGTGTTTCCAGTTGGGCCCTAGGACCGATTCCCTTGGGCCCATATCGGATATTGATAATCATGAGGCCCAAGGTTTTTGCTATGCTGGGGTTGGGGTCGGGGTCGATGGAACGAATGGCCTCACGGATCCGTACTCAATCGACGGCTTAAAAACTAGTGGCTTAGGGTTTATTGCTGCTTCAAGATGTTCCTGTTTGTGTCTCGCAATACGGTCGATCTGTTCAGTCGGCCAGGGACAATGGGCCGGGCTTGCGGGCCACACGTGCGCCTCCATCACTGGTCAAGGTCTTTGGGGTTGGGACGCTCGGCACTTCGCAGAGCTTGTCCCGGTAGCCAGAAAATGGGAAAAAAGATTTCATTAGGTGTGCCGAATGCCCTAGTGCACCACGGCCCTTGATTTCAGTGGATGTCACGTGGATCCCACATAATCAAGCAATTGTGATGCAACAGGTTCGTATGCACGTGACGTACGCTCTAAAGGGGTAAAGGTATGTAGAATTGGTAAACTATAGATTGCTTGTGGGATAGCGTTCAGTTTTGATTGCAGATCTGGCCACGCACGGCTGCTCATTGGACAAGCCCATCACCCTACTTCACTCCAATGCGAGTGGGAAACACAATGCTAGCAACACACTTAAGTCAAGCCTGTCTTTTGCGGAGTGACCAAAAACTCTTGTGATCGAAGATAGGCTATAGGCAATCCTCTCGAGAAACTTGTAATCTCTTTAATTTGGTCATTTGTTTACACTCTTATAGTCACTGTGCTACCATGCACTTTCCTGTCTATAAAAGGATCCCATCCACCTTTTTTTTTTTTTCCTAATCTAACTTTCAACTCATTTTCAGATTTTTGCCATGTATCTCTACAAAGCGTGATAGTCAAACCTCACACCTGAAACCAAACATCTCACCTCCAACTGCTTGAAAAGGTAGGAATCAAACTCCTCAACTCCCCCTTCTTATGTGGGAAGGGTAGCTATTAGAACAATTCCCAATGATTGATCCCATGCACTTTGCATGGTTGTATGATAACTCCTTTCAACAAATTTCTTAAAGGGGTTGATGCTAAAAATTTCGACATGGCACGATAAGTAAAGAAATTTAGATAACAAACTCGCGAAGCACTTTCTATTTGTAGGAAAGAAATAATAAAAAAATGTGTTGGTGTGATTTTCTCTCCAATCCTAAGAAAGGAGATTTGTTAATATTGTATTTCAATAATTTTGGGATATCTTCCTTTTTTTGATTTTATTCCGGTTGCTTGTTTCCTTAGTTGTAGCAACCTTTTTGTACATATAGTTTAACAATGGCATATGCTAAACACAACAAAAATAACAAAAGAGAGAATGAAAGCTTTGTCCAAGGACGTAGGCACATTGCCGAACCTCGTAACCTTTGTGTCTTTGTGTGAATTCTTGTTTTTCTTCATGGTATCAGAGCGGGTTATGACCCTGATTATTTGAAGAACTTGCCTTGTCCTCTTTGTGTCGTTTTTTGGGTGAGCACCATGACAATTTCAGAATGATGATCTGGAAAACTTCCTGACAAAGGTGCGAGCTCTGAATTAGAATCAGCAAAGGCTGTGGTGCATGAGGGAAACAACCAACGTCTTACATCTATTTTGCTGAATGGAAGGAATTTTCTCCCATGGTCAAGAGCAGTGACCATTGCGCTTGGAGGCCGATCGAGGCTTGGACATATTACTGGGCAAACTAAAGCTGCTGATGAAAGTCATCCAAATTTTGAAGAATGGCAAGCAAGCGATCACAGCATTATGACTTGGATCTTCAACTCAATGGAGCCTAAAATCTATGAGATTTTTGCTTACTCAAATTCGACCAAAACATTATGGAATTTGTTGTCTGAGATGTATGGTCAAGCCAATAATGCATCTCGAATCTTTGAGCTTCAACAAGGTATTGCTACCTCTAGGCAAGGTGCAAATCAATCATTCACAGAACATCTAAGGAACATAAAAAAACAGTGGGATGAACTCCCTCAATATAGACCTGCAACCCAGAATGTGCTTGACTATGTGCAAAGGGAAGAACAAGATAGAATTTTTTTTATCTCTTGGCAAGCCTAAGGCCAGAGTTTGAAGACACCAAACGTGACATTCTTATGAGGCCGCAGTTGCCGTCCTTTAATACCGTTTGCTCCATAAAACAAAATGAAGAAACAAGGTGGAGAGTCATGCATTCTGACTCGATTGTGGCACCATCAACAGGCTCATTAGAACACTCTACAAACGCTGTTAGTTCCAATGCCAGGCAAAGTGATGGTGGTACTCAGTTTGTCAAAGGGAAAGGAAAGAAGCCCCTTCGTTTCCATTGCGATCGAGATGGGCATTTCAAGGAACGATGTTGGATTCTACATCCTCAGCTGCGTCCAAATAAGGACAAAGGTCCAAATGCTAAGATAGCAATTCAAGGGAATACCATAGACTTCCAATCCAAGTTAGAGTCTCTAGCACTGCAGGTTCAACAGCTACTTCAGAAATATGGTTCGTGTCCCTCTGGCACTAAATCCGTAAATTTGGCCAAGACGTTTGGTAATATTAGTGCACTTTCTGTTGAGTCTAGAAATCGATTTATTGTTGATTCTGGTGTAATAGACCATATGTGTAGTTCCCCACATATTCTATCTAATGCTGTTTCTAGCTCTTTGTATCCACCGATCACAGTAACTAACGGAGTGCAAGTGCCAACCCAAGGTGTTGGGCAACTGAATGTGCTTTAAAAAAAAATCGAGGCTTTATTGGTTCTAGGATTATCTTCTAATTTAATATTTGTGAGTAAATGTACTAAATAGTGGAATTGTAATGTCATTTTTACTCCACAGAAGGTGTTGTTCCAAGATTGCAATACTAGGAGGATGGTTGGTGAAGGACAACTTCGGGATGGGCTGTACACCTTAGATTTGCATGGCGAAGCGTTGGTGGCTAGAAAGGGGAATGTGGATACCTCTCGTCTATGGCATTGGCGCATGGGTCATCCTTCAAATCGGGTGTTGCAATCCTTAAACATGTCTTTGACTCATGATTCTAGTAGTTGTGATCCATGTCACTTTGCTAAGCAACATAGGTTGCCTTTCCCTAAACATTTACATAAATCAATTGAATTGTTTGCTTTGGTACATTCAGACATATGGGGATATTCTCCTGTTGATTCTAGAGAGGGTTTTCAGTATTTTGTTACCTTTATTGATGATAAATCGAGAGCTACCTGGCTTTACCTCCTTAAGTACAAAAGTGAAGTGCTTACTGTTTTCCAGGATTTTTGCAATATGGTGAGTAATCAATTTAATACTTTTGTGAAGGTTCTTCGTACCGACAATGGTACCGAATACACCAATCAGATATTTTAGGCTTTTTTACGAAGCAAGGGTGTTATTCACGAGACAACATGTGTGGGTACTCCACAACACAATGGGATAGCTGAAAGAAAAAATCGTCACCTACTGGAGGTCACCCGGGCCTTGTTATTCTCTGCGAATTTGTCTAAATCCTATTGGGCAGATGCAGTTCTGACTAGCTGTTATTTAATTAATAGACTCCCTAGTCGAGTGTTAGGGTATATAACTCCTATGGAAGTGTTGTATGGGCAAAAATTTGATATATCTCACTTGAGGATTTTTGGGTGTGTCTGCTATGTTCATTCTTAAACTGGTGGAAAGCTAGATTCTCGTGCCAAGAAATGTGTGTTTGTTGGTTATTCATCTGTCAAGAAAGGCTACAAGTGTTATGACCCTTACACAAAGCGTATCTATATTTCTCGGGATGTTGTATTTGATGAAACTCATTTGTTTTTTCCTAACAAGAGCCACATTCAAGGGGAGTGCACAGATTATTATAAGAATTTTTCCTACGAATTTGCTCATGTTCCTATGGATGTTAATGGGACCAGTGAAGCCAAAGTCAACAATGGGGATGTCGAAGCCAACAATGGAAGCTGTGCTTTAGGTCATAATTATGTAGAACAAAGTGCTTCGGGTCACGAATCTACAGATCAAGAAAATTTAGAAGTGGATCGAGAGATTGAGGGAATTGTTGTTCTAGAAGCTGAACATAGAATTGCCACTGACGCGCTGATAGATGAAAGAGCAGCGGATGTTATCTCGTTACGAAGATCATCTTTGTCACTAGACCCTTAACTCGACTTCAAGATTTTACTACTTATTATACGATTCAACATCCCATTCAAGAATTTGTTGGATATGACAAAATATCTCACAATTTTTTGAGTTTCTTATTTGCCATTGAAGAACAACAGGAACCTGACAACTATGAGGAAGCAAGGGAAAAAGCTATCTGGGTTGATGCAATGAAGGATGAACTTCAGGCTTTAGATCGAAATCATACTTGGGAACTTGTACAACTTCCAAGAGGGAAGAAGACAGTTGGTTGCCGATGGATCTATAAGATCAAATATAATAGTGATGGATCAGCTGAAAGGTATAATGCGAGGCTGGTTGCAAAAGGATACACTCAAACATATGGTATAGACTACAAAGAGACCTTTGCCCCTGTGGTTAAAATGAACATTGTGCGTGTTCTTATGTCAGTAGCTGTTAATTGTGGATGGTCCTTGTTCCAAATGGATGTAAAGAATGCATTCCTTCATGGAGATTTCGAGGAGGAGGTTTATATGGATCTTCCTCCTGGTCACCCCTTGCATAATAAAGATGGAATTGTTTGTAGGTTGAAGAAGGCCATATATGGTCTCAAGCAATCACCTAGAGCTTGGTATGGTAAACTAAGTGCTGCACTCATCAAGGTTGGATTCAAAAGAGGGACAACGGACTCGTCAATGTTCACCAAGGCTGACGACAAAGGTATATTTGTTGTACTTGTCTATGTTGATGATATTGTGATTATAGGCAGCAATTAATTTGGAATCAAAGCACTTAAGCGGCCTTTGAGCAAGGAATTTGATATCAAAGACCTTGGCAAATTGAGGTATTTTTTGGGTATTGAGGTGGCGAGATCTCACAAAGGATTATTTTTATCTCAGAGAAAATATGTCATGGATTTGCTGAAAGAGACTGGGAAGTTGGGAGTTAGACCGGCCAACATTCCTATGGAGTATAATAGTAAGTTCATTTCAGATGACACTCCATTACATGATGTTGGGCAGTTTCAGCGACTTGTTGGACGGTTTATTTATCTGACTATCACTAGACCTGACATAGCACATAATGTTAGTTACATAAGTCAATTTATGCAGAAACAACTCGAGGGCATATGGAGCTAATAAATCATTTGTTACGATATTTGAAGGCCACACCCGGGAAGGGAATTTTAATGAAAAATAATGGTCACATAGAACTTGTTGGCTACACTAATGTAGATTGGGCCAGGAACCCTGTAGACAGGAAATCTGCTACAGGGTTTTGCACTTTTGTGGGAGGAAATATTGTCACTTGGAAAAGCAAAAAACAAACGGCAGTTGCTCGTTCGAGTGCAGAGGCAGAATATCCGGCCATGGCTACTACTACTAGTGAAATTGTGTGGTTGAGACTACTGCTTCAGGAATTGGGTTGCAATTGCATGACCAAGCTGACGAAGTTGTTTTGTGATAATCAGGCCGCAACTCATATAGCTTCAAATCCAGTGTTTCATGAGAGGACCAAACATATAGAGGTGGATTGTCACTTTGTGAGAGAAAAGGTGTAAGACAACACAATTGAGACCCGTACATTCGGAGTGAGGGTCAACTAGCCAATGTTTTTACCAAAGCGTTACCCAAGGGAGTGTTTTAAGAAATGATAAGCAAGTTGACCTCCGACGAGGTCTTCGGCCCAACTTGAGGGGGAGTATTGGCGTGATTTTCTCTCCTATCCTAAGAAAGGAGATTTGTTAATATTGCATTCCTATAATTCTGGGATCTCTTCCTTTTTATTTTATTTTATTCTGGTTGCTTATTTCCTTAGTTGTAGCAACCTTTTTTGTACATATGGTTGAACAATGGCATATGCTAAACACAACAAAAATAACAAAAGAGAGAATGAAAGCTTTGTCCGAGGACGTAGGCACATTGCCGAACCTCGTAACCTTTGTGTCTTTGTGTGAATTCTTGTTTTTCTTCAAAATGAGCCTTATCTTCGTTCTAATTTGGATCGTTGAAGTTCATCTCAGTCCCAAATTTTGAAAAAGAAAATGTGTGACTTTGATTTCATACCGGAATTTGCTTGAGGCGTTGTACATTATAAAGCCCCCGTGTTCAGCATATGTACAATCTTTGACCAAAAAAAAAACAAAAAAACAAAAGGTGTACGTACAATCAAGAAGGACTTCGCAAATGAGTCAAAGTACAGGAAGTGTCCATTATACCTTTCCTTTTATGTTGTACGCAAATTCAGTGTCTGCAGACAAGCGCCCATAAGGACAGTTCAAAAAATTTCTTCGAACAGGTCTTTAATAGGAAAATGAGTAGGTATTTGACTATTTTTTTTTTTTTTGGGTGAAAAGGTAAGTGGTATTTGACTAATTGAATTCTAAACTTTTTAATAATTTGTTCATGTAGTAATTTCGTTTAATTTTGATCGAAATCATTAATATGGACGCTGACTATCTTATAATATGTCATTGCTATTGATAATTTTTATAATTTTTTTATATATTTTTTTCCTTTTTCTTATCTATACTTTTCTTTACAATGTGGTTGTCATGGTCACAATAGTGGTTACATTATCAATTTCTGGTCAAAATTGTTTGAAATGATAATATTAGCAAATTATTAAAAGATTTATGACTAAATTGATTGCATTAAAATATTAAGGACTAAATTGACATTCGTGGCATCTTTGTTTTTACTTTGAAGAGGAGTACGACACTTGTAGATATATAAGCTGGTCAAATGACTTCATTTGTGATTTTGGCTTGGGAAGTTGAGCGTATGCGAAATCTTAATTCAAGAATTGGTCGCCGCATTCAAGCAACTACATGAATTTAAACATTATGGATTTGGGTGTGATTTAGGGTTGAGATACACTCGAGTGTATAAGTAATTCTAATTCTAGTTCTCTAATTTAATTAAGAGTAGGTACCTATATTCGGACTGAATCGTGTGAGCCTCTGGTGCTCTTTATCGTTCATCATTGATTTCTCAAGTAATTTCGTTCCCTCCCCATTAAATTTATTATAAGATCCAATTAGTTTCCACATTATTTCACAACAAAATTTATGGTACTCGTGACGAATATTTCCTAAAATTACGACACTCAAGTGATGGGTTAAAAAGGCTATAGCATTTGAATGACCAATTAAAAAGTTTTTATATCAAATTGAGTGCCGTAAGAAAGTTGTGGCATTAGTGATGTATTTTCCTTATATAAATGAGTGCATTTCCTTATATATATATATATATATATATATATATATATATATATATATATATATATATGCAATTGAATTAGTGTCAAGAGGGAGTGTTGTTGGCAAGAACTTTCGCGGCCGAAAACCATGAACCTATCATTGTCTTTCTTCTTCTTCTTCTTCTTTGTGTTTTTACCAACAAAAAAAAAAAAAAATCAATATTCAACATTGTATATATGCCGCTTTCTTAATACATGGTCACCCTGAACAAAGTTTCTGTGTGCAAAGGATGGAGTTATGGAAATATAGGCAATGCCTCGGCTTCTTGCTGTTATCATGAAAATCCATCAAAATCGGGAAAGTTGTCCAAAAAGTCCTAAACCTTTCAATTATATTAATTCAATTCTAAACCTTTTAATAACTTGCCAATACAGTCCTAAACCTTTCAACTATGCCAATTTAATCCTAAATCTTTTAACGATTTGTTAAATTAGTTCTATATCTTTTAAAGAATTGCAAATTTTGTCCTTTTGGCTTATTTTGGTTGGATATAATTGGCGTGGTAGTCTAGTCAGCATCGACCAATGCTGACGTGAACAATTTATTGATTATTATTTTTTTTTCAAATTATTTTATTGCTTCTATTTTTTTCCTCCATTGACAAAGGTGGCCACTAAGCAAGGGCTAACGACCTGGACAAGGGCTGTGAAGCCTTCGCTAGCGGTATACGAGCGTCACGACCCTCGTCATGGGCTGCGATGCGATGGCTTGGGAGAGGGCTTGTGACGCTCTCGCTATCAGGCCTTGAGGGCTCACAACGCTATTGCTATGGGCCGTGAGGACTCATGATGCCATCATTGGGCATAGCGAGGCTTGGCAAACCCGAACTAGATTCGATGAGGGCCACGACCCTCCTTGTGACCAGTGAGGGCTTCACGGTCCTCTCCTAGAGCTGGCAAGACCGTCGGCCTTGTGTAAAAAGAGTCAAAGAAAAGAAAGGTAAATAACAATAAATCCGATAAAATTTAAAAATTTTAAGAATTGTTCACGTTAGTGCCAATTATACCACGTAAGATGCCCAATGCTAACGCTAATTAGATTGCTACGTTAGTGATATCCCTCTTGAACTCAAGGTGATTGGAAAGAAGTCAACTAGAGTTTGGAGAAAAGATCCACTAGTGCCTAGGTGGATGTGTCCTAGTGAAAATATCGGTAGTTTGTTCGGCAAATGAAGTAGAAACATGTGGAATAGTGCCACAAACTTAATATTAAATGGGCTTAGGGTTATAATTTCGTGCGTTCACATGGAAGAAGGTGCACATAACAAGCACTATCAAAGAGGTGAAGAAGACTATAATTTGGACACTACCATAAAATCACTTGCAAGGAGAAACGTTACCTATAATGAGTGATGGGGTACAGTTGATAGTGTAAATAGCATTGTGACAAGCTTCCCCCCCAAAACTGTTTAGGATAAGAGACATAGATGAGAAGAATGCATATCATCTAAGATACGCCTATTTTAATGTTCTACCATACCATTTTGTTGGAAGTGCCTATACAAGAGCGATGAATGATGGTAACATTTTGCAAGAGAATTCTGATAAATTATTTGCCTCTATATTCCATAGAATCACTAGCATGGAAAACCTTAATATCTTATGAAAATTGGGTTTTGATCACCGCAACAAAATCACGGTAAATATGAGTAAGTTTAGAATGTTTTCTCATAAGATAAAAACTAAGTATAATGAGAGTGATCATCCACCAAAATAACAAAATAGTGAGAGCCACCAATAGTGGGGGTGGGAGATGGTCCCCAAATATTAGGGTAAATGAGATCAAAAGGAGCATGAGATATAGATTCCCTAGTCTGAAATGATGAAATATGATGTTTTCCCAACTTACAAGGCAGGCAACCAAAATATTTAACGTTGATAGAACCTAAATGACCACTTAAAATCAAGAAACTAAATTAAGAGAAAGAAACATTACCAAACCTATAAGTTTCGGATGACATTGTGGCAACACAACCATGAAAAGAGGTCGGAATATTTAGGGAGAAAAGCTAAAGAGGTGTCCCACTTCATGGCCTATCCCAAGTGTTTGTCTCGTCCAAGAATCATGCACATGACAACCATGGAAAGAGAAATGAATATCAAAGCCAAGTTCACACAATTGTCCGACAAATATCAAGTTTAAGAGAACTTAGGAACAAAAAAATGTTAGGTGAGAATAATATAGATGTGTTAATGTTTCCTGTATGACTAACTCTCAACTGTATGAATGAGAGGTGCACGTGAAGTGAAAGATTTAGATTGAAATAAAGTGGAGTTGGATTATATGTGATTGTAGCAAGTATAATTAAAAAAAAAAACATGAATGAAATACTTGGAGGGGCAAACATAGCAGAAGTGTAGGAATAAAGGAGCAAAAGGCACTAGATTCTTGGAGAATAGAACGAAAATCTTTAAAGGATAGCGTGATGGACAATCCGTGGGTAGAAGTCTCTATAGTGGCAGCACTAGCATGGATAGGTAGGAGGACCTCAGTTCCGAGGTTAATTGGCCAATCCTATGGACTGCATATGTTGTAGTCCATAACAATTAGATGCCACATGACCATGTCAGGGATAATGTTTGCAAAATGAGCTGCCTTGGTAGAAGGCGGTGAATTGTGGGTTGGCGTTGGTTTTTGAAATATGTAGCAAAAGATGGCCAAATCACTACTAAATAGTGGCGGGCTCCCTAGGTCTGAGATAAAATAGCGTGTGGTGGCATCCATTGGCGATGAAAGTTCAAGATTTGGTTGGTTCAAGGGTGGTGAGTCTAACGGTGGTGTCTATTTTTTAAAATGAGTAGCGGAAATATGTCCAACAGCAACTAAATATTTCAGTCTTGGCAGAAAACAGGGAGTAACATGGCCGGTGTGACTAGCATCATAGCGGCCACCATATAGCAGACTAGATGGCCACTCCTTAAGTAACAATGGCCTTGATATCAAGTTGAGATATGTGGTTTATAATATATGAGATAGAAATTTTAGTATATTCCCAATACCAAATGGAATATAAGCCCTCCCTTATATATAGGGCGAGAAGGCAATTAGGTTTAATTACAATAAATGTAAACTAAAAGTAACATAATCTCAAATATATATATATATATATATATATATATAACACTTTCACTTGTGTAAATTATTATTTTAAAGGTATGTCTGTTTTGGCGAAAGTATTTTCAGTTGATTAATCATTTTTTACGAACTAAATAGGTAAAAGTTCGAAAAACTAATTCTTGAAAAATACTTTCTTGTCAATGAAAACATTTATGCATAAAGTTAGGAAAGTAAATTAAATCTAAAGAGGTTGCACCTTCTGAAAATTAGTCATCTCGAATTTTTAATATTTTATTTTATTTTTTCTTTTCTTTTCTTTCTTTTATTTTTTTCCATATTCCTCTTCTGGTCATAGGGCCTCGATAATAGCTAGCAACTAGTGGAAGAAGAAGTTAAAAAAAAAAAACGAAGAAGAGAAAAAAAAATAATTAAACAATATTTAAAAATTCAAATGTTTTGGAGGCATGAGATAAAGCCATAAGATTTAAATTATTTTCTAAATGATATTCAAATATCAAAAAACATTTTCGATCACATATCACAAAATAAAAGGAAGCTAATCATTTTTCTTAAAAATAATATCATGAAATTTTCCCTTAAACAAAAGTAATCGAAACATTTTTGGGCCACAACAATTACTTTAATTGGTTGGGAAAAAACCTATAGTGGGCTGACTGCCCAAAAAACCGTTGGTATTGTGGGACCCGCCTCTGAAGTACACGTGAGATCCACAAGATGAATCTGATATATAATCCCGTAGGTCCGAGTGCTGGGGAGAAATTCCCAATTGGAAGAGGAGCATAAACGGTGGGGAGTTAATAAATTCCAAGGGCTCGAACCGAACGGCGTTGGAAGTTCACGCACCAACAGTGTGCATTCCAGAAGCGCACAATAAAATGTGCTGGGGAATTTGCAGGGTCCCACCGATGACGTTTCCCGAGTGCTCCTCCAACAAAAAATAAAAAAAATAAAATAAAAAAGGAAACAAGGATGACCCACGGGCGCTGCTTCGGACACGTGGCGGGACACTATGATTGGGAGAACCAAGGGCGCGACGCGACACGCGTCGCGGCGGCAATCGGGCCACGCCACCAAAGGCGCGTGGCTTCTCCAACGCGCGGGTGGGAACGTTCTCTGCTTTCGGGCGGGGGGGGGGGAAGGAGAAAAAATAAAGGGAGATAACCAAAAACAGGGGGAAGCGGACGGTGTGCGCTTCCAGAAACTTCTGGGGAACTCGTGGCGGAGAATGGCCGAGGGATCTACCGGCCAGGACGGCGCCACGTGTCCTCGTGACCACGCGAGCATCCGACGTGGCGTCCCCCATATTCCTGAAAATGATACGCCCCCCCGGTGCGGGCCCCACCCCATTCGGGGCGTGCAAAAACCCAACCCGCTGAGAGGGGGCGCGATTGAAAGGAAAGAGGACGGATTCCGATTTTAGGGCACTCTCTCGCGCTCACGAGAAAACGCGAACGAGACACTTCTTCACCACCCAACGCCACTTCGACTCTCTCTCTCTCTCTCTAAGGCTGTGCGTGCTGAGTGTTTTTCGTCGTTTTCGTGCTCTGTCGTGGACTCGCCGGGGAGCGGAGGGCGAACAGAGATGAATGGCGAGGGGACGGGCGACGGAGACGGGACCGTGAAAATGGAGGAGGCCCAGGAGAGGGTGGTCCACATGTGGGGCTACCTGCCCGGCGCTCTGCCGCAGAGGGTACCCCTCCTCTCGCCAGTGCCGGTGAGGACGAGCGCCGCCGCCGCCGCCGCCTGGAGGGACGTCTGCGGGGGCGGCTGTGGATTCGCCATGGCCATTTCAGGTTCCTCTCTCTCTCTCTCTCTCTCTGTGGTGTGTGAGGCTAACAGCTTCCTCGCAATGGTAATAAAAAATACATGGGAGGTGTAGGAATACGAATGTTCTCTCTCTTTTCTTCTTGCCATTTGCTTATATTGGAATTTGATTGATGGATATGTGGAAGAAGCTGCAATTGCTGTTTTTCTTTTTCTTTTTTCTTTTTTAGGAGTTTTTCCCCTCTCAGGAGCCACATTTCTGAGAAAGTGACGATTTTTTAACTTTGCGCATGACTCTTCCATTGAATATTAGTTTGGAACTGTTGATGGAGAGCTTTTTCAACTTCACAATCTTCTCCGTCTGCTTTTGGTTCGTCAACTTCTGATCTCTTTCTACAGAAGTTAGTCATGTGAATTGGAATCAGTTCTCCTTGTCCGCTTCTACTTTTATGATTTGAAGTCACGATGGAAACCGGCTATTTCGACCTAGCAGGCCTTACTCTTACTTAGTATGGTCAACGCCCCTAATTCCGGGCGATTCTATTCTTGAATTTTAGTTGATGAGATTTTGGACCATGTTCTGTACATTTTCACAAAGGGTGTTTCGGCTCGAATTTTGGATTTTTTCCGAGTAAGTTGTGCCGGTTCTTTCTCACGTTTGTCATTTAAACAGATTCAGGGAAGCTTATAACATGGGGATCCACAGATGATCTTGGTCAGAGCTATGTGACATCTGGGAAGCATGGGGTATTTAAAGCGAATGCATGATGCTCTAGTCCATTAACTTTAATCTTTGATTTCCTGATTATCTTAAGTCTGCATTTCTGCTATTGTATTTGAGAAGGAAACACCAGAGCCTTTTCCACTGCCTACTGATGCCACTGTAGTAAATGCCGCAGCTGGTTGGGCCCACTGCATTGCCGTTACAGGTATTAACTTTTTCCCCCTATTGTTAGTCTAGTACATAACAGAGATTTGTAAAAACATTAGGTAAGCCACCAGGAGTTTTGGTAATATGAGTAGTTTCCAAATACTTGCTTTTCTGATTGCCCTGTTTCTCGGTGTTTCTTACGTGCGTGATTCAGTTCATTAACATCTTAAGCTGGTAAGCGCAGATATTGGAGAAGTTTATACATGGGGGTGGAAAGAATGTGTTCCTTCTGGGAAGGTTTTCGGTGACCCAACAATTGGGGGGAACATGGAAAAGGAAGCTCTAGAGAGGCAAACTTCTTTCTTGACCGAGCAAGGTGATTTTTAGTGATTTCTTTATCAGCAAAATCAAATTGTTTTATGGATTGTTATAGACTAATTTGTGGTTCAACGCCTTTTTAGTGAGCCCACAATCTCAAGGCTCGAAGTCAAGTGGGGGAAGCTTATCTGGGGTAGACAGTAAAAGTGCTGGAGAAGAGAGTACAAAGCGAAGGAGAATATCAACAGCTAAGCAAGCAGCTGAAAGCTCATCATCTGCTGATGAGACTTTGTCGGCATTCCCATGTTTAGTGTCCTTGAGTCCAGGAGTAAGGATTGCCCTTGTTGCTGCAGGTGGGCGCCATACTCTTGCATTGTCAGGTAATTGTGCAGAAGTGGAATTATTAGTCTCCCATGATGACATCTTGGTCGTACTTTTCTCTTAATTGAAATAGTATTTGATCTTGAAATTTCATCATATATACTGCCATGCTCATAATCCTAGTTCTGAAAATTCCAGATGTAGGTCAGGTGTGGGGTTGGGGATATGGAGGCGAGGGACAGCTTGGTTTGGGATCTCGGATACGAATGGTGTCCTCTCCACATCCTGTGCCTTGTATTGAGTCTTCATATGTAAAAGACAGATCTATGGGCTTTTCTAGAGGAAACATGAGTTCTGAAGGGCAGAACTTTAGAGTTCCTGGGAGCTATGTGAAGCAAATTGCTTGTGGTGGACGACATAGTGCAGCAATAACAGGTGCGTGCTCAATAGGTTTTTGAAAAACCGAGGAAGCATTGGTTCCTTTAGCAGATATTTTTGTAGTGAGTGATCATGTCGGGGTTATTAGACTGACGTCATCTTGAAGCCATGGGACTTAAGTCCAAGTATTTAGAGAACATCAAAACCAAAGGTGGTTGACACATTCTACAAACCTACAAAAATAATTTTCGTCTGGAGTTGGCAATATTTTAGTTGACTTGGGCTGGCAGTGAGATTATGATGTAAATCTATGGCCAATTGCGTAGGAGAAACTCTTTTAGTTGTGACCGAGGCAGCTTTGATATTGAAATTTTTTACGTGATTGATAGTTAATCTGCCGTCTCTACATTTAGCATCTGCCATCTAGATCATTGTTGACCCTTATCTTATGTATTGGCCATGTAAGTGAGTCATAAGTTATGGTCGCAATGATCTCCTATCAGCAAGCATAATTACACAACATTGACATGGATATTGTTTATTGCCTTCAACAGATGCTGGCGCGCTGCTTACATTTGGTTGGGGACTCTACGGACAGGTGAATTGTCGATAATGGAAAAATTGATACTCTCTCTCTCTCTCTCTCTCTCTCTCTCTCTCTCTCTCTCTCTCTCTCTCTCTCTCGTGGCAATGATGCTTTTAACCTAACCGTCACCTCCTCCTTCTTAAATAGTTTATAATTTGTAGTTGGTCCAGGTCCATGTCATGTAATGGCATTCTTCACTATGAACCTGAGAATAAGCTTTAGCTGTTTGAATTGTATGATGCTTTTAACCTAACCACGTCCATTATAGTTTATAATTTGTGGTTGGTCCAGGTCCATGTCATGTAATGGCATTCTTCACTATGAACCTGAGAATAAACTTCAGCTGTTTGAATTGTATGTAGATCTTTTGTGGCAGGCTATGCATGGACATCATTTTAAAAGAATTTCCCATGTTGCTCTGTTTTCGGGAATGATGTGTTTGACCCTTATTTACCATGAAGTGTAGCTAAATGGCAGTCTTTTTAATAAAACATGAATGCTAATTACTATTGAAAAAGATGATGGTATAAGATGCGTTATATCGTCTTTCGTAAAAGTCGTCATTATGAACTAGTGTTTTATGCCTTGTTCTCTCACTTTCAGCAATTCTATTATGTAGAAAGAGAATAGATTTTCTGCTTTTGGAAAGCCTCTGTTTGACACAAATACATATTCGCATGTGCAATGCTTGAATGAATTTACAAACTTCGAAAAAGCTCTGGTGTTTCTGACTATTTGGTCTTATTCAGAGTCCAATATTCAGAGTTCATAATGACGTCTTTCGTAAAAGTCGTCATTATGAACTAGTGTTTTATGCCTTGTTCTCTCACTTTCAGCAATTCTATTTTGTAGAAAGAGAATAGATTTTCTGCTTTTGAAAAACCTCTGTTTGACACAAAAACATATTCACATGTGCAATGCTTGAATGAATTTACAAACTTCTAAAAAGCTCTGGTGTTTCTGACTGTTTGGTCTTATTCAGAGTCCAATATTCCATTGCTACTTATACAGATCTCATTGCTATAGTGGCATGCGTATCACTTCCAGCTACGTTGGTGAAAGTAGCCATCATTTTCTATAGTATTAACTGTGTCTGGGCTCAACATGCAGGTAAAGTAGAAAATGGTGGAGAAAAAAGCACACTATATGTTCAAGATGAGGACCACTATAAAAGGGAATACTTATTCTATTCTTCTTGAATATAAAGCTCTGTTTAGTCTGATGTAAATAAGTTGGCTGAGACTTTTTCACTTAGTCTCTTAGAGGATTAATGTTGCTTTCTTTTTTATGTTATTTGGTTTAGTGTGGGCAAGGGAGTACGGATGATGAATTGAGCCCAACATGCGTAACTTCTCTGTTGGGCATCAGAATAGTCGGAGTATCTGCGGGGCTTTGGCATACCGTATGTGTTTCTGCTGATGGTGATGTCTATGCATTTGGTGGGAATCAGTTTGGGCAATTGGGAACTGGGGTAGATCAAGCTGAGGTACGCTAAAATCAGTTAAATGAATGTTTGTTTTCTATATAGGGATATAATTAGTTTCTTTAACTTACTGATTAGTCGAGTTTCAAGGAGCTATCATTTAAGCACAATGATATTTTCATTCCACTGGGCATTTTGACGTGGTGTATTGGGAACCTTCCTTTTTAGCTGACTAAAGCCCCAATCCAAGTTTTATATTGTTCTTCAACTAGTGGACATATTTAAATATGATCTTAATTGTCTCCTGTATTTCTAAATCAGACTCTCCCCAGGCTCTTGGATGCTCCGAGTTTGGAAAATATCAATGCAAAAGCTGTATCTTGTGGAGCTCGTCATACTGCATTACTTACAGGTCAATTAACTAGTGACTTTTTGTCTTCTTCTTCTTCTTTTTTTTTTTTTAAATGAATAAACAAATTGGTAATCTTTCAGATGAAATTTGAATACATTTAGGTGAAGAATTTCACGAAGTCAATAGTGAGTGAATGTCACAAATATTGAATGTTATCTTTGCTCTTGGAGAGACCCTTAGTTTTTTCTACCTTGAGGTCGCATCAAACAAAGGAAGTAGGAAGTATTTGGTCACTCCTGTTAATGATCTACAATTAGATCTTTGGTTCCTTTTGTCCTTTATGGATTGCTTCAAGGTGAGACTGCATAATTGGACTCCTCTGATGGGGTTTCAACTCCAGATACCATCTCTCGCTCACTAACTGTTAACCAAGATGCTTTGGTGCCACCCTTAGATGACAAAAAAACATGAATATAGAAAGTATTGTGGAATTTCTTGTAACGTTAGTGTCTCAACTTAAGTGCCAATGTTTGAAAACCATACTGAAGACCAAACCAGATGAATCAGTTGTACATGGTAATTCTGAACCGGTTGAACAGGCATGCCTTTAGCTGAGATGGTAAAGCCCCGTGTTTTCAAACTAGAGTTCCAGTGTTTGAGTTCTCCGTGTGCCATTTTTCCAAAGTAGGAAAGTGAGTACATTGGAAAATTAATTAGTTGCCCGTAACCTCTCAAGAGTGGACACAGCTTGAGTGGCTGTGCATCTTCCCATCTTAAAGGTTAGGTGTTTGCATCCCCTGGCTGGCAGACACAACCATTTAATTTTTTTTCTAAAATCAGATCTGGTCTAATGTGGGATCAGCACAGTTATTAATTGGTTCAACCTTCAGCCGGTATATATAAAATGATCTGGTCTGGACTAGGCTCTTGTATCAAGTCGAATGGGTTTAACTGGCCATTTTGGTCTTTTTTCAACCATTATTGAGTACTAAGCAGTGGCTCAAAACTAAGGGTGTAACCAGGGCAAATGGTGAGGCCATCAGGCCTGTTTAAAATTTTATATGTTAAGAAAGGTTTTTCTTCCCTGTTATGTCTTGACTTTTTGTGCCCATCTCTTAATTCAGCATCCTTTGTTACCAAGACTGTATTCACTATGTTTATCTTTGCCTCTAGCTAAATTCTTGCCTATTTAATTTATGCATTTATATAATTCTCTTTTGGCCATAGCATGCATTATGACTTATCTTTGCTTTTGTTCTTGAAGAGGATGGAAAAGTGTTTTGCTGGGGATGGAACAAATATGGTCAGGTAACCTCATAGCTATCCCGTTGAATTTTTTAATTGTAGCAGTTTTCTTCATCTCCCAGTCTAATGTGCCGATTTGCATTACTTTGGCCATGGACTACATGAACCAATCAGCTCGGATTGAGTGATGTGATCGATCGTAATATTCCCTCACAAGTCAACATGGAAGGCTGTTTACCAAGAAAGGTTGCATGCGGCTGGTGGCACACTCTACTTTTATCGGAGTCGCCCACTTGAGATTTCTCTATGGACATTCTTTGGAGCCTTGGCACAGTTTTGTTAGGTTAGCAGTTCGTCTGACCATTAAGATATATGTATATGTATATACGTAGGGGATACGCATATCATATACATATAAGCATGAAGTCAATTCTTTTTTAGGTAGAGCAGCAAAGTTGGTGTCGCTCCTGTAAAGTGCATTCACCTGCAAGCTGTACGAGTTGATTCTAGATGATTGTATATTGCTAACTGCTAGATGTAACTAGTTGTATCATGCCCCAATGCTTTCTTACATTGGCGGGTTGCCATGGGTTTATCGCTTGAAGTTTTCTAGTTGCTGGAGTTCCTCCTAATTTAGGTTTCTTTCATCAAGCTGTTGTTTGAGCTTTTCTTCCTTTTTTTCTTCACAGTCGCCTCAGGCTAGTCTTAATTTGCATCTGGCGTGCATGTTTTCAGATTAATACACACGGACAGTGCACCTGCGAAAAATTTGTTATATGGTAGTGCAGATCAAGTCATTTGCGACTTGTGTGGAGAGCAAACTTCTTGCAGGACTTGAGCGAGAACATCTTGCCCGTAGAGTCCGTGTTGAGGTTGCCGCTGAGTACCGTGTTGAGCTTTCTGTGAAGAAGAGGTGAAGAGAATTAAAATATAAATTAGATTATTTGTTCATCTCTTCTGGGTTTTTGTCAACCTGCAATTGCTGCTGCTTATTGTGCTTGGAATCTCCATTAATTTTTTTAATTCTGTTTATTTTCTTTTCGGGTCCATTCTCAGTCCCCCTGTTTGGGCACATCTCTTCGTGGTTCTCTCTCTTCTGGATTTTCATAATTTATATATTTTAATATAAATTCATTAAAATTTCGTGTATTTCCAGAAGAGTGACGAGACCAAATGCCCGCCGTATTTTGTCATTCATTAGCATAGCAAATGTCCATGAACGTTTTTGTCTTTGCTTAGAAACAAGTTCGTATGTATATATACACACACACACACACATCATGCGATATTTTGAAGTTGGATTGCTTCTCTGGTGAGCCCTTCAACCTCTGTACGGATTTGAGCAGCAGCGTTTTCCTTCTGATCTGGAGATGGAACTCTTCATCGCTGTAGAGGGGAGAATCGATGGGGGTTGGGATATGAGCCCAGATTTGGGAGGTCGACGAGCCCAAGTATGACTTCGACTGAGGCGACAGCCTTCATCACCTTCCTAATCTTCATGAGCACCTCATCATTATCTACCTTTTCTTCTTCTTTGATTGTCTGCAAATTCAAAAAGAAGAAAAAAAAAATGATGTCAAACATGGACGACAACCCGTTTGGACAAATCAAGCCATTTGCCCAAATTAGGGTTTCTGATTGGGGCAAAAATGAAGATGATGTCATTTAGAGCTACTAGTGCTGACCGGGCACACTAGTAAAGTCATGTTGGTCGGAAAATTTGATAAAAGATTGACACATCAGATTTCAGGTATCCCTAATCGAAGTTGGCACTTGAGTGATCCTTACACCCCAAAAAAAAAAAAAAAAAATAGCACTTAAATGATCCGACAATAATTATTTGCATTAAAGTGAGTGATATACGAAACTTTTGGCACTTCCAACATCTTCATGCTCAAAATTAGGAAACTTTTCTTCAAACTGCTTCTCTAAGATAATCACATAACTACTTTTGAAGTTGTTATCAGTTTTCATTCTTCTATTGTCCATATACGTCAGTCTCTCTTTGTTTCCCTTCTTGGAATTTGGTTGACATCAGTACCTTCATTCTTAGTACTGTGTGATTGTTGGTTGAAAATTAACATGAATTCCTCATCTCAACTTATATAACCAAGATAACACATAGATATGCCTCGGTGATTGTTGTTTGAACAACAAATGGATATGGACAGCAGATTTCTCTGCATCAACAGCTAAACGATTGCAATACGTGCACTTTGAACTCCTCAAGCTCAAAATATATATCTAGATGCTCTCGGTTAATACCACTATTCAGATGCACCAAGGGGAAGAGAATTCTCCTGGACATCTTATCGAATTTGTTAAGTGCAACCGGTTAAGAACAAGACGTGCCTATCTCAAACTCAGATTCGCAACCTGACTCTATCTAGATCAGTACACCACGTTTGAAATCGAAAAAATAAATTTAAATGTAGCAAAATTCAGTCCTAGCAAAACACACAATACCTCGGCTATTTTTCTCAAAACAGAGTTGCATAAGAGAATCGATCTTGCCTGGTTAATGAGTGAATCTGAGGCTATGAATGGCGATTAAATCACCTACATAAGCTCAAATGACCATCGACGATTGGAATTCAATGCCGATGATGAGTTTTGCACGTGACTTTAATCACTTGGAACCTTCGACCTTGGAAGTGTGGTCGTCAGCTTGAGAAATTGATTTCCTCCTAGTTAGGCTAACAGAAAATCTAGCAATTGAAAGGTTTTTTCTTGGAAAGCTTGAGCTTAAATGGTGAAGGAAATAAACCATGACAAGAAGGTTGTAATTCTGGAAAATGAAGAGCAAAGTTCAGCGAGGATAGAATAGAGATGCTGGAACACCTGTATAATTGCTAAGCTTCTAGAATTCAAAGAACACCGTTGGAAATAGAAGAAACAAGCTGGAATGACGAACATTTCACGGATTGAAGCTCAAACTCACCGGAGATGGAGCTTGAAATCCTTAATCTAAAGCTATGGAGAAGAGCTTTTGTGAGTGGAGTCGCACGTGTGAATGAAGGAAAAAGGAAAAGGAGAACGTTGGGTTTTCTAGAAAATAGCTTTTATATTACAGATAAAGAAATCCTTTCTAATTCTATCCCACTCCTAGGATTTTTTTTAATCCGGGCTATATACCCCTATAGTCAACTATATCTTGTCTTGGAGAGCTACCAAATATAGGATATGACACTGTTTCGTCATGGCCGATTTCTACCAAGCAACATTTGCTTTCTTGCAACTTAAAAAATTCTTAAGGTCTATGCACATATTTATTATAATGCCCAAAGATTTACTATCAACCTCTTCATATTGTGATATACATACTAGTTGGACTCTTTGCTGCCATTTCCAACCATCCATCTTTGACAAACCATTACATTGGATTTCCGAGGCCATCTTAGAATATCTTGGTCAATTAAATCCTTACAAAAGTCCAATTTTATTCAAACATGAATTATTAATTCTTCACTAACATTTTTATAATTAAATGAAAAAAAAATTGAGAGTAGAAAATTTTAGAGTTGTATCAAACATAGTTCTGTCCTTTTTTTTTGGTGTGTTATTATCAAACGCATTCTTTTACTCAAAAACTTGTATAGGTAAATAAATAAAAAACTATTTCTAAGCATAAATTATTTCCGAGAATAGAAATGTTACCAAACACATCCTAAACTAGCCCCATGATCATTACTACATTCAAAAGTTGATTATGTATCTAGTTTCTACTTATTTAAAAGACTAATCTTGACATCTTCAAGATTGATAGTTTTTTAACTAACAACCATGGTCTCTCTAAAAATCTTACAAGAGGGAGGTAGTGAAACTAACAATATAAGAGCTTGATTATGATCTTCAATCTTAACATCATTACTTTTTAATTCATAAATAATAGCATTGCACTCAGAAATATGGGACTTAAGGGAAGCACCTTTAGCCATGCAAAGAGTGAAGAGTTGTTATTTGAACCTCAACGGATTGGAGAGGGATTTTATCAAAATTATACTCTCCAATGTCGTCCATAAACTTGTAGCTATTTTTTGATCTAGTACTGCCTATAGTACTTCATTCGTTAGACATAATTGGAAAGTAGACAAAGCTTTTTCATCTAATTTTTTTGAGTTTTCATCTAACATGCTTTCCGATTACTTCCCTATTCCAAACAGAGTTTTCTTCAAACCCTGTTGTGTAAGAACAATCAACATATGAACTTGCCATAGGTTGAAACCGTTGCTCCCATCAAACTTCTCAATATCAAATTTCGTTGTTGAACTTGAAGCCATAACCAAAAGATTGAAAACAACCTAAGGCTTTGATACTAGATTATTATGATTGATGCAGAAACTATAATGAAATTAAAACTTAGAAGAGTAAAAGAACAGATAGATTTACGTGGAAACCCTTGTGGGTAAAATCATGGGGAGAGGAGAAGCAAATTCCACTATGAAAATTCATGGATAACAAAAGTTGGCTAAAAAACTCAAGACTCTTTTTGTCTCACTTCTTAATTTAAAAACTTGAGAAAAACAATATTTGTATTACTTACAAGCCCTACCGTTGGCCTAAGCCCATAGATAATTCAAGATATACTCAATAGAAATACATCATATCTTGACTTTTATTGGGACGGCCAAACTTAGCCTAATAGCTTTAACCGGAACAAATTACGGAGTTTTCCTTTACAATTAAAAGACAAGTGTTCCTCTTGTTATCTGGCTAATCACTTTCTTCCATTGAAGATTAGTTGCACCTAAAAGATCAATGGCGATGAACTTAGGTTGTGTCGGAAATTATCACACATGCTATGCATGTAAATTAAATTAATCTAGGGGCAGCCACAAATGCAACAATTGGACTCCTCACTTGATGAAGACCATCATCCCACGCTAGAGACGTGGGAATCATATCCGTGTCCAAGATCACCTCGATCGTCACCACGAAAGTCTGCTTCGGTAGGACAGACTCAAACGTGAGAGTTTGTGGCTTGATTCGAACGATGAATCCTTGAGGAGCCATCACAGTGGCCTTGTAAGTAGAAGTTGTTGAGAAAATATGATTTCGAATTGGGTAGAACAATGAAGTCATATCTTTAGAGTAATCAAGTCGGATTTTGAGGCGTGATATCACTTTCTTTAAGGATTTATTTGCCCCCACAAAGTTGCTAATGGTCACTGGCAAATTTCCTCAAGGATACAACAAAGTCTCAAAAGAGAATACTATATAGCAATTCTAGTATTTCTCCAAGGTCTCTTATGGGAAACAATTGGAACAATGGCCATAGTTTCTTTTGAAGGAAAACGAAAATATAAAAGAACCTATTAGTTTGATCTCAAAACAACGTACTTATCTTTGTCTTTTGAATAGAGGCAAAGGTTGCACAAGAAAAAAAAGGCAACATTTTGGAAAATGTTACAAAATGAACAAGTACGTCTTAAAGGTTACGTTGAAAAAACATAAAAAATTCGGAATTAAATAAAAAAATATAAAAAAAATAACCGTAACTTTTCGTGAACAGTCGCACTGTTTCAACAAGATTTTATAGTTAATTTTTATAGAAATAATCCAAATATTTTCAATAAATAAAAATAATGATCGTTGGTTAGTGCCAAATTTTGTCCACGTGCGCACTCACATTTTTTCGATGTGGGACAAGACACATATTCATGTGTTTTATAAACAAACTACCAACAATCCCCTACTTTTGTTTATAAAACAAAAACAAGAAATAAAACGTTAGAAATATACAGCCAAAATTTCCGTGACATTAATATACATATATAAAGGTATCTTTTGAGTTAAACATTTACTTAGTTAGTATCTCAAAGCTCTATCAAAGTGACAAGTAGCTCGACTTTAAATTTGTACTTTTATATAATAGAATCAGACATATCGCATAAACACTAATTTCTTGTTTCAATGAGAAGTTCTATATTACTTTGCACTATTATGGCCTTTTGCATGATCCTGTTTCATGAGCTCTCTAGAAAGCAACCCTAACTTTCATAAGAAGTGGCACTACTTCTAAGCTCATATAGGTGAAGTATTTACAATGTGCTTCTGTTACTATTAACACATTACAAATTTGTACTATATTTCATTAAGAATTCAATTCAACCTACAAAACGTAACAGATGATACTGACTTCTCATATCAGGACTACGTCAGTATCAAACAATCACATTCAGTAACTTGTTCTTACCCGTTAAACCTTGTAACTAGTGATGTTCTAGAAAAATGTCGAGTTACCATTATTGGCAATTTTAATTAAAGGATTTCAGCCCCGTTTGTTATGAGGTCATTATTACTATGTCTCTTGGTAAAACCTTTGTCAATGGATCGACTAGATTATTATTTGACCTCACATAGACAATTGTTATGGTACCATATTTAATAAATTGTCTCACATATTTATTCATGTTTTAGACTAATATGTCTAGACTTACCATTATTGATGCTACTATAAGCTCTTGTAAAGTGGCCTGACTATCACAAAAGATAGAAATATGAGGCATATGACTAGGCCATAATTTGATATTCAACAACAAATTCCTAATCCATTGAGCCTCTTTCCCAGTTGTCGCTAAAGCAATGAATTCAGATTCTATCATTGAGTAAGTTATGTATATTTGTTTCTTGCTTGTCAAAGAAACAACACATTCAGGTAATGTGAAAATTAATCCATTAGTGGATTGTTTATCTCTCACACTTGTAATCCAACTAGCATTGGTATATCTTTCTAATATAGCCGAATTATTATAGAACAATAAGATAACCCTCCAATGTTCTATATTGGATTACTAGTATTTACTCGACTTGCATGTACAAAAAGTAATATCAGGTCTAGTATAATATATCGCATACATTAAAGACCCATAGCACTCACATTAAAAACTCTCCACCAGGAATCAAATGGAGTACTTATATATTTGAAAACAAGATGTTTAAATCTATACAACATCTTCTCCATGTAATCACTTTAGCTCAAAAACTAACCCCCACTATTTTTTTTTATTTTTTTATTTTAATACTTAAGATAGTATATGCTTCACCCAAATCTTTCATTTAAAAAAATGAAAATTAGATACTTCTTAATCTCAATTATTCCAGTCATATTAGTTCCAAAGTCCCCTTCATACATAACCCCACTTCAAGAATATTCCAAGAGGTAATTAATCGAAATTATGCATCATCAAATTTTCATCCTCGATGAAATACATACATCAAAATAGTAAATCAATGCAATTCTACTCTTTTGGCTCATTTATGCTATTACATAGAATAAAATCTACGAGGGGAAGGACAACAAATATAACACATTAGAACCAAATAAGGGATACCTGAAAACCCATTCAGTATCTCTATATTGCCTCCATAAATAGAGCACTACATATTAGCCCATGCATGTAATGACATTCTCTAACAATCGAGTATGGAGTTATCAAAAGCACATAAACTAGGATTGAAAAGGGCAAAAACAATTCTTGGAACGGAATCAACAACATCGTATAAGCTGAAACCTTCCGAAATATACAATAAGATCCATACCTTGCGCTTGATCTTGTGGATCGGAGTCTCAGCTTCCTCAACGTCGGGCACAAAGGTCATGGACTGCTTGGGCAATATCAGGGCTATGCTACATAATGTTGACAAGAATCTTGCACTGGCCAGCATCAAGACCGACGGCATCGGACACAAACCCAATAGACCTGAGTCCCTAGGAGTGGTATACACAGCATAGCCCTTCTCAAGCAAAAGCTTGATCAGCAAAGAAGCCACGAAACCAGTCCCTCCAATAACACCTTTTTGTTCCCTCCAATCCTTTTTTTTTTCTTCTTCCCCATCTAACCTCGTTTCTTCATGATATAAAATTTCTGAAAGCTCTCATGTCATCCTTCTCAGGACCTACTCTCAGTAAGCTTTGGTCAAATGCAACTGGAGCAATGGCGGACGAGGAAGACTACTGAAGAGGGTCCCTATAGGAAGAGTCATCGTCCTCTTTGTGCGTCTCTTCGCAACAAAGAAGGCACCACAACATTTCAAGAAGCACAGATAGCATAGCTTTCTTCTTCTGCACTCGGCAATAAATTACTTAAAGCTGCCCAAAAGTTGGGCACTGACTAAGAGTGAAAACGACCTATTAACCTTCACCATGTTACGAACAGAAGCATTAGCACAAAGGTGGATTGCTGCTATGCTTTCAGCAACCGTAAGATATTTGATTGACGAGGGTAGTAGACACGATTACCATCGGCTAAGCTGGATCCATCCACTCATTGATTCTCGTCATGGCTATCGAGACCCTCAAATTTACGCTACCCTCAAAGAAGGACATTATTAATCATTAACTAAAATCCTCCATCCACTTATTGATAGATCGGCAACTGGATTGATGGCTAAAGCTTCTGTTACCGTCGTCGTTCGCTTCAGGCTCTCGGCCATGAAGCAGAGCAGAACAGAGCACGTAGCCCGACGACTTGGGCCTCGCAGGACGACACTCCTGGAGTTCCCCCCTTCAGCCCGTCCACGAAGATCCCCTTTATTAGTCCCTCAGGGAGCCCGTGGTCGGGCCATCTCCTGAGGATCAGCAACAGCCTCAGGAAGTGCGAGTGGATGCATTCGACGTGCCCTTGGTTTAGCGTCACGAGTTGCGTGATCTCAGTGGATCCAGGAGTTCAATTTTCTGGTTGGTCTGCATTGGAGGAAGCTTCGATGGCCATTTTCTTGCTTGCCCCGCGACCAATCCAAATTTTATTTAATTGACCGCATCAAACTCGACGATATTGATGAGATTAGCAACATTCAACAACGACGAGTGACTTAGTCTAACTTGACTTGGCAAAGGTCCAACTCCAGACCAACGAAATAATAAATGGAATGAAACAAATAATCGAGAATATTTCGATATGATCATTTTCTTCCCAAATTTCAAACAATGAAATCACATACCTTGCTGAGGGTGTGCGCAAGAGCGCAATCGGCAACTCTGATGCTGATGATAATTACACTGGTAACATCGAAACCATTCTCCGCCGAGCAATTGCCATTCGCAATATCACACGGTGACACGTCACGGGTAGTGACGTAATCTTCGTGCTCCCTCAGAACCTTCGCTCTCACGTCACCATTCCTCCTATACAGGACGTAGAGAGGATGAGGCCCACAAAGATGCGAGGAAAGTCCCCAGAATGTACTGATAGATCACCACCATCTCCATTTCTTTCTCTTTCTCCTTCAAATGAATCAACCAATGAGACCATAGAGACAGAGACAACGGAATGGAGATCTCGTGCTCTCCTCATCTCACCCTGTCTCAGGCAATGCCAATGTCACGCAGCGTAAGAGCGAATTGCAGCTCCAAAATCACTCTTCATGGCCAGAAATTCAGGACTCGGGATTGACGTTTCATATGGGACACTTAAAGGTAGATCACGTAAATTGACAAATTGGGGGACAGCAGAGTGGCAAGGTCTTCATCCCTCCTTGGAGAACCAACGTGTCAACGCCATGTGTCAAATTCGCCAGAAACCACTGCAACACTCCCTTTTGCCACTTTGGCCTCTTTCTTTTACCGTCGTCTTTTGCTGCCCACTCCAAAAAAAAAAAAAACCCTCTCTTATTCACGGTCCTCAATGGCGCATTCTCTTCAGGAGTTCGACCCTCCTATGGACGCCGTTGCTTCACCAACGTCGTCATGATTTGAAGACAATGTGTTGGCGTGATTGATGCCGGCTCTTCTATTTGGGAAGAAATTATTTAGATTTGTTTTGATATGGGAAGAAATTATGTAGATTCGTTTTTTTGATTTCTGTAATTTTGGGAATTGCCTTATTTTTCATTGTCTTCCTTTCATATACTTCATCAATAAAATGGCAGTCCCTCTCTCAAAGGCGATATGACAAAAAGAAAACTATGAGAGAGGATTACCCGAGGATGTAGGCACATTGCTGAACCTCGTTAAATCGTGTCTTCTTTAATTTCTTCATGGTATTAGAGCAGGTACGTACCTGTTTATGCATTTGATCCATCCGTGTCCTTCTTCTTGGTGTATGCACGGTTGTTGTTCCAATCATGACTGATTCGAGTTCGGCCAATCTCGAACTCGGCTCCACCGCCACCGGTCAGCGACTCACCAACATATTGTTGAATGAGAAGAACTTTCTTCCATGGTCTCGTGCTATTACTGTGGCCCTTGGGGGCAGATCGAAGCTTGGTCATATCAATGGCCAAATAAAAGCGCCTCCTGAGAGGGATGCGAAATTTGATGAATGGCAAGCCAATGACAGTTTGGTTATGTCTTGGATTTTTAACTCTATGGAATCTCAAGTGTATGAGATTTTTGCATATTCCCCTACAACTCTAATCTTGTGGGAATCGTTGAATAAGATGCATGGACAAGCTCATAATGCATCTTGAGTATTCGAATTGCAGCAAGAGATTGCTAACTCTAAGCAAGAAGCCTCTCAATCTTTCACCAACCATCTTGGAAATATGAAGAGAAGGTGGGATGAACTTCGTCTGTATAGGCCAGCAACCCAAAATGTGGCGGATTATATTCGACGGGAGGAGGAAGATCGCGTCTTCCAGTTATTGGCTAGCATTGGGCCTGAGTACGAAGACGTGAGAAGACAAATTCTGATGAGTCCAAAATTGCCTACGTTTGATGAAGTATGTGGCTTGATTCAAGAAGAAGAGACGAGACATCGAGTGATGAATGTCTCGCCTAGTCTTGATAAACCAATCTCTGAAAATTCAGCTCATAAGGCTTTGATGAACAACCAACGTGGTGAATTTGTGGCGAAATTGGCAAAGGGAAAAAAAAAAAGGCCCATTCGATTTCATTGTGACCATTGTGATAGAGATGGTCACTCCAAAGATAGGTGCTGGTTACTTCATCCTCATCTTCGTGCCAACAAAGATAAGGTTCAAGAAGCAAAACTTGCTGTTCCAGGAAACTCTACAGAGTTTAAGTCGAAACTAGAGTCCTTGTCACAACAATTTCAACAACTACTTCAGATGCAAGGGCAAGGGGTGATTGGTTTAGGATCTTCGGGTCCTTCATCAGATTCGGTCAACATGGTTAAGACATCGGGTACCGCTCTTTTAACCCAATCTAATACTCAATTCATCATAGAGTCGGGAGCTATCGATCACATGTGCAGCTCGACAGATTTACTTTTTAATGTCTCCTCAAGTGCCTCATATCCACCTATTACTGTGGCTAACGGAATGTAGGTTCCAATGCAAGGAGCAGGACAACTTAAGTTGTTCTCATAAAAATTCGATGTTTTGGTTGTGCCTGATTTGTCTTTTAATTTACTTTCTGTGAGCAAGTGCACTAAAGAATTAAATTGCAATGTTATCTTCTCTCCTTCAAAGGTGTTGTTTCAAGATTGCAGTACCAAGAAGACGATTGGTGAAGGACGGCTACAAAATGGCCTCTACGTCCTTGACTATGATACGAATGCCTTGGTGGCAAGGAAGAATGCAATGGATGCTTCAAGACTTTGGCACATGCGCATGGGTCATCCTTTTGACCGTGTGTTGCAAACTATTGATAAAAATTTATTTCATAATTGCAATACTTGTGACTCTTGTCATTATGCTAAACAACATAGATTACCTTTTCCTCAAGGCTCTAATTTAGCTTCTAAAGTGTTTGATCTAGTACATTCGGATGTTTGGAGTGCTCCAATTGATTCAAGAGATGGTTTTAAGTATTTTGTTTCTTTTATTGATGAAAAATCGTGAGCTACTTGGCTATACCTTCTCAAAGCTAAAAGTGATGTGGTCACTATTTTTCAGGAATTTTGTAGCATGATTCAGAATCAATTCAAAACATGCATAAAGGTCTTACGCACTGATAATGGTACAGAATATTCCAATCGGACCTTCCAATCTTATTTGAGCAGCTTGGGCATTATTAATCAAACTTCATGTGTAGATACACCTCAACAGACTGGGGTGGCAGAACGAAAAAATCGACACCTTCTTGAGGTGACTCAAGCTTTATTATTTTCTGGAGGCATGCCGAAGACTTATTGGAGCGATGCTATTTTAACTACTTGTTATCTTATTAATCAACTTCCTAGTCATGTACGGGGTTACAAGACGCCTATGGAAATTCTTTACGGGCGCAAACTTAATATCTTGCATTTAAGAGTATTTGGGTGTGTATGTTATGTGCACTCTCGAAGCGGTGGTAAGCTTGACCCTCGTGCTAAGAAATGTGTGTTCATGGGTTATTCATCAACAAAAAAAGGATACAAGTGCTTTGATCCAACCACTAGGCGGATGTATATATCGCGTGATGTTACATTTGATGAATCTACTATGTTTTTTCATTCCAGGAGTCCAATTCAGGGGGAGTACAATGAGTTGACAGTTGAATTAGCTCCTATTCATATGGTTAATGAGTTGAACAATGGCCTTGGAGTTGAAAGTAACCCACGGAATGACCCCGAAGGAATAGATTAGACTGAAGAAATAATCAGCGATGATAGCCCCGAATCAATGCCCGCACCAAGGACAACTTCGGATTAGACAAATGCTGAATTGGTTCCCACTGCTTCCGAACCTACTCCTGTTCGGAGATCTACCCGTGTGCCTAGACCCTCAACACGACTTCGGGATTTCACCACTTATCATACGGTACAGTATCCCATCCAGATTCACATTGGCTATGAGAAGTTATCTTCTAGTTTTGTTGGTTTTTTATCTTAGAACCTAATAGTTTTGAGGAGGCCAGCAAGCGGCCTATATGGGTTGAAGCGATGAAAGATGAGCTACAGGCACTTGATAGGAATAATACTTGGGATGTAGTTCGCTTGCCTGATGGAAAATGCAATGTTGGGTGTCCCTGGATTTATAAAGTTAAATATAATAGTGATGGCTCGGTCGAGAGGTACAAAGCCAGGTTGGTTGCTAAGGGATACACCTAGACTTATGGTATTGATTACAAGGAAACTTTTGCTCTTGTTGTAAAAATGAATACTGTCAGGGTTCTTATGTCGGTTGCAGTCAATTGCGGGTGGCCTCTATTTCAAATGGACGTGAAGAATGCATTCCTTCATGGTGATCTCGAAGAGGAAGTTTACATGGATCTTCCGCCTGGGCACCGCTTACAAAGAGAAGAAGGGATGGTGTGTAGACTCAGGAAGTCTATATACGAACTCAAACAATCCCCCCGAGCTTGGTATGGAAAACTTAGCACCTCTCTTCTTAAGTTTGGATATAATCAAGGAGCAGTAGATTCCTCTATGTTTACCAAGGCTGATGAAAATGATATTGTGGTATTACTTGTATATGTCAATGATATTGTCATCACTGGGAGTAATCAGTTAGGGATTGATGCGCTCAAAACTCAGTTGCACCAGGAGTTCGATATTAAAGATCTTGGACAGCTGAAATATTTCTTGGGTATTGAGGTGGCAAATTCTAACAAAGGCTTGTTCCTTTCGCAGCGAAAATATGTTTTGGATCTATTGAAGGAGACTGGCAAGATAGGTGCAAAACCAGCTAGTGTTCCTATGGACTATAGCAAGAAAATGGTTTCAGATGACTCTCCTTTGCAAGATGTGGGACGATTTCAGCGTCTTGTCGGCAAACTAATCTACTTAACTATTACTAGACCTGATATTACTTATGCCGTTAGTTTCGTAAGTCAATTCATGCAAAATCCTACACAAGGACATATGTGTTTAGTTGATTATTTGCTGAGGTACTTAAAGGCCACACTAGGGAGAGGTTTATTGATGAAGAACAATGGTCACACAGAAATAATTGGATATACCGATGCAGACTGGACTGGAAGCCCTCATGACCAAAAGTCCACCTCTGGATTCTGTATGTTCGTAGGAGGTAACATTGTCACATGGAAAAGTAAGAAACAATCTTTGGTTGCCCGGTCAAGTGCTGAAGCAGAGTATCTAGCAATGGCATCTGCTACTAGTGAAATCGTTTGGCTACGATTGCTACTTCAAGAATTGGGTTGTAGGCCTTCAGATTTCCCTACAAAATTATTTTTTGACAACCAAGTTGCTACTCACATCGCCTCGAACCCTGTGTTTCATGAAAGGACTAAATACATTGAGGTGGACTGCCATTTCGTATGGGAAAAGGTTCAAGACAAAACCATTGAGACAACTTATATCCGGAGTGGAGAACAATTGGCGGATGTGTTCACCAAAGCTCTTCCTAAGGGGCCATTTCAAAAGATAGTGAGCAAGTTGACCTCCGATGATATCTTCGCTCCAACTTGAGGGGGAGTGTTGGCGTGATTGGTGCTGGCTCTTCTATTTGGGAAGAAATTATTTAGATTTGTTTTGATATGGGAAGAAATTATGTATATTCGTTTTTTTTTTAATTTCTGTAATTTTGGGAATTGCCTTATTTTTCATTGTCTTCCTTTCCTGTACTTCATCAATAAAATGGCAGTCCCTCTCTCAAAGGCGATATGACAAAAAGAAAACTTTGAGAGAGGATTACCCAAGGACGTAGGCACATTGCTGAACCTCATTAAATTTTGTCTTCTTTAATTTCTTCACAATGATGATGGAGTCTTGAATTACGACCCTAATTTCCCGGAGCAAAAGGTGATGAACGAGGCTCTTGCTCACTATGTGAAATCCATCGTGGACATATCACCCGAGACGGCATCTCATCTCATAAAAACGACGTTGAGGATACCGAGACTCTAATCCATGAGATCGAAGGCAAGTTACAAAGGCCTCAGTTAACATTGACTATCGGAGTTACGGCCAATGTTAAGGTCTCAATTGAGATCCAATCACTTCAGGCTCTCAGCCATTAAGCAGTGCAGATCAGAACATTCAGTGCTTCTTTGAAACCCTGGCCAACGGTGATGAGTGATGATTGTTGGCGTCGACTAGAAGCCATCGAGGAACAGACCTGTTGGGAAGTGAAAGAACCTGTCCACTTGCATGCGTCTGGTGCTCGCATCGCGCAATGGCGAACCTGGCCTCTTGCATCTTTATCCACGGTCACACATTGCCTCGAGATTTACTAATCAGCATTGGCAAGGAACTTGATTTCAACTGCTTCCTCAAGACAGCGTTCCACGACATGTTATGGACGCTTGGCTGCTGCTAGGCGATTTTTTTTTTTTTAATGATCCGGGCCCCCACAAGAATACTGTCACATGGAATGTCATGGCCTCGGCTAGATGCTGAATAAGGATGTGGCCTCCTGGAACTCCAAGATCCTTTATTTTCAGGTACTCTTGGTCTCTTGGACGCCCATGGGTGTGGGAGGGAACCTTTATACTTGGCGAGAGGGGAAACATGCGCCATCTTCTTCTTCTTCTTAGTCTTCTCCTCATAAATTGAATCGGACTCTTGACTCCATTGTTGCAAAATAAATCCTTAAGATTGTTGGGAAAATATGATTTCGAATTGGGTAGAACAATGAAATCAGATTTTTAGAGTAATCAAGTCGAACTTTGAGGCGTAATATCACTTTCTTTAAGGATTTATTTGCCCCCACAAAGTTGCTAATGGTCACCGGCAAATTTCCTCTAGAATATAACAAAGTCTCAAAGAGAATATTAGATAACAGTTATAGTATTTCTCCAAGGTCTCTCATGGGAAACAATTGGAACAATGGCTGTAGTTTCTTTTGAAAGAAAACGAAAAAAATGAAAAAAAAAAAAAACTATTAGTTTGATCTCAAAACAAACGTACTTATCTTTGTCTTTTGAATAGAGGCAAAGGTTGCAAAAAAAAAAAAAAAAGGCAACCTGTTGGGAAATGCTACAAAATGAACAAGTACATCTCAAAGGTTACGTTGAAAAGACATAAAAAATTCGAAATTAAATAAATAATAAATAATAAATAACCATAACTTTTCGTGAACAGTCGTACTGTTTCAACAAGACTTTATAGTTAATTTTTATATAAATAATCCGAATATTTTCGATAAATAAAAATAATGATCGTTGGTTACTGCCAAATTTTGTTCATGTGCGCACTCACATCTTTTCTATGTGAGACAAGGCACATATTCATTTATTTTATAAACAAACTACCAACAGAAGTCGCGTTGCCCACATTTGTGACGGTTCTGTGGAAGAATCCTGTGACATTGGAGCCTTTGATCTGGGCCAATAGCGCGAAAGTCGGTAAATTCAAGTCCCACGCAGTCGCATGGTTTTCGTCTGAGCTGTTGCTTTGGTTGCCGGTAATGAGTCTTAGTTGGCTGGTATTGTAACCTTGTCCGAACAAGAATTGCACATAATCTGCCTCCTCACCATCGGACACTAAACCTGGGTGCGCTGCTTTCAAAGGGTTTATGTGACCCGTTCCGTACGCGAATTCCGCATCGGTGTTCTAGAGAGGACTCACTGGAGAAGCTGCAAAAGCCAGAAGGTGTACTGAGAGAATCACCCATGCAAAACTTGTAGATGGATAAAATTTATTGATTGTGTATTTCACGACCTATTATATCTCTTGCTATCAAATTTCAATGTTGTCCACGTGTTGCTAGTCATTTTAGCCATAAAATGCGACTAAGGTTCTCTGCATGAAACGTTGTGACATGCAAATATAAAAGATCAACCATGGTTTTTGTAAACTCTTCGTCTCCAATGCAATTTCAGGCACTACCTGTTGTCATCAGGGTCGACTTAATAGCTGCCGGAGACCATGTTGGATGTATCGTTTTGACATACACAGCCACACTGGTGGCATAGGGGCAAGCCATGGACGTGCCAGAAATGATGTTGTACGAAACGTGCCTCAAGCGCCTGATAACTCAGTCACGGTCAAAGCCGGCGACTATGCCGCTAGAATGTCCACGCCTGCGGCGGTGAGATCGGGCTGCGCCCAACAAACATGATTGTCAATACTGGCTATTATAATTAATTTTACAAATTCCACCTCAATTCTTAATTAACGAGTCAAATCACCTTGAGAATGTCACTGGTGATTGGGCTTGGGCCTCTCAACGAAAATGAAACAACCGCCGGAGCCAACAAATCTATGGTCTCCGTGCTCTTAAATATGGTTGCTGTAAAATTTCTAGTAGAAAAAGAAAAAAAAAGTTCTAGACATTATTCACTCTCTGGTAAGTGTCTGACCACAGATTGGTTCAGACTCTATTATAAGTTCAAATTGGTTGAGATTGCAAATCGCTTTACCTAGTTGACTTCAGGTAGTCAGAAACTTCACTTCCATCGGCAGCGTTGAAGAAGGAGGCAGGCACTGGGCAGGTAAATGCCGTGTCCGTGACTCCGAAGTCTTGCATTATTGAGCCGGTGGCGCCCGCTGATAGCACGGCATCGTCGAAAACGAGGGAATCACACAAGACGATCTTACCTTTCACCAAAGAGCTATTCAGAGAATTCCTAACGCAGAGCCTACGAGGCATATATACTGTGTTCGTTAATGTCATGCATAGTGATGATTCAATCTCTCTCTAACATATATGTATATGTATATACACACCTTGCTTTGGTCGAATGGGCCAATGGAGATGGAGATGATGTTCACTCTGTCCGCAATGGCATCATCGAACGCCGCGAGCATGTCCACGTTGTAGCAGCCATCATACCAGCAGACTTTGTAAACTGCGATGCAGGCAGAAGGGACTCCTCCCCGGGCTGTCCCAAGCCGAGTCTGAATAGGCTTGTTCCGCTCACCAAGCCACCGGCTGCTATTGACGACGTGTGAGGTCCATGACCCTTGGTGTCCCAAGGTGAAGGTAAATCCCCCGGTAAATATGTGGTGTTTTGCCGTTAGTGTTTAGCTTTAGTGATTTTACTACAAAACAATCAAAGGAAAGAGAATGTAGCTGTTGTCAACTATCACATTACACAACATTACAGCATGTGTCAGTAATACAATTGATGCACAAATCGCTACCTGGAGTACATAAACAAAGATAACAACAAGAAGGTGACGCACAATGTAGTTTATTGCAAGTGAAGTTGGATGTTTGGCAAGTGCCCTTCCATTTGGTTGGAGGAGGGCCAAACCCTTTGTCGCTAAATCTGTCACTTTCAGGCCAAATGCCTGAATCAAGCATTCCAACAATGAGGTCACTCTCAGTCGGTAGCCTTTGCACGCTCTGAGGGAAGCCCAGGAAGTCCCAGGACCTCGTCGTTTGAAGTTGATGCCTCTCACTTGGGAACACCAACGCTACTCCTTCTATTCCTGATGAGAATTATACATGGGCTGACGAATTATTACAATATATCGAACGATGTCATTCATGGATTGTTACTGTCAATGAAACTTAGGTGTTATTTTTGCACCTGCGATTTTTGCCACTTCGTCTTCAGTGAGTCTGGCAGCGAATCCGTGGAAGCTCCTTGAATAGATGTGCGCTAACGACTCCAATGCACAACTGCAGAAGAAAATGGTTGAATGAAGGGGGTTAAACTCGGTTTTGATCAGTACCGAGATCATCAATGTCTAGCTATAAGGACCTTTTGACTCCCACATCGTCTCACACTTAGAAATGATAAAGCCAATGTATAGCTTGAAATGCAACCATAGAAAAAACGTTGAGTAAAATCATTTACTATGAGATAATTAATGTTATATGATCAGTTATTAGCAATCGCGTGGTTGAAATTTGAATTATTTAGGTGGTTGGTATCATTAATGTAAGTTGTTGGGCATTCATCATGTAGAATAGATCTATCTTGTACTCATTTTAACAAATTGAAGTTAATCTAACATTGTATTCTCTAGGAGAAAGTTTAGGTGCACAGAGCTCATTAGGCGCTACACGGGGATAATACTAATGCCAAAAATGTGTTGTTGGTTGTTTCGATAGAATAGACCCAGTGTAGTAAGTATCATATGAACGTATATAATTTCATAATGCTTTAGAGAACTTGATGAAAAATTTCAAAGCAAATCAACCTGCCAACTTCTTGTAGCATACCGGTGTGCACCGATCTTGCCGAGGAGTCCGTTTGTTTGGGAAGTCCACCCATGTACATTACATAAACCTGTCTCAATCAACAAAACATACTCAATCACAAAATCAAAATGAACATTAAAACTTTCTAACGTTAACTCCAAGACACGGTATTAAGAATTTCGTTTTGCCTTGTGATCTTCACCAGACGCTCCTCTTAAGGGCACCAACACAACACAGCTGATGAAACTCATCAAAAGAAGCTTGGAAAGAGGGGCCATTTGAGTAGCCATTTTCAAAAGCTGATATCGTTTTCCACTTGTATGACATTCAATAGTGAGGGCTTATATATGCACGTAGACGGTCCAAAACAGAGAATTTTGAGAGAAGATGTGTATAGGATTCGGAGACGGCCTATTGGTTATCCGGCCACATGGAGAGAGTCCGCTAAATGACATTCACAATGCTCTTGTTCACCTTCTTTCGGACCTGTTCTAACAGTTGAATCGTTCTCCGGTTTCTTGTTCCATGTCTGAGATACGCTATTGAATAATCATTTAAAATCAATTCTAATTCTCAAAGTCCGCAAAGAAAGCAAGCAAGAGGGCCGTTTTATTAGTGACCTTGCTAATAAAATCTCATAGAGTATGTGGCTAAATCTTTACTCTCTATTACTTGATTACTGATGTATCAATAATCCACAGGAAATAAATTTAAGGACCAAATGGTACCTCAAATTTCGAGGGTGACAAATTTCTATATGTGGGGTTGGGATATGTCATTATTGTCAGTTATATGGTCGTGCTATGAGCATAGAGATGGTTTTTACAATAATATGTTTGAAGTAGTTTAAAAGTCCAATGAGTTGACCGCCGCTATTTGGAGTGTGCTGCCATTCCCTAACTCCTTGTCTTGTTTTCCTTGCCTTCTCTGGTTATATATATATATATATATATATATATGTGTGTGTACATACGCTGCCATTCCCTAACTCCTTGTCTTGTTTTCCTTGCTTTCTCTGGTTATATATATATATATATATGATAGCAAATACATGTAAAAAAGAATCTTAGCGTCAACTAGCAAGGAACGATCGGCCTTACTCTTTTTATTCATTATCTTTTGTTTTGTCTATTTTTCCCTTTTATTTAATCTAACGAATGCATATCTATGCAAATTTTAACAAGGACCTTATTTATCCAAAAAAAACTTAAGACGTGATCATATGTATTCACGTAATTCATTATGCGATTACAAGCTCCTACAATCCCCAATTCAAGCAAAGACAATTGTAAGCACTAGGACTGCCAGCAAGCTTCATCTCTTTTGATAATTTATACCTCACATCTGTTGGGGTTTCATGAATCATGTAAAGGAAAAATTTAACAAAAGAACGCAGCGGAAACAAGAAGATATATTTTACATGATTCTCCGAAGGCGTTGTTCGTGTGTTTTAATCAAAAATCTGAATGTAAAAGGGAGTTACATGAATTACCTCTCGAAGCGCGCTTTACACGAATTGGTTCGGACGTTCTACAGTTCGAGCCCCACAAATGTCGGACCTCTAGTTCAGACACACCAACAACGAACGTCGAACGAAAGAGAGAACTTTCGGATATTCACCACTTCGATCGTGCTAGCAATCACGTGGAAACAATCCGTCGTATTCTTGATGTATAATAGTCACGGCCCCGGATGAGAGAAAAACCTTTCCTTTATTGTGTCTCAAAGACAACACAAGAACACACACATAACCACACGAACACAAGCACTCACACGGTTTTTCTCTCTATTTCCAGCAACTAGCAGAACTTCAAGTTTTTTGTTCACGGTGAAGGACCGATCCAGAACAAGAAGAAACCTGCTGTTCGCCGCTTGAGCAGAGTGTGGTTTTTTTCATTTTAAACGGCATTAAAAAATTCTTCACGGATCAGCAACGGTTGCTAAACCGTTGCTGATCGTGCACAATCATGCACGATCGTGCATGACCGGTCAGCAAAGCAACCGTTGCTGATCGTGCACAATCATGCACGATTGCTTCGTGCATGAATTCATGCACAAAGCAAACGTGCAAACGTGCATGTGCACGATTATTCGTGCCAAATGGTCAGCAACAATTGCTGACCATCCCCTTAAAATTAAAAAGAACATAATCCTTATATGTTCAATTGGGCTACGTTAACATATATATACTTCGGGCATGCGTGTGCATCATATGCAAGTAGGCTCGTGACTATAATACAAATTAAATTAAATCTCATTTAATTTAATTTCAAATCGACTCAATTCAATTGTAGTAATCATATTTCTCTCTTGATCCACGTTATCCTAATTGTTTATAGTGTGTGACATCCCTAGGTTCATCACTAAGCTGGTAGTAAGACTTGTACTAACACATTAGTACTCCCAAAAGAATTAATTGTCCCGATTAATCTTTGGGTCTTACAAGCCATGATTGACATCTAGCAATATGTCATGGCTACCCAGATAGTGTGAATGCTTTAAGAACATAATGAACCTGTCAGCTTTGGCTACAATGTAATTCAATCCCTCTGTCTTACTATGTCCCGATCAAACAAAGACCATGGAATATTTGTCAAGTCATTAATTCGATCATATGCACAAATCTAATTGACATGCATTTTATTTGAGACATAAACAATTTATTCTCGGTTACAACCCCGGCCGAGGATTTCAATGCAGTGTCACGATTAGATCGCATAGGACATCGTTAGCATACCTTGCATATAACAAGGAGACAGATTCTATATTGCGCACACGTGTAACTTCGTATATGAACAAACTATGACCATCGGGTATAAAGACGGATCAACGACCCGACATTATGTGCACCCGTGAACCATAGACATACAAGTTAACACTATGCCTCAGGTCTAAGGATTATTACACAAGACCGAAGCATGAACAATTAGACATTGACCACGCTAAAAGCTTCCATGTCGCTAATCTAACATATCGTCACGTTCAGTGATATTGTCTAATACAAACACATGTGTTCTTAACTCAAGCATCACAATACCTAATGACTTGTGACTCATCATTCCCTTAAGTATCCAATACTTAATGGTGAAGTTAAGAACACACTGGTCTCAACAGGATTATTAATATCCACTCAATAATCCATTGACCAGGAACGATTTAAAGATTCAGTCTAACTATAAACCCATCACATATATTCTTGACGTCTCAAGAATAGGTCTAGTTGCAACTGATCTTATGGAATCATTCATAAATATAAAACAATTGGACAAATGAATGAATACGTCATTGCCATTAATTAAATAACAATTATGAAAGTACAACTGAAATCCCTAATATGTAACTATTACATAGTAGTTTTAGGGCATACATCCAACAATTCTCACATCACATTTGATGGCATGAATAGTTTCACAACTTGAATAGCTAGGAGACATATAAATTCTAGATTCCTAGCTCTCCATATATGGTAATGAAAGGCATTTCAAGCTAGTTTATACAAGATTCAACCCAAGGATTTGTCCTTAAAATGAACTGACGACGAGCCTAGTTCCTCTTCCCATGAACCACGTGCCCCGGCAAGATTGAACAGCTGATGAACATATGCCCCATATAGCTCGCAAGAAGGGTCAGTCAATGAGCAGATGGTCCCTTGTTTTAGTTGTAGCAATACGAAGGCAGTAGATAGGATCAAAAGATTCAAAACTAAAATGCCAAGACACCCTTCTATCCTATAGGCTTCCTGTTATGAATGAGTAGTTATGAAATGGAGTGATTAGGTGTATCAAGAGGAAACCAGAATAGATGCTGCCATCTCACTTTTGGCCTCTTATGTCTCAATACAGAGTAGGCATTACTAACTGAAATTTTTTTATCTCAAGCAATGTTCCAAACCATTATAGCATCCCCATCACCCAGGAACAGAATCCTACATATGGTAGCTTGACCGTGTGTACACGGCAATTAGATCTTTGCTTAACTAAGTTATCCAGCATCATGGACAATCTTCAACAGTATTTATCAAGAAAAGGCTCATCAGGATCCCAATAATCATGCCAGAGAAAAGTATTCATGCCATTCCGAATGATATGTTCAATCAAAGTCCTAGAAAACCTCCTTATTTTCAAAACAGCCCTACAAGCATAAGAAGCAGCAGTTGTGATGGAAGTGACCATATATTGCCATTTAATTTATAAACTTTAATCCAAGCAACCCAAATGGAGCCTACTTTAACCATGATCAGCCATATATCTCTTAAAATACGAGTTATGTTCCAACGTGTTAACTTTTCAAGTCGCCAACTACCTTCTTTTTTAGGAAAACATCCAACTTCCAAGCAACACTAGGATCCTTAGAAGTGCCCTTCCACAAAATGGAAATAGACCTTCTTTCTATTCCTTTGATAACCCTTGTAGGAAGCACAAACACATTGCACCCATAATTGGCCTCACTATGTAGAGAAGAGGAAACTAATTGCAGCCTATCAACAAAAGATAAATTATTTGAAGTCCCGCTAGTAATCCTTTGCAATAGTCGGTCCATTAGCGGCTGACAACACCCTCCAGTTAGTTTTCCTGATATTAAGGAAACCCCCAAATACTTAAACGAAAGCAGATAAGATATCTCAACATAAGCATTTCCGGTTAATTAGTATAAGTCGATATGAGCACGATGCGCACGCAAATGTAGTGCTGAAGTTATGGAAAGATTAAAGAGATAACGATAGACAACATTATGCCTATAATTCAAGCCACAACTTGCATATAATTTTTTTTGAAAGATATGCAATTTTTCGAATAAAATTTTTGCTAGGAAAAGTGTTGAAAAATTCATAAATCTTTTGTCTTTATGCTGATTTAGTCCTAAATCTTTTTTTGATACTAATTTAGTCCTAAACCTTTTTATTTGGTGCTAATTTAGTCTTTCCGGCAAATCCAGCTCGGAAAATGCCTACGTGGATACACAGTCAATGCCGGCCAGCCTATGTGGCCGGACCAGTGCTGACATGAACGCTTGCAAACAAAACGACACCGTTTTTATAAATCAACCATGAAAATAAAAAAACTAGAACCTTAAAAATAAAATGGCGCCGCTTACTTCTCTTACGTTTACCCTTGCCCCAATTCAAGCGAATGTCTTCAACGATGAAGGAAGAACCCTAACTCCTATCTACCCAAATTGATTCGGTCTAAACTCAAATCGAAGGATTTTGCTCAAGCTAAGGTCGCCTGACGGTCGACCGACATCTTCTCCCTAGATTCGTTGGAAGTTTGCTCGATGTTCTAAGGTAAGTTTGTCAGACGATGTTCTTTTGGATCGAACCTAATTCGTCTTCTTCTTTTTTTAAATTCGATTACCCATCTATTGGTGATAATCAGCCTGATTGATGTCATGGAATGAATTGTTCTTTCTTTCACTAGCTGAACAAGTTTTTATAAGAACCTTAAAATTTCAGGTTCTAAAGCTATGTTTGCCAATCTTGAACAAATCTATATCCGTTGCTATCAATTGTATTGTTGATAAATGAAGAAAATGGTATACAATGCCTGTTCACACGGATGGAGAGAAAGCTGCTGTGCTGGTGTTTAGTCAAAGTTGGTAGCCTCTTCTATTCTCTTTTACCTCTCTTGATATTGCATCTTTGTTGGTTGGAGTGTATGATTTGTATCACTTTTATGTGCATTCCATTTCAGCTAATGACATACTGGAATCTCTTCGTGTATTGCAAGCATTAGAAAAAGAAGACTATGAAGAATATTTTCTTGGGTGTATGTGATGAAATGTGAGAACATGATAATAATTCAAAATTTGTGATCAAGTTTCCTAAGGAGATCAATGTTAAGAGGTTTGATTAGCATTCCATGTAGGCAAAATTATAAATCCTCTATGCTCTAGAGTGATGTAAGTCCAGTGACAGTGTGGTTTATTTTGGCTCTTAAAAAGGCTAATTTTTCTTAAACCTTTGTAGAATTTAAGATTCACTAGTTTCTCTGTTAATAAAATTTGGATATAATTCTACTCATGCTTGTGTGACAAGTGGTTGCTCATCTTAGACTTCCAGTATGTAAGTTTTATGGTCATCATCCAATGTGCACTCTCTTGTGGCTAGGTTTTTTAACGGACTTTTGGGATTGACAACAAATCCACCACTGTGCAATTCACTAGCGAGGTAATTATGCATGCTGTTGGTTTTAACCAAGGGGAGAAGTTTGTGGTCGACGCCAGTTTAGGGCCAGAGTTCCCGGCCGCCGCTGATGTAAGTATGCCATGCTTCATCACGTGGAAAGATCCAATGGCGATTGAGTCTGCAAAGTAATCATGGGCGACAAATGGACCAATGGAGATGGAGATGATGTCCACTCAATCCGCAATGGCATCATCAAACGCAGCGAGCATGTCCGCACCGTAGCTGTGACGACTAGAACCAGAGCTATGACGTCCCAGAAGCGTCACATACTAAACGCAAACGGAAATTAAAGGGATTATCATCTAGACAGGACCTGTTGATTACAATTATCGGACTCAAATATCCATCTTTAATTGGTTAGCATGTATAACATGAACATTTTAGGATCTAAAGCTTTATATCACAAGGTCACCCTGTAACCGTCCTATCACTTGGTATTAGAGAATCCAACTAAGAACATATATAACGATCATGAGAAGCTTCATTAACTTTGCTTTTAAAACCATTCGGGCTTACATACATCGATTTAGATTACTTACAAGTTCTTCACCTATGTACAACATATATTTACATGTTCTTAACAAAAGTGTAAGTAAACAGCCAGGGAAAAAGGTGAGAGGGGTTCCTAACTTCACTACCCCCACACTAGCCCACGTCCTTCCAAAAAACAAAAGACGTCTTCTCTGGCTTCATCACGATCTGGGCGCCTAAGCACCTCCCGCCTCGGCTCCAGGTCCTCCAGCACCGAACTGAAGAGGGCCAAACAGCTCCCCCTCGTGGTTTACAAACCACACAACGAACCTCATAGGAATCCAATCTACCCTGTCATCATCCATCCAAAGCGTAGCCTCATATCTCGTGTAGGTCAGCTCGATATCGGGGTCATATACGTCATGGAAAGAAACATCAATGCACGCTATCACCCCTATAACGAGCAATCGGTGATGCATCCATACTAACGATCTGAAAAATAGAAAGGAATGAGCAATGCCCGGTAAAGAAATAATAAGACCCTAAGCTAGACAATCCACAGATGCCAAAGAAAGCAAGAGAACACAACCAAATAGCTCAACATACTAAGGCAGGATTGTCGCAGGTATAACTAAAAGAATACTAAAATGTCACATGAATGATCATTCCATAACAAACATACTAAATGCACATGTACACCTCATGCTCCTAATCTGAGTTAAGATGATATGCAACAGCGGCAGGCAAACTCACACGCCAAGTGAAATTTACATTATAGTGTGTATATCAAGTCCACCCTCGATCAATTTACCCACCGGAACGCAAGCCAGCCCGATCGAGTCACTTCCGAAATCTCACATCCGGACTTCCACAATATTGCTATCACGGGCATCTCACTCCGAGACATCCTAGTATCACACAACCGAGGCATCCCAAGATCACTCAGCATGGGGCATCTCACTCTGAGGCATCCCAGTAGCACACAACCAAGGCATCCCTGATCACACACAGGGACATCTCACTCTGAGGCATCCCGGTATCTCACTCAACCGAAACATCCAAGATCACACAGCATGGGCATCCCACTCCCCGGGGCATCACCGGCATCTCAATACTGATGAAAATATCTTACTCATTTAATTTACACATTCCACACATCACACCTTTGAATAATATCACATCACAGCATGCACAAGACCTCAAGAGTACACAATTACTTCAAGCAAGACTCATGCTCACACAACACTTCAATCATGTCGCACTCATTGCACACACATGCCACAATTGGTAACCACACAATGACCACACTTCAAATTATGGAAGAGACATGCTCATGCACAAACTAACTATTTTATAAGACCATTAGACTAACTATATGTCATGAAAATCAGCTATAAGAGGTACAGCATCTATTGCACAGTCTCGGGTCAAGGCAGGACACAAGCTGACACGGGTAGTTTCAATCACAGAAGTAGAAAGTGTATCAAATCTTATCGAAATGCTACGAAATTTTAGTACGTTATAGAAGAGATATAGATTAAAATTTTGCATGAAGAAACCTAAGCCTATATTTCAATGTATAAAGAGCGGTAATTTGCTGTCTTTACCCCTAAATTCTGTAACACTTCCAGATTAAGTGTCTACTGAAGAAGGATCATTTCACTGCCCAAATCTCAACCGTTTGTTCTCAAATTTTGATATGTTGTTCCTAAAGATGTTTCCTACAACTTTCATGAGGGGTTTAAGGTCCAATTCTAGCTAGAAAATTACAGAAAATTCGTAGAACTACCTAAGGTTCTACTATTTTCTACAGATCAGGTTACTGTTCTAAGGGAGAATGATCTTGCAAACACATTTTTGCAAGAATCTCACTACAACTAGAAGTCGAAACCTAAAATAGTTAGTATACTCTTAAGTAAACTAGTTCTTTCCTTTAACTACACCTTTAAAACCCCAAGCGACGCATAATTAGTAAGTTTTCCATCTCTGTTTTTCCTAACCAAAAACATTCCGAACCATTATCCCTATATACAACTCAACTAAGCTATTTAGCTCATCTATAACTTCTCTTTTAGTACCCTGACACCTCTCCAACAACACCCACAAGTGACCTCAATAGCTCTTCGCCTACACACAGCAATCCACAGCTCGATTCAAGACAAGTACTCGCATCTCGACACATCAACAACAACTTGTAATGCCTATCTTCACTCAGCAGTTACCTTTCCACCAACTCGACCAAACTCAGCTCCCTCGCACTCGATTCTTTAACCATTCAAAGCCTTATCATGACATGCAAGGACTCACAACTTCAATTGAGTGCTCATCTAACCTATTTCAACACAAAACAGCATCATCACACCTAATCCTCCACCATTCAGCAAGTTCCACAAGTTCCCTCGACAAAAAGCGGATAATTTCTAGCTTAGGAACTCATCATTTCCTTACCGGTTGCTTGGCTTCGTTGGTGGCTCGATATTCTCCAAGAATCTGCTCTCAAACTCACGCAAGAAGAAGCAAAAGTTGTCGGAGCTGCTAGGCTTCGCTTCTGCTCGAGCCGTGAGAGAAAGGAGAAGAGAGAGAGAGAGTTTTTGGTTCTGTTTTGGGGAGAGAGAGAGAGAGTGGCGTGAATGATGAGGAAGATGGCTGTGAGTGTGTGCAATTTTTTTTTCAATCCCAAGGAGAAGTAATCATTAGCAAGATTAATCATTATGTTTCCTCGGTAGCTTCGAGTTGGGGAAAACCGAAGGAAAGAAACGGGTGTCGTGGCTTCCATGCATGCCTCATTCTTCACGGTTGACGCTTGGCATTCGAAAACAATTAACTTCTAATCCGTGTCATTAGTTAGTCTATTAGTTTCTACCGTTTCTTACTTAGTTTCATTCCGAATCCATAAAATTTCAATTCCCTTGTAACTATACGAATCTATGAGTTCGCACGAATCGAAATGACGTTAACATCTCGGCACTAATCTACCAACAAGAATTTATCATGAGAAATTACTAAAGTTAGTGGTCGACAATAGAATTACAATCGCTTATAAGTTTTAATAAAATTTCTAATTAAATCCTCATAACGGTAATCTATAAACTTAATCAAAAATTAAAGCGCTCGGGCCTAATTACCAGTCTCTAGCCCACCAGGCTCATCCCACGACATTCACGACCCACAAGACTTAATTTACCATTCTAATGAGCCCGACTATTGGCCCGTTCCAAGGCAAGCCCAAGTCCATATCATATCCTTTGGCCGATCGAACCCATACTCGATATCTTTGTGTGGCTCGTTAACTACTTAAGCCCACACTTTCCTCACCGCCCATTAGGCTTGTCATCTGGCCCGCTTTAAAAATAATCCAAGCCCTTAACAATCCGATTACACTTATAGGGTCAGTAAAATTTAGGATGTCACAATAGCAGCCATCGGTCTAGCAAACTTTGTACACGACGAGGCAAGCAGAAGGGACTCCTCCTCGGATTGTCCCAGAGCCGAGGCCGAATAGGCTTGTTTCACTCACCAATCCACCAACTGCTATTGACAATGTCTGAGATCCGTGACCCTCAGTGTCCCGAGGCAAAGCTAAATCCCCTGGTAAATGTGTGGTGTTTTGCCTGTAGTATTTAGCTCCAACGATTTTACTACAAAACAATCAACCTAGGAAAGATAATTTAGCTCTCGTCAACTATCACATTACACAACGTTACAGCAATACAATTGATGCACAAATTACTACTTGGAGGACATAAACAAAGATAACAACAATAAGGTGATGCATATTGTAGTACTTATTGCAAGTGAAGTTGGAGCTTTGGCAAGTGCCCTTCCATTTGGTTGGAGGAGGGCCAAACCCTTCGTCACTAAAGCTGTCACTTTCAGGCCAAATGCCCGAATCAAGCATTCCAACAATGAGGTCACTCTCAGTCGGTAGTCTTTGCACGCTCTGAGGGAAGCCCAAGAAGTCCCAGGACCTCGTTGTTTGAAGTTGATGCCTCTCACTTGGGAACATTGACACTACTCCTTCCATTCCTAATGAGAATTATACATGGGCTGACGAATTATTACAATATATCGAATGATGTCATGCATGGATTGTTATTGTCAATGGAACTAAAGTGTTATTTTTGCACCTGTGATTCTTGCCACTTCATCTTCAGTGAGTCTGGTAGTGAATCCGTGGAAGCTCCTCGAATAGCTGTGCACTAACAACTCCGATGCGTGACTGCGGAAGAAAATGGTTAAATGATGTGGTTAAACTCGGTTCTGATTGTTGAGAAAACTCTTATTAGATTTTGAAGTTAACAAAACTTTTCTATTTCTATTCTTATTCTCATTCTGAGGAATACTAGACTTCTGTGGAATTCTATCAAAGTCTATCTTACATCAAAGGTCTGCCCCACTCTGACGAAGACCTAGACTGAACTTAAGTGAAGAACAAAGAAATAATCAGACTCAAGATTATTGTTCTTCCTTTAAGGATTCAGTACGAACAAAATATATATGGCTTTCTGGTTGAAAATCTTACTTACCTTTTTGGATATTATTGATGAAATCAATCATGGATCTGTAAAATCAATTTGGAAGACAAGTTTTTTTTTTTGAAAGAATCTACTTATGGAAACCAACATTCTGATTGTATGGGCAACCAGGATCATCGAACTTTTATCTCAATCTTCAAACGGCTCAAGATCTCTTTCATTGATTATGTCCAATGGGTTAATTGGAAGAATTCCTCTGGATAGTGCCAACAATCATAAAGGCGTGGAGTATTTAAAGAGGTTTTTCGGGTCATTTGCAAGGGTGCGTGAAAGCTAGAATTCCAAAGTCTGAAGCTTCTCAAATCACTTGTTCTTCATCAATAGTGCTCATACGTGTATTCAAAAGGGAGAGGAACACTAAAGAGTGACTTAGTGAGAGAAAAATAAACTCAATACTGAGTAGTCAGTGTTATATTGTTGTAATTCTCTTTGGATTCATAGTGAAATCCAGCCAGAAGGTTGCCAGCATGGGAGAATGGATGTAGGTTTAATTTAAGCCGAACCACTATAAATCTTCTATTTATTTTCTCTTCCCTAAACTCCTTTAATTTATTTGCTGTGATATTTTTCTGAGTTTCGCTATTTTATCTGAGTTTGAATCTTTATCAGAAGTCGATTGTCTAACAGACTCAGTTTAAAAGAAAAATATTTTTATTGCATCTTTAGATAAATCTGTTTTTACACCTATTCACCCCCTCTAGGTGTTTATACTAGTTCTTTCAATTGGTATCAGAGTTTTGTGTGCTTACTTTATTGAAGTGTTTTTACTTCTAAGCTAAAGATCTTATATGGCTAGTATTTTGGCTCCAGGATTGGTTGAAGGACAGAGCAATACCATATCTCCTTATTTTGATGGAAATGAGTATAATGTGTGGAAGAACAAAATGAATGCATTCCTCAGATCCAAAGATCCCTTGGAGTGGAATGTTGTTGAAAAAGGAATCAATCCAAAGGCAACATCAACTTCAGACAAAGGGCAATAAGTGATAGAAAAAGATGCTGATGAATCCACACAAGCTGAAATTACCAAAAGACAAGCTCTTGATACAAAAGCAATTTATTCCTTATATTGTGCCTTGTCTCCCATTGAAAACAACATAATTTCCTCTTGTGAAACAGTAAAAGAAGTTTGGGACAGACTTCACGTCACTTATGAGGGGACTAATCGTGTGAATGAGACAAAGATAAATATTATACTTGGACAATATGAGTCTTTCAGAATGAAACCTGGAGAATCTATTTGTGATATGTTCAGTCGGTTTACAGAAATTGTGAATAGCCTGGCCTATCAAGATCAACCAATTTCTAGACCAATGAAAGTCAACAAACTACTAAGTGGACTTTCAAAGGACTGGAATCATGTGAAGACTTCAATTGGAGAAACTCAAAGGATCATGTCTCTATCAGTTGACGAACTAATAGGTATGCTTCAATCGTACGAAGTAGAGTAGATCAATGATAAGGAAAATCCAAAAGGTAAGAAATCAATTGCATTAAAGTCTAACATTGATTCTGATGATATAGATTCGGATGATGATATGGACAATGAGGAGCTGGCCCTTATGATAAAGAAATTCAGAAAACTAAACAGAAAATGAAGAAGGTTGAATTGGAAAAAGCAAAGCATGCAAAATTCCCAGAAGAGACCAACGGAAGATGTTGAAACTAGCAAGGACGTAATATGTTTCAAGTGTAAGAAAAATTGGCACATCAGACCAAACTATCCCTTGTTGAAAAAAAAAAAGGGAAAGTTTGAAAAGTACAATAAAGCTCTTAAAGCAGAAACTTGGAGTGACACCGAATGTGAAGAAAGTAAAGAGGAATTTGCAAACATATGTCTTATGGCTCACTCAAAGTCAGACCCAGAATTAGAAACAGACACTGATTCAGATTCTGATAAAGAATTCGAGGTTAGTCACTCAAAAATTCATGTTAAAGTCTCTATGTATATAGATGAACTTTGCCTCAATCTTAAATCCTCTCTTAAAACGATTTCCGAACTGAAAAAAGAAAATTCTAAGCTCAGGCAACAAGAAGTCTCTTGCAAAGAAAAGTTTGAAAATCTGAAAAGAAGTTTTGATGATTTGAAAGAAAATTTTAATTCTCTTTCAAAGGAAAATGTCTGTTTAAAAAGGGAGATTTCAGATATTTCAAAAAGGTTTTCCAAAGGATCAGAAAAATTGGAGAAAATTCTTACAGCTCAAATACCCTATTTTAATAAATCTAGTTTGGGTATGAGTAATGAAACAATTCATTTAATTGATTTTCCTAAAGTAAAAGAGAGAGTTAAACAAAGACCTCCAAAGGCATTTTACAAAAATCATTTTCAAAAAGTGTTTGTAAAACCTGTTGGCCGAAATGCTCTCAGATATTCTTAAGTGTAATAGCTTAGAACATTTTGAGAATGAATGTCCCAAAGTTTGGAGACTAGTTAAGAAGGATTGGGCAAAAACTGTTTTTAACACTAACTCTCCTAGACCCAAGAAAATCTAGATTCCAAAGAAAGTTTGAGTTATTCTTCTAATTGTAGGTCACTATTAAAAGAAAAATCAAATGGCATTTGGATAGTAGCTGTTCTAGGCACATGACAGAAGACTCAAGCTGCTTCATAAAGCTTGAAAGACTAAAAGGAGGAAATGTTTCTTTTGGTGGAAACAGTAAAGGAAAGATTATAGGATATGGAACAGTGAAGATTGGAAGTCTGACTATCAACAATGTTTCCTTGGTAAAAGGTTTAAACTACAATCTTCTGAGTATAAGTCAGTTTTGTGATACAGGTTTCAGAATAAACTTTCAAGAAGGCATTTGTTCTAGAATAAGTCAAGATTTTTCTCAATCATTTACTAGGCAAAGGCATGGCAACATATATCTTCTAGACGTAAATCCAGAAAATTCTCAGTGCCTTATCTCAATACAAGATGAAACAAGTCTCTGGCATCGAAAGCTTGGTCATGTAAATATGAAACAGATTGCCAAAATTTCTTCTAAGAAGCTGGTTCGAGGGCTTCCTAATTTGGCTTATCAAAAGTCTGAATTGTGCACTCCTTGTATCTTAGGAAAACAGGTCAGAAATTCCTTTAAATCAGTAAACCAGGTTTTTACCGGTCGTGTTTTGTAGCTTAGATCAAAAGCTATACAGAAGCATGATTGGTTCTTTTCTTTATCTCACTGCCTCTAGACCTGACATTCTATTTAGTGTGTGTATCTGTACCATATTTCAATATGATCCCAAAGAATCACATCTAAGTGCTGTTAAACGTATCATCAAATATATTGCGACTTTTCCAAAGCTGGGTTTATGGTATCCAAAAAGATAAAACTTTACTTTACTTGGTTATTCTGATGCTGATCTAGCTGGTTGTCGAGTCAACAGAAAAAGTGCGTCTGGTACATGTCAATTGTTGGGACAAATGCTGGTGTCATGGTTCTCAAGAAAGCAAAGTATTGTAGCATTATCTACAACAAAAGTCGAATATGTTGATCTTGAAAGCTGCCGCTCACAAATTCTATGGATTAGACAACAACTAAGAGACTTCGGAATAGAAGAATTCTGCACCGAAATTAGATGTAACAACACAAGTGCTATCAACCTTACTAGAAATCCAATTCTTCACTCAAGAGCAAAGCACATTAAGATTCGTCATCATTTCATAAAAGATCATGTACAGAATGACAAGATTAATGTTTATTTTATTGATTCAAAGAATCAACTAGCAAATCTCTTTACAAAACCATTGGAGAAAAGCTTATTTGAATCAATTCGTATCAAGCTTAATATCATCCTTCCTTTCGACTAAAGTCTATGGTTGATCAGACTCAACATTTCAACTTAAGGAAGTTACTTCAGTCTGGAAATCTTTCTAATCCAAGTATTTTATTTTTGGCATGTAAAAATTGAACAGGTATGATTATCTCTGAATCATTTCTTGCCTTTTTTATTTTTGGAAATTACAATTTTATTGTTGATTTTTTGGAATATATTTCAAATTTTTGGCAGTTATCCTTTTAAATTGTTTTCCGAAAAGGCATCTTTTTATTTGTGTCGATTCATTTGCCCCATTTCGATTTATTTAAATTCTTCGGATTATTTCCGTCAAGCACAGTGTTTTCAAACCCTAATTCTCGAACTCTCGTCTCTCTCTCATTTTTTTTCTCACGAAAACAGTCTACAAATTTCTTTTTCTCTTCCACTCGAGCATGTCGTCAAAGTCCTCCAAATCTACAACAATGTCGTTCTAGAGGAAATCTTCTCGCATTGCTAGTCGCAGCCCTTGCAATATGCCTGAAGGACCAACTCATTTTGATCTGACTGGAGAAGATTCTACCAGGGGTTCTCCTCGTCACGCTGCAGATGAGGAAGTTACACAGGAGGCAACACCCATTTCTATAAAGAGGCGTAAGGTGTTTTTCAAACATTATAAGTTTTTGAAACAGGGTGGAAGTCCTATGGACTTTATCACTAACTTTCTAAAAGACAATGGATACGGAAACGAAACTTTGTTTTTTAGAACAATGGAAAGGTTAGGACTGGCACCAAAGGGAACAGCAGAGAAGGAATTTTTGAACTTACCTTCTGATCCTCGTTTTGGGTCAGAAAATTAGCCTAAGAATAAAGATGACGATGAGAGAATCTTTATAAATTTCCAACCAAAGATGGGTGTGGCGACTGAGATTACTGGAGAAAGAATGAAACTTTTTCGTTCAAAAGAGCATAAAAAGGTTTATGCTCAAATGATGAGCAGAGGGGTTATAAACCCGCGAACAGTTGACTTTGACTTTCTGGATTCTATAAAGGTTAACTTGAGGGAGAAGTTAGCCAAACTTCAATTTGAGAAATTTTGTGTAGAGACATCTGAAGCATATCCTGAATTAACCGCATATTTTTACTCGAATCTGTCATTTCTGGATCAAACTCATATTTAGTTTACTGTATGTGATAGTGTGTTTGATGTAGATGTGGATCTTCTAGCTGGAAATTTTGGGTGTAGAACGAAGTGATTTTCTATCCATAAATGTATCCATCAATCAAGCTACTAAGTTTCTCGTGAAAGACAGATTTCCGAGTGGGAGCATTACTTACTCTCGAATGCCTGCTTCAAATATTCGGCTGCATACGATAGTGATCAATTGCATCAAACCCAAGGCTGCCTCTAAGACTGATATTTCGAGGTTTGAGGCAAAGATAAAGTGGGCAATATGCAATGGAGTTCCTTTTTCACTCCCACATACTATCTTTTTGCACATGTACATAACAGTGATGAAGGAAAAAGGGCAATTGCCCTATTCTGCTTTGATAACAAGATTATTCAGACACTTTCAGATTCAGCCACCTTCTTAACTTCGATCAAGGACTCTTGCTCCTATGGAAATAGGAATGAAAATGATTTCCAAGATGAGGCCGAAAGATCTTTCTAAAGCCCTGGATCTTTTGAAGAAGGAATCATCTAACAAAATCAAGGAATGATCTATTGCTGCAAAGAAGCGCAAGGGAAAGGATGTTGTCCAGAAGACATTCTATCCTTCTGCAGGATGAAGAGGAGGAAGATGAAGATTTGACAATCTATGCCATCACTTTGCGCAATCTTCAAGGTTTTGTTGATTCTGTAGAGCCAGAAGAAGAAGAAGAAGAAGAAGAAGAGAGTGATGCTGAAGAATCTGAAGAGAATGAGGATGAGGATAAAGACTCGGAAGGAGACGCTGGTATAATACCAGAATTGGAGGAGACTAAGGAAACTAGGGACATTGCTGCACTTGAAATAGAGGAGACCGAACTAGAGAAGCGATTTCGTGTTGGAAAGGAGAAGATTCAAGAAGAAGAAGTTTCGTCTCAACCTGAAGGCACCAAAATAGGGGGAGAACATGAGAAAACTCCATTAGTTGCACCTGCTGCTAGTGATGGTATTAGTAGATATCCTGTAGATGTTGAAGATGTATTTACATCTCATTTCCCCGAAGTTCAAGTTGAAGAGGAAACTCCAAGTCAGGGTAAGCAACAAACTGCACACGTTCAAATTGATGTTCCTTCACTTCTGGATGCTCCACAGATCCAATTTACTAAAGCTAGTGCCCAAATTGAACCTAAAGCAAACTATCCAAGGATAGTAGCACTCCTCTTGGAGATAAAGGCATAGCTTTATGCCATGGAGTTTGAGATTCAGAAGTTACATGCTGCTTTAGGATCTACCTCAGAATTTCTTACAGGTAAGGTACAGTCTCTTGACACTCAGGTTCAGACACTGAATCAACAGGCTTCGCAGACTATAGCCAAAGTGGAGAATGTATATCATCAGTGCCTACATAAGCTTGAGGAGACCGTGCAGTTACTGGAGGATTTCCGACTTATTCGCATTCCAAAACAACCCTGATCATCTTTTCATTCACTCTTTTTATTCATGATTGACTTTATCTTTTTGCTGATGACAAAAAGGGGGAGAGTGAGAGCAGATTTAAAGTTCTTGTTTTGATTTTTTCGTTTAAACTTGATTGTGTGGTTTGAACTTTTATGGTGCTTGAACTCTAATTGTTTTGTTGTTGTAGAACTATTAAGACTAATATGTTTTATGGATGCAGATTCTATGTTATTCAATTCTATAATGATCTACTCTTATTATAAACTACCATGTACTGTTAAAGTGTTGTTTTGCAGGATATAATATTTAAATATGCATAAAATTTTTGTCACCATCAAAAAGGGGGAGATTGTTGAAAAAACTCCTATTAGATTTTGAAGTTGACAAAACTTTTCTATTTCAATTCTTATTCTCATTCTGGAAAATACTAGACTTATGTTGAATTCTATCAAAGTCTATCTTACATCAGAAGTCTACCCCACTCTGACGAAGACCCAGACTGAACTCAAGTGAAAAATGAAGAAATAATCAGACTCATGATTATTGTTCTTCCTTTAAGGACTCAGTACGAACAAAATATATTTGGCTTTCTGGTTGAAAATCTCACTTACCTTTTTGGATATTATTAATGAAATCAATCACGGATCTGTAAAATCAATTTGGAAGACAAGTTTTTTTTTTTTTGGAAAGAATCTACTTATGAAAACCAAGATTCTAATTGTATGGGTGACTAGGATCATTGGACTTTCATATCAATCTTCAAATGGCTCGAGATCTCTTTAATTAATTATGTCCAACGGGTTGATTGGAAGAATTCCTTTGGATAGTGCCAACAGTCATAAAGGCATGGAAGAGTATTTAAAGATGTTTTTCGGGTCATTTGCAAGGGTGCGTGAAAGCTAGAATTCCAAAGTCTGAAACTTCTCAAATCACTTGTTCTTCATCAATAGTGCTCATACGTGTATTTGAAAGAGAGAGAAACACTAAGGAATGACTTAGTGAAAGAAAAAGAAACTCTTTACTGAGTAGTTAGTGTTATATTGCTATAATTCACTTTCAATTCATAGTGAAATCCAGCCAGAAGGTTGTCAGCGTGGGAGAGTGGACATAGGCTTAATCTAAACCGAACCACTATAAATCTTGTGTTCATTTTCTCTTCCCTAAACTCCTTCAATTTTTTTGTTGTTATATTTTTCTGAGTTTCGCTATTTTATCTGAGTCTGAATCTTTATTAGAAATCGATTGTCTAATAGACTCAATTTAAAAGAAAATTATTTTTACTGCATCTTTAGATAAATTTGTTTTTACACCTATTTTTACACATATTCACCCTCCTCTAGGTGTTTATATTAGCTCTTTCACTTATCAGTATTGAGATCATCAATGTCTAGCTATAAGAACCTTTTGAATCCCACATTGTCTCACACTTAGAAATGATAAAGCCAACATATAGCTTGAAATGCAACCATAGAAAAGACCTTGAGTAAAATCATTTACTATGAGATAATTAATGTTATGTGATCAATTATTAGCAATTGTGTGGTTCAAATTCAAATTATCTAGGTGGTTGGTATCATTAATGTAAGTTGTTGGACATTCATCATGTAGAATAGATCTATCTTGTACTGATTCGAATTAATTGAAGTTAATCTAACATTATAATCTCTAGGCTAAAGTTTAGGTGCACAGAGCTCATTAGGCGCTACACAGTGATAATACCAATGCCAAAAATGTGTTGTTGGTTGGCTCGATAGAATAGACCGAGTGTAGTAAGTATTAAATGAAGGTATATAGTTTCATAATGCTTTAGAGAACTTGATGAAAATTTTCAAAGCATATCAAACTGCCAACAACTTCTTGTAGCATACTGGTGTGCACCGATCTTGCCAAGAAGTCCGCTTGTTTGGAAAGTCCACCCATGTACACCACATAAACCTGTCTCAATCAACAAAACATACTCATTCACGCAATCAAGATGAACATTAAACTTTCTAACGTGAATTCAACTCCAAGACACAGTAATAAGAATTTCGTTTTGCCTTATGATCTTCAACCGACGCTTCTCTTAAAGGCACCAACACAACACAAATGATGAAACTCATCAAGAGAAGATTGGAAAGAGGGGCCATTTGAGTAGCCATTTTCAACAGCTGATATCGGTTTCCGCTTGTATGACATTCAATAGTGAGGGCTTATTTATGCACGTAGAAGGTCCAAAAGAGAGAATTTTGAGAGAAGAAGTGTATAGCACTCGGAGACGGCCTATTGGTTATCTCGCCACAGGGAGACAGCCGGCTAAACGACGTTCACAGTGCTCTTGAACACATTCTTTCTGACCTGTTCTAACAGTTGAATCGTTGTCCGGTTTCTGGTTCCATGTCTAAGATACACACTCGAATAATCAATTAATATATCAATTCTCATTCTCAAAGTCCGCAAAGACAGCAAGCAAGAGGGCCGTTTTTGTGACATCCTAAATTTTCAGATTCTGTTTTCGATTAAATAAATCGGGCCTTTCATTGACGCGCCGATAGTTCTATTCCCTGAGCTGGCCACTCACAGGATAACTAGCCTATTAGGTGAAGCCGTTAAGGAATCTAAATGTAATAGACTTGAGAATTCGACCAGGGATCAACTGCTCGACCGTGCTAATTTGCAAGGGTCATTACGGCACTATCGAAATCGATCAGAGACAGGAGATAGGTCGATTCAACTGAGATATGTGATCAAAGTGTGGGTGATTCCACCTGATTGCAAAATCCTCGTCGATCGGCACTAGACCGATTTTTCTATCGTTTTGGTACCCGGTGTCCATATTTGAAACCTTGAGATTTTCACGACAACCAAAAGTCGTCAATGTGTCAAAGATGTACATTGTGACTCGAGATAAATCGATCACGGGTCAATTGCACTAAAAATTCCTAAAAGCTACCCGGCAGGTTAGGTCACACTAAAATCGCGTCGGATTGAAATTAACCGCGAATTTGAACCCGATTTCAAAAATTGAAGGTTCTATCGTGTCACAAATCATTTTAGGAACGTCGACTCATCCTCCGAAGAATTTTCGGAGATTCCGAGATTTTTATGGAAATTCGTTTCAGACGTTGCGGAAAAAACTAACGGAAATTCGGATGGGCCAAATTAAAGAAAATTTGGACTTCCAAGCCAAGCCTTTGAGTGTTGGGGACTTGCAGAAAATTGTACGGGATTTTTCTACGTCAAAATTGGACATCAAATTTGGGAATTTGTTGAAGAAATTGAAGACCAAAAATTGTTAAATTCGGATCTAGAAGAGAGCAGCATTTTTGGACATCAAAATTGGGATTATTTGTGAAGATAATACAAGAAAGTAGTTGGGGGAACCAAAGTGGATAAGCATAAGGCCCAGGGGGACCAAGCATTTAACAACCTGGATATGCTTTGTTGACTTTAGTTTCTTTTCTTTTTTTCTTTCCCCTTAATCTTCCTCGGCACCCCACCGGTCCTCTCTCTTTTCCATTCGACCACTCCCCCCTTAAACCGAACATCTCTCTCTCTCTTCTTTGCTTCTGGTTTTGTTTCCTTTCATTCCCCTTTTTTATTTGTTCCTCGTTGAAGCTGCCCCATCCACCGAATTACCCTCATCCACGCCATTTGTCCACAAACCAGCTTCCTCCAGTCAACAAACCAATCCCAACTCCACCAAAGTTGACCGCCCTCAACCCCACACGCCCCCACCGAGTTCTTTCTCCACCCGCTCAGCTCACGAGATAAACTTCCAGCAGTAGACTTCATTTGTTGACCCTGGAGCCCACGCTTTTTCGTCAGCCCAACATCCCCTCATGAAGTCAACCCACGAAGCCGAGCCTCTGCACCGGTTGAAATCAACAAAGTCTTCATCCTGCTCGGTCGCTTCAGCCGCTTCTTCAGCTAGTCGTTGACTCTAGCAACAGCACCAATCCACGCGTCTTCGTCTCCAACAGCTCGAAGACCCCAGCGAAGTAGCAAGCCCACACGTCTTCTCCTCTCCCTGCGGCCACGACCAGCAGCAATTAAGCTGCTTCCTTCACCAAAGCCCAAGCCCGAAGCCAGTCTTCTTTTCCAGCCCAGCAAGGTGACGTTTCAGCCCAGATTTGAAGCCCGTAACTTCAGCCCATTTTCAACTCAGCCTCAAGCCCAACGAAGCACAGCCCAGTTCGTGTAATTCCAGCCCAATTCTGAGCCCAAGCCCGCGACCAGCAGCCCTGCAGTAGCCCAAGGCCAAAGCTCAGCCTTGCTGAGATGTGTTGGGCCGGTTCTAGGCCCAGTCCAAGCCCGTCGACGCCGCTGCAAACTAGAGTTTCGGCCGCCGTCGCGGTAATCCGGTCTTCGTTTTAAACCAATGAGTTTAACTCACTAATACTTGCTTAGTAGGTTAATTGTGCTTAGGGGTTGATTATTTTAGGTTAAGATGGATTAGGTGGTTAGATTAGATTAGATTAGTGAATTTAATTAATTGACATTACATGTTAGGTGGATAGTTAGTGCAATTAGCGAGTAAATAGACTCTAGTATTTATTTAACAAGTCTCGGAAATTTTACGGGCCCGTTCCGGCATATAATTAGGCATTATGGGCCTAAGTATGCATTTATTGTATTTATATAATTTTTTTCATAATTATTTATTTATTTATTTATTTATTTCCGAAAATTAACCCATGATAGTCGGTGATTGGAATTCCGTGCTTATTGCAGTGGTACACTCTGTTTATTTAATTGAGTATCTGAATGTGCAATTTGATTGTGATTTGTGTTTGTGGGTGTTAATTTCCAAAAATGGACAATTTTGGCAATTAAGTGAAAAATTACCGGGCGTCGGTTTACAGCACCAAAAATCTATTTTGGGACCGCTGAAAATAGTGGGAGGTTCGAAAGTGAAAATCTTGTATTTTGCTAAGGTCAGCCGTGTACCCACACACGTATACTTTTATCAAGTATGATAAAAAGGGTAAATTGATTGTGTCTTTAGAACAAAAATACTATAACGGCTCGATGATTCGTATGTCATCTGGAGAATGGACATTATACTATTATAGCTTGATGACTCTCCTGTCATCTTGAGAAAGAATTGCATGTATATCGGCTCGGTGACTCTATATATCATCTTGGAGATAGGACGGTATGATTTAACAGCTCGATGACTCTCACGTCATCTTGAGAAGGAATTGCTTGTATACCGGCTTGGTGGCTCTATATGTCATATTGGAGATAGGACGATATGACCCAACGGTGTGTTATAACGGTTCGATGACTCTTTATGTCGTCTTGGAGATAGAACGTTATGCACAGGTATGTTATAACGGCTCAATGACTCTATATGTCATCTTGGAAATTGAACGTTATGCATACCCGCTCGATGGCTCTATATGTCATCTAGAGATAGAATAGAATACTATCTATATTTCACTTTGTATGAGGAGTCTTGGATTTTGATCGGACTCATAGATAGTATTAAATGGGCCGACCAAGAGATGGTCGTGATGACATGTAATCGACTGGGTCGATTGATCGATGATTCGATCTGATTTGATTGAGTGATATAATTGTCAGTATTTATTATTTGAACTAACTTTCAAAAAGAAACTGAGATCAAGGTAAGCCCTCTTATGCCTATGTGTGCTTAGGCAACCTTTAGGGCATAATTTTCTTCCTAATCGGGTCTTAAGGAGTAGAACTCGCTAAAACGTAGTCTCACCCCGTTGTGGGATCAATTTTTCATGTCCCTAGGTGACGGTTGTGGAGGGCCGGAAGTCCTGAAGTTTGAAAAGGTGGAAGAAATAGAATCGGCGAACCTGTCTGGCTAGTTAGTCATAGGACAATTCCTTTTTGGTAAAACCAATATTTTTGTAAATGACCTGATGCTGTGAATAAACTCGTTTGTTGTAAAAGGTTTGTTTTGGTTTGAAAAAGTTAGCCATACTTTCATATCCCATTATTTTATTATCTGGGGATTTATATCTGCTTCCGCATGCGTATATATTAAATTGAATGGGTTGGCGATGCGTCATGGGACATCGCTATTATATCGACCAAGCAGAGATGGGCACGGGTCCGGAGGATCGAGACGTGACAGTTTTATTAGTGACCTTGCTAATAAAATGTCAACCATTCCGATTCTACTCTACTCTCCCTAAACGAAATTTCTCGCGTTAGTTGATTTATCTCCTCTAAATGGCAACGGAGGCGAAAACCCACAAAGAGAGATATGTCATCAAGGTTTTTCTATGTATAATTTTCCAAATCCTGGGCTATTAAAGGAGTGAATAGAGATGTGGCTAAATCTTTACTCTTTATTACTCGATTACTGACGTATTAATTATCTAGAGGGAATAAATTTAAGAAACAAATTGTACCTCCAATTTTGGGGATGACAAATTTTTATATGGATCTGCCGTTATTGTCATTTATACCGGCATACTATGAGCATAGATGGTTTTTACATTAATATGTTTGAAGTAGTTTACATTTCAAGTGAGTTGAGTATAGGAGTGAGCAAAAGGAATTGCCTAGAGCGGGACCAACTAAACCAAACCGAACCGGCTAGTTCTAGGCAATTCTCAAGGGCACCTGTTTGGATCCCAATTCCATAAAATTGGAACCAATGAATTTCAATCCAATTCCCAAGTTTCAGGTGTGAAACCACTCATCCGAACCACCTAAATTCGACCGATTTTTTTTTACAAATTTAATTTAAAAAAAAAAAAAAAAACTTGAACCTTAACAAACGACGACTCGGATGATAATCTTCTTCTCCATCTTATTGATAAGAAGAAAAATGAAAAGTTCGTCAATGGAACAAGAATAAAAACCCTAACCCCCAAAATTTCACGTTACATACAAGAACGGGAATTTGTGCCCGTCGTCCATTTTGTCCGTCTTCTTTGACAAGCTCGAGAAACTCCCCTAATATCTCTATAAGCTCCCTTATAATTTCTAGCTTGTCTTTTTCTTTCCAATTTTTCGCCTACTTTGTTCCCTTTTTCCCTCCAAGCTCTTTGATCGGTTCACACGTCTGTTAGGAGAGAGGAGCTTCAGTATTGTTTCCGCATCTTGTTGTTTGAATTTGCGCATTCGCAGAAACCGAACGAGGAGTTGTGAGTTCGACATCGTCATTTGCTAACTTCTGAATCTACCAATTCTTGTTTTGTCTTTGACTATCTTGATCGATTTGCTCTCTGTTCGTGTTCGACCACCAATGAGATAGAGATTTGATCAATGAACTTTTGAGGAAGTACTATCATTACATGCTGCCAGTTAAGAAACCACACATTAATTCTAGAAAAATAACGTACGCAAACAATCCACCCTAATAGAATATAATAATAAAAAAAGAAACAAAAGAACACATCAAAAAAATTATTATCGAAATTCACCTAAATCTAGGCTACATCTCCAAGTAGAAGCACTCTGTGAATCCATTAGATTTCGAAGAAAGTTGGAATACAACGATAATATTCTCTCAAAATCAGGGCACAAAGAGATTGAAAACTCTTATAAAGAAAATATTCACTTTTTCATTCTCTCTTTTTCTTCTCTCTATTTTCTTTTTAGCATCTTGATGGCTAACATCTAATTATCGCTAATATAAAGATGTAACTTTTAACTTAAGGATTAATACCCTGAAAAACCTCAAACTGGTACATGTGTGATAAATTTACCCCAAACTATTATTTTAACCATAAAAACCCTAAACTGGAATACTTATGACAAATTTACCCCAAACTAATTTATTCGACCACCAAAAATCCAAAACTAGTATATTTGTAACAAATATACCACATGTTAAATTGGATTAATACCACAAAAAAAAAATCACAAAAATTGTAAACTGTGACAAACGGAGAGTAAAATCCCAAATTGGTATACTAGTCAATTATCACGTGTCATTTAACTTAATAATTTGAAAGTAAAATTTAACAAAAATTAACATAAGGTAAATTTATCACAAGTATGCCAGTTTAGGGTAAATTTGTCGAAAATGTACCAAATTAGGGTTTTTTGTGATCAAAAAATTAGTTTGGGGTAAATTTATTATAGGTGTACCAGTTTTGAGTTTTTCAGGGTATTAAACCTTAACTTAAAAGCAAAATTAATAGAAAAGACAAAAAAAAAAACCCTTAAAAGTAATTTGGCTTCATCCACCAACAATCTCCCATTTGAAGACAAATACACCCGATGTACCAAGTAATTTTGCATCCATCTACTTCAAAAGCTAGTAACTGAAATTCATGCCTATACAATACTTCTCATCAATTAACATGGAGTAATTCCAATTGTAGTAGTATAGAAAATATGTTTTTCTCTGTCTACTACCTTCGTAGACATGTCAGCTAGATTCTTCAAGTCATCAATCTTTTGTAGCTTTAAGTCATTATACTTCAATGCTGACTTGATAAAGCAACGACGCTTTTTGATATGTCTAGGACTTGAGTGATAAAGCTGCATTCTTTGCTAAGCGCATTGCACTTTAACTATTACTCCACAGTGTGCTCACTGGCTGCTTTCAATGTAACTCCTCCATATAATCTTGTAACCTTATGATTTTCTTAAAGATTTCCGTGATTGCCACGTACTCCGCTTTTCCATTGATAGAACCACTATCATTTGTAGTTGAGATACCCACCTTAGTACTATACTTGCAACTGTAAAGACATATACAAAGGTACTCTTACCACTATCTTAATCATCTAAGTGATCTTCATCCACATAACCCTATAATTATAGAGATGTACTACCATAACAAAAAGAGTAATTTGATGTACCAGTTAAATATCTTAATATTCATTGTATTGCATTCCAATGCTCTTTGCTCCAATTCTGCATATATCAACTCACAACTCTCACTATCTAACTTGGCTGGCTTCTGGTACGTCTATATGTCTCACGATAGTCTATGCCAAGCACAGTTTTGTTTTGAGACGGCCTCTATGGACCAATCTTATCCAGCTTAGCTCTACTTTGACGAACACTCCCTGGATTCTAGCAGCTGATTTCAATGCTATTCGTGAACCGTATGATAGAGTGGGAAGTTCTAATAGGTGGATCCCGGCTTTTGATGAGTTTCGTGATTGTCTCAACCAAGCCGGTCTTGATGATCTAAGGTATATTGGCCATAGATTCACTTGGGCCACTTCTAGGGGTCCTACTCGCAAACAAAGGAAAATAGACAGAGTGTTGGTAAACGCTTGTTGGAATGCTCGATAATCCTTCTCTGAAGCAACTTTCTTGGCTCCTGGTATTTCGGATCATTGCCCAATGGTTATGAAAATCATGTCTCCTCCTAGGACAAGCAAGCCTTTTAAGTTCTTCAATTACTGGACTACTCATCTAGACTTTTTCAACTTAGTGGCTCAAGTTTGGGATTCGCCTCTCAATGGCAATCCGATGTTCATCTTATGTTCCAAGCTTCGTCTTCTTAAGTGCAGGTTGAAACAACTCAATAAAGAATCATTCTCAGATATTTCCTCTCGAACGGCTGAGGCGAGGATTGATCTAAGGAATATCCAGGATGCTCTTCATAATGATCCACTCAATCTTCAGCTTGCCGAAGCCGAAAAGTTAAAGCTCCAGACCTTCTCGGAGTTGCGCCTTCAAGAGGAATCCTTTTATAGACAAAATTCTCGGGTTCGTTGGCTAAAAGAAGGGGACCTTAATACAAAAAATTTTCACCATTCGGTGAATAGAAGACACCTTCGGAATACGGTGCTATCTCTTGTTGAAGGGGATAATATCATTTTGGATTCCATTGAAGTTCAAAGGCGCTTTGTCTCGCATTTTAGTGATTTGCTGGCTGCCTCTCCTCTTCCCGGTCGGCCTGCATTAGATGAAGTCCGTGCGGTCCTGAGCCACACCCTAAATGAAGACCAAGTACGCTTTATTTCCAATCCTGTCTTCGACTTGGAAATCCAAGATACTCTTTTTTCGCTTGCTACGGGCAAGTCCCCTGGTCCTGATGGATTTAATGTTGAGTTCTTCAAACATTCATGGGAGATTGTTGGCCCTTCGGTAATCTTGGCGGTTAAAGAATTTTTTGTTACTGGCAAACTGCTTCGCGAGATAAATGCAACCATCTTAGCCTTGGTTCCTAAAGTCCCTAACGCCTCTAATGTCAATGACTTTCGTCCCATTGCTTGTTGCAATACTGTGTACAAATGTATTACCAAGATAATAGCCAATCGGATGTCCCATGTTCTGCCTTCTATTGTTAGTTTACCTCAAGGTGCCTTTGTCAAAGGTAGACATATTAGCGACAATATTTTGATTACTCAGGAACTTTTTCGGGACTTTCATCTTGATCTGTATCGACCAAAGTGTGTTATAAAAGTCGATTTTCGCAAGGCTTATGATACGGTCAATTGGGACTTCATTGAATTGATCTTACAAGCTTTTGGTTTCCCGTTAGACTTTATTGCCCGCATAATGATCTGCATAAGGTCCCCCAAGTTTTCTGTTTCTATAAATGGGGACCTCCATGGATTTTTCTCGAGTGGCAGGGGTATTCGTCAAGGGGACCCAATGTCGCCTTACATCTTCACCTTTGTGATGGAAGTGTTTACGGGCTTATTGGAAATTCAAATAAGACAACCAGCCTTTGGTTTCTACTGGCGTTGTAAGTCTACTAGACTTTCTCATCTCTTCTTTGCTGATGACGTTCTCCTATTTGTTGAAGCTAGCTTAGCCTCGATTGATCTTTTGAAAGAAGGCATTGATAGATTCTCTGATATGAGTGGGCTGAGGCCGAATCTAAATAAGAGTGAAGTTTTTTTGTCTGGGGGCTCGCATACTCTCCATGATGAGATTTTAAGCAGGCTAGGTTATCAGAAGGGATCTCTACCATTTCGCTACCTTGGTGTACCGGTTATCTCTTCTAGATTGGAAAAGACAGACTGTGTCTCTCTAGTCAATGCAATTACTGCTCGAGTTCAATCTTGGACACACAGATTCCTCTCGTTTGTGGGTCGCATGCAACTTATCAGGTCGGTTCTTCATTCCATCCAAGTTTTTTGGTCTAATTTTTTCTTCCTTCCCTGCTCGGTTCTTAATTGTATTGAGCAAATTCTGCGTCAATTCCTTTGGAAAGGCCCGAGGATGGGGCCGGGTGGAGCTAAGGTATCTTGGAGTGATGTGTGTTTACCAAAGAAGGAAGGCGGCTTGGGTATTTGTACCCTTCAGGAAAGTAATATTGCCTCTATGCTCAAGCACATTTGGATTCTCTTTTCTGATAAGGAATCTCTTTGGTGCAAGTGGATACACTCCAACTTTTTAAAGCATAAGAATTTTTGGGTTGTCCAGCGTCCTACTCAATGTTCATGGGCTTGGAGAAAGTTATTGGACCTCCGTGGTCACTTCCAACAGTATTTTAAATGGATCATTAGTAATGGGCAGTCGGTTTCATTCTGGTTTGATCTTTGGCATCAAAAGGGACCGTTGTACAAGATCTTTTTGAACCAGCAAATTTACCGGACCGGTATCTCTCGCCTAGCCTCGGTGGCGGATGGCTTCACCACCCATATGGGTTGGTACGTTATAAATATCATGGCCAATTGGGATGATCCCCTCCCGGTGATAAATCAAGAAGATGATCGGATTCAATGGCTTGGCCACCTGACAGGACGGTTCTCTACAGCCTCGGCTTGGGAGTTTATTCGCCCAAAGAGTAACTCAGTCCCTTGGTACTCCTTTATTTGGAGTCCTTCTCTTCCTCCGCGGTATCAGACACTTCTGTGGCTCATTACTCGCAACTGGCTGCCTACTCAGGTCTTACTTATCTCCTACACTAGAATTGCAAATGCTAATTGCCCCTTCTGTTTATGTAGACCAGATTTTGTGGACCACTTATTTTTTGCCTGTCGAGTTTCAAGTAATCTCGTTTCCTTTTGGGCGGCCAAATTCAACCTCTCTTGGCGAAACAAGCCTTGGATGGATAATCTTGCATGGGCAACCAGGATGTTTGCAGATGATAGCTTCTTCCAATCTATGGCTCGCTTCAGCTTTGGCGCTCTTTGTTATATTATTTGGAAAGAGCGCAATAATATGTTATTTCGCAATCAGGCCCTCTTTATCCCGACGATGAAGATGCACCTTCAAAAGGCTATTAAAGATAAGGCGTTGACCTTTAAGCGTGTTCCGAATAACCACAAGAATAGAAGGCTACTACGGAGCTGGGATCTACATCCATCTATCTTTGATTGATGGAGGTTCTTTCTAGTGTTTGTTTGTTAGTCTTTTCTTTCTTGTCTTGTTCTTTCGATAGTTCTTTCTTTCCTTGGGATCCCATGGCACCCTTACACTCTCTTTGACGACTGTCTTCCTGAGTGTTTGTCTCCTATTTGGTGCTGGTTATCCTTCCTTGTATTCTTTTGGCAAAATCAATATAATTCGTACCTTTACCAAAAAAAAAAAAACTCTCACTATCTGTGCAATGTTTGGTCTTGTGCTCACCATGGCCTACATCAAATTTCCCACTGCTAATGCATATGGAATTACTGTCATCTCATCTTTCAAAGCTTTAGTACTCGAACACATGTCCTAGGAAAGTTTGAAGTGACTTGCTAGAGGAGTCGCAATCAGTTTTACCTTATCCATGTTAAATCCTCTTAATACCTTGTTCACATAATCTTCTTGCGACAGCCATAATTTCTTATTTTTCTTGTCCTTAATGATTTTCATGCCTAAGAAACTCTTGGCCTCTCCCAAGTCTTTCATAGCAAACTACAATGATAACATCTTCTTCACTTTTGTGATTCTCTTCATATAAGAGCAAGCCACTATCATGCCATCCATATATAAAGAGAGATACACGATACCACTATTGTCATACTTGCGAAAATAAACATAATGATCAGCCTCACAGTATGCAAATCCATTTTCTTCTATGAAACTATCAAACTTTAAGTACCATTGCTGCAGAGCTTATTTCAAGCCATACAAGTTTTTCTTCAAGCTACATATCATGTGCTCCTTACCTTTAACCTCAAAACCTTTATGTTGCAACATGTATAACTCTTCATCTAGGTCACCATGTAAAAATTTCATTTTCACCTCTAGCTGTTCAAGATGAAGATTCTCCATTGCAATTATACTCAACATAACTCCAATTGATGTCATTTTCACTACTAGTGAAAACATCTCGAAATAGTCAATCTCTTCTTTTTGAGAAAAGTCTTTCACCACAAGTCTCGCATTGTATCTAATACTACAACTTGCTTCATTCTTAATCGTGTGTACCCACTTGTTTAACAAAGCTTTTTTACTTGTGGGCAACTTGGTCAACTCCCAATTTTTGTTCTGAAGTAACAAACTCAACTTGTTTTTTCATAGCAAGCTCCCATTGCATTTGAGATGTGTCTTTTTTTGCCTCATCATAAGTCTCTAGTTCTTTCGAATCTGTATATAATATATGGCTCAAAACATTATTTGTCGATGGATCAAAAATTACATTTGGCTTTCTCACATGTGTGGACCTCCTCAAGACAGGTACTTCAAGATTGTTTGCATTCCTCTTGAACTACATCCTCACTAACAATAAACTCATCTTAAACCTCTCCTTTAGGTGCACTCTAATCTATGGGAACCATCTTTATGGGCATTGTGTCTAGCTCAACGTATTCTGGTTCTACTGTCTTCGAAATACCACATTTCGACTGCGAATGACTTTGTTATTCTCATAATCCCAAAACCTATAGCCATGCTCATCGCCTCCATATCCAATAAAGATGCACTTCTAGGACATGGTATCAAGTTTCTTCCGATTCTCCCTATTAATCAAAAAGCATATGCAATACAACCAAATACTTTTAGATGTAAATAATTAATCATTTTACCTTACCACTACTCATGTATTATTTTTCTAACACACTAGATGAATTCCTGTTAATAAGATAAATAGCTACATCAATTGTAACAGTTCATAAGTGTAGCGGGAGATCTACTTGTAGTCTCATGCATCTTGCACGTTTTAGAATAGTCATGTTTATCCTCTCAGCTACACCATTTTCTTGAGGAGTTTTAGGTTCAGTTTTCAACTCGTGTATGAATTCCCAGCTTAAATATTTTACAAATTCCTTAATTGTATATTCACTACCATTATCAAACTTTAAAACTTTAATTTGATAACTTATCTCCCTTTCTACCATGGTCTTTCACATTTTAAGCATCCCAAATACTTTTGCTTTTTTTTCTGAGAGCATAGACCCAAGTTTTCTTTATCTCATCATCAACGAAGGTGACAAAATATCTCTTACCACCATAAGAGAGTATCTAAGCCGGTCCCCACACATCAGTATGAACCAACTCTAGCTTCTGGCTTTTGTCCTATCACCCATTCAATCGAAAACTGACTACATTTTGTTTTCCATAAATACATCACAGAAATCCAACTCAACTTTTTGCAAACCCGGAAGTGATTTCTTCAAGTATAACTGTTTTACACCATTTTTACCAAGATGTCCCAAACGATAATGCCAAAAAGTAGATAAAATCACCTATAGCCACTATAATTGTAACCATATCACTGATATTCTCCCCTTAGATAAGGTAAAGTGTATGCCTATGCTTTCCCTTTGCTACTTCTCTTGCCCCTGAGATTATTTTCTACTCTCCGCATCCAAAAGTTATTACCATACTTTCTTGGTTAAATTTACTTGATGAGATCAGATTTTTCTTTAATTTCGGAATATGCTTGGTTTCATGCAAAACTAAATGTCATCCACTTGATATGTTCACAGTCACAATTTCTTTTCCAACAATTAGACACATATGGTCATTTCCCACCACCACTTGCCCCAAATCTCCACTGGCATAATCAGCAAATATATCTCTTTGCGAGATGCAATGGAAAGAAACATCGGAATCAATAAACTACCCGTCTGTCATCAAGTCAAACCCTATAGACAAACGCAAGTTCTCTAGCAAAGGTTCATCGCTAACCACATTCACTTCCATATTAGCTTCTTGATTCTCATCCTGCTACTTCATTTTGTAAGCTTCATGTTGAAACCTCCAGTGTCCAGTCTAGCGACAAAACCAACACTCATCTCTTGCAACATGTCTCTATCCCCTTGATTATGACTTGTCACACTCGCTGAATTTTCCTCTACTTTTACTTTTTCCACAGTTCCACAACTAATGTTGTCGAAGATGTAGGTGACAGAAAATTATCTCAACCTGAGACTTTTCTTCGCGTCTCTTCATCTATGATATTACTCACAGCATCATCCAAAGTCAAATCATCTTTCATGGTGCTCAAAATTCCCGGCACTATGGTATTGTAGCTTTCTGGAATGAAGCATAAAAATAATAAAGCTTGAAGCTTCATATCTAGATCTATGCCTATAGATTCCAACTAACCCATGACTTGTGCCAAACTATTAATATGCTCTACCACAAAACCCCTGTCAAATAACTTCATATTAACCAATTTCTTTAGCAAAAATACATTATTTGATGTGGACGCTTCTTGTAAATATTCGTTAGAATTCCATGGCTTCTTTGGCAATTTTTGCTTTCGCGATGTGGTATCCTATATTTTTTGTTAGCCCTAGACGAATCGCACTTATGCCTTTCAATCATGAATTTTTCATATAGATTATGCTGTCATATCCACTTTCGCAATCTCGGGTTCCCAACTCCCAACTCTCAAGTGATGCATAGAAATCTTTTTGATAAAGATAGTCCTTGATTTAAAGTTTCTACCATCTGAAATCCTGCCCATCGAACTTATCAATTCTGATTTTGTCTTCTGCTATATTGTTTACTTTCAATCAAACGTCACCAAAAAACCCTTAATATTCTCGATTAGCCAACATAGGCTCTGATACCAGTTTTTAGGAAATCGCATGTCAATTCCAGAAAAAATATCGCACGAAAACAACCCACCCAAACAGAATATAATAACAAAGAACATAATGGAAAGAGCACACCAGAAAATTTATTATCAAAATTTATCCAAATCGAGGCTACATCTCTGTGTAGAGGCACTCTCAAATCCACTATTCCACTAGACTTTGAAGAAAGTCGGCATACAATAATGATCTTTTCTCAATATCAGGCACAAAGAGATTGAAAACTCTCACAAAGAAAAACCTTATTTTTTTCTTCTCTCTCTTTTTTTCTCTCTATTTTCTTTTTCAGCACATTGACGACTAGCCTCTAACTATCGCTTATATAAAGGTATAGCTTTCAACCTAAAAGAAAATTAATAGAAATGACAAAAAAAAAAAAAACGCCCCCCGTAAAAGTAATTTGGCTTCATCGACAACAATTGGCTGATTTTGTTGAGAAATTGCACGTCGACTCCAAAAAATAACTCACACAAACAATCCACCCAAATAGAATATAATAATAAAGAACAAAATCGAAAGAACACATTAGAAAATTTGTTATCGAAGTTCGCCCAAACCTAGTTTACGTCTCCATATAGAGGCACTTTGTAAATCTACTTAACTTCAAAGAAAGTTAAAATACAATGATGATCTTCTCTCAAGATCAATGCACAAAGGGATTCAGAACTCTCACAAAGAAAACATTCACTTTTTTCTTCTATCTTTTTATTTTCTCTCTATTTTCTTTTTCAACACCATGACGGTTAACATCTAACTATCGCCGATATAAAGGTGTAGCTTTTAACTAAAAAGCAAAATTAATAGAAAAGACAAAAAAAAAAAAAAAAAAAACCTCTTAAAAGTAATTTGGCTTCACCCGCCAACGGCTACTTCCTTTTACCCACTTGGGAAGTGAATCCGACCAAGTGGTCCGATTCTTGGTTCCAAAAACTAGGAACTAGTCGCTCTAACCTGGTTCTCGATTCTCGGGTGGAAACTAGACAACCTAGGAACTGATCACCCCTAGTCGACTGCTACATGTTTAAGCATATCAATTCCCTAATTCCTCTTCCTTGTCTTTAGTTTATATCTTTTTTTTTTTTTTTTTACATATTTGATGGGAAATACATATAAAAAAAATAGCATAATATAGCATTCATTAAAAAGAAAAACTTAAAAAGGAATAATTGGAATAGCCCAATAATTAGAAAACATATATAAATTGAATATACATTTGTAATTAACATTATTGCAAACTGCATTGCTTCAAGATAAGTAAATCCCTTCCCCATTCTAGCCATTTATTTATTTATTTATCATTGAATGTTAATTTCATTAATTGCGCACTAGCATAATCACCCAGTGCATTTAGTGGATAAAATTAAAATCAATTCAAGTTCCTTGACAAAAAAAAAAAAAAATTTGACAGTAAAAGAGAAAGGGTATTGAAAGGGCGTTAAAGTAATCTAGCATAATCGAGTTCTCAAATCCATTTAATCTCTAGTTTATAGAAGTAAAGTACCCTCCGACATTTCACTTGGATTTCTAATTTATCCACCAAAAACTAATTAGTGGCAACTCCGAAAATAAATTGATCCGCATGTTAAAGATGGAACCTAAGTTGCAATTTGGTATGGCCCTTGGAGAGCCTAAACTAGGTTGAATTTAAAAATCCATTAGCTAAACCTTGAGGTGGTTCACCATTAAGGAAAGTCTGATCGAGTATTGGTTACTAGATTAAGTTAAATACGGATGTAATAGTGTGGGTTAGATTGAGTATTAGTCGCTATATTTGTATTGTATGAAAAAGTATTAAAACGGATTAAATAGGTCAATTTAAATCAGACCATTTTCAACCCAATCCACCTGTTTGACAATTCCAAGTGCCGAACTATCCGCATCACCCCAATTCTTCATACAAGGCTTGAGACTAAGGGGCGAAAAGATTCTGCCCTTAGCTTGAAGAAAAAGTCATGTCACCGAGCTAAACTCAGGGTGGTCTAACTGTCCTTGTTGATTGGTCTTGGCAAGCAATTAATAGCTTCACTCGAAAATGAGTTTTCAATAGCCTTAGAACAAGTAAAAACTCTCTATGCGTAAATCTAGATGTGCCAACACTTCTTAATGGCTAGACGCACAGTTTTGGCATTCCTTTTTTTTTTTTCCTGAAAATTTTGGCATTCCTTAATATGTATACATTACCACCAAATGGGAGATAGAGAAGGCCGCCTGTAGAATATTTTTCTTCTAGTGACAACGCAAGCAATAATTATCCATATTTTATGGAAAATCACCTCTAGGTGACAGTTTATTTTCATTAAAATGTATCATACTCAAAAATTCTAACCAGAAGTTTTGTACAACAAGGCATCATCTTTTTTATTAGACGATCGTTCTTCTGTTGATGGGCATTACTGGATTCCCAACAATACAATACATCACAGATACTGTTAACTCTATTCCTGCTACATAACAAAGATTTATGTAAATGTTAAGTGTGCCACGGACAGGGTATATAATAAATTGACTTTCACCATTGCCCACCCACGGAGGTAGAAAGAACCAAAATGCTTCCCAATCACAATTACAATTGATACAAGAATGAGAGAAAAGACTTCATGGCAAAATTACCCCGTCCACCTCAGAGGTGGTGCGTTAAGACTTAACCCTGCAGTACTCTGCCTGACCAAACTCGCTAGATGACTGTCAAAAAAATGAACTTGGAGTAGAATCACGGGATAGAAAAGTGGCTGCCCTTCAGGACATGTTAAAACCTTCTGAGATATCGGGAATAATGTTTGTCAGCAAGCAAACAACACAGACTTGCCTCACCAGTTTCCATCTCAGAGAAGCTGTTGAAATTGCATGCATTTTGTCTTCTCCATGCCACAATCCCACAAACTAGCGTTCACACAGCGGCAACCTAAGACTGAAAGCAGTTCACCACACCAAACACGGTAAATTTGCTGAGAAAAACCCAAAACCTTTCAGTGGAGAACAGAAATATTAATGCATACTGAATGGGAGCATTAGCACAGCAAGTGACCTGCTACCTCTAGATAACTTCAAGGGTTCTCTATGTCACCTTCAAGATTTCATGGAAGGCCTCTTGAGGTATATCAACAGAACCAACACGTTTCATTCTCTTCTTTCCTTCCTTTTGCTTCTCCAAAAGTTTTCTCTTGCGCGTAACATCCCCTCCATAACACTTGGCAAGAACGTTTTTTCTCATGGCAGATATCCTATACATAAACACATGGGCACTACATTAATCAAAGACCACTCAAGAACAATGTCTTTTAACTACTTGTGACATCAAAATTTAGTAAGAGCTAGAAAATTCAGACGGCTTTAGATGGAGGCAGGGCAAGGACAGACCGAAAATAAAATCTTAATGGGGGGAAGTACGAGATTTTGACTCCATGCACTTGGTGCATAATTTATCTACTGTAACAGGAGAACTACCTTTTATCTGCATAATTACTATCTGAAAAGTAGACTTATTAGAACGGTGATACAAATTGCTAGGGTTTTCAAATTCACGTTCCAGAGAGTGATGCGCTTTCCTCCAACAAAGTAATGTAGCAATCAGTATTGACATTCTAAAAAGTGACAACGAATGCATGTCTTGAGAGATCATTTGTACTCCCAGCATTACCAACTGAAAAGAAAGTCAAATTCATGTTTCTAATTTCAAGTACAAAATTCCCCAACTGAGATACAACCAACTTTAACTATCCAACATGGTCCCACACCAAGTTATCATTCACGTGAAAGAGCCACCTCACAGACATAGACAACAAAAAATTGGCCAATTGCACTACTATTCACACTTGGCGAGTATCCTGAGAATGGTCAAGTGGGATTGAACATTAACTCATCTCATAGTCAATGAGGGATTTGAAGCTTCTCTGCTTATCTATCAAAGTGAGCTAACAATAAAAGAGAGCTTTAGCTTTAGCTTTAGCTTGAAGCTCTTCTCCCGGCATTACTTTTTGGGTCTCTTTTGGTTTTCATCAATTATTTTCAACTATTGGGGGGACCCAATATTCTATGTGATTACTGGGGACAAGCTTCAATGTTCTTCAAAATGTAAACACGGTTGTCACCAGTAAAATCTTGGCAAGTTCCTTACAGGGGCAAACTCTTTTTCTGGTCACATTACGGGGACAAAGGCAACAATTAAGTATAATGAAGCACATATTATTTTACTCTTTGGAAGCCCATTTCACACACCCAGGTTAGTCCCTTGGGCCAGGAGCCTGCAACTATATCAGAAGTAAAAGGAGATTTCAGTACTTACGTCTCCCTTGCAATGACCTTTGATCCAATTGCAGCTTGTATAATTATCTCAAACATTTGTCTGATCAAAACTGAGATAATAAGAGACTGCACTAAAATAATACCACCAAACAAAATGAAAGCACATCAAGAAAACTAAATCATATACCTGTCTATAAATTTCTTCAGCTTCTCAACCAATTCACGGCCAACACGCTGTGCCTTCAAGGTATGAACTATTGTTGCCATGGCATCAACAGTTTGTCCATTCAAGAGAATATCAAGCTTCACTAAATCAGATTGCTGATAGCTGAACCAATCCATCAAACAGATCAAAACCTCAAAGTGATAAATATATTCAAGACTCTAGCAGTAGACCTTTTCCTTGAGCCAATGTATCTCTAGTATTTTAACTTCAAAGCGTATAATCTAGCCATAAGTTCCTTTTACGATGGAAAACAGCCAAGTTTAAGCAACACTGTACACTACGGAGGTAATGGTGCTACAAGCTGCAGGTCCTTCAAAATTCACTGACAAGCAACTGTTTGCCATATCATAACACTTCACATAGGAGAACAGTACAATAGCTCATCAAGCCCCCTCGTCAACCGCCCACCACCCCCCCCCCTCCAGGCCCCTCTCTCTGAAACACCCCTAATCTCCGTCCCTTTCCTCATTTCTTTTCTTTCTTTCCTTCATTCCCTACTTCCTCTGCCAACTCCAAACAATTGGGAAGGGCATCATGCCCAATTCTTATCGGGGATAGTAACAGCAGCAGCACAAAAGGCTTATCTCGAGCAGTTGTAACTTAATGTTTTGCCAAGAAATGGACGACAACCAAGCACCAAAAGAGAGCCCATGGGGCCATCACACCACTTCTATTATGCTAGTTAAGATAAAACAGAATATAAGTGTGTAGAATATTCGAATCATGATCCTCACAACTTCAATCGTTCATGTAACAGACTCAAACACAGAGATTTCACTTACTCTGCATCCTCATAGTCAAATGAAGCGTATCCAGATGTTAAACTCTTGAGTTCATTATAAAAGTCAACAACAATCTCTCTCAAAGGTAAGCGGTACTTCATAAAGACCCGTTGGCTGCATATGTCAAACTCAAAAAGATCAATCTCATGCATAAGTGAGACAAGATAAGAAATAGAAAACATGTGCACTAGAAACCATCTTCCCGAATAAACAAAAAAGGTGAATAATGCTAAAAACAGCCATTTACAAAATATATTAGTGATTCAACCCCTTCCCCCAAAAAGGAGACAGTGTGAACTGAAAATAACACACCAGCACGAGAGAGAGAGAGAGAGAGAGAGAGGTGGAAGAATTTGCTCCTACTGTCTGTCAGTCCAATGCATGCATGTGAAAAATCAAATTTACACAGAAGATCATTCTCCAAGCTATCACTATTTTTCCCTTGAAGTCCAAATTAAAAGGTCAGGGTATTATAGGTCAATCAGTGTAGATTTATCTAAGAAGAATGGCTTTTCTATCTGTGGAGCAGAAAGATTCTTTTGTTTCAGTTCAATTTTTGCTCCTAACCCAAATAGTTCAGCACACGCACGCACAGCAATTTAAACAACAGATATCAATAATGTTACAACCAAGAGCTTTCTTCCACCTCATGATCCAGCAAAAAGGCAATGGTTTGGCACAGTATCTACCTGTCAATGAATGAGTATTCCAGCTGCTGACCTCGTCTCTCGGAGCAAAGTGTGATGACAGATCCAACATACCTTCAGGCAGATAGCAGATGAAAATCAGAAGTACATATGATTTTGCACTTCCCAGTGTTGAAAGAACTATTATTATTTTTAAGGGAGTATGAGAGCTTACTCACTAGGAATAATAACGGTAGCTATAACTGTAGGTTCCCAGCAGGCTGTCACCCGACTTTTGGGATTTGATGGCAACAAGGCAGGATTCTGAACTTCTAATTTGCTATAGAGAGAGAGAGACGAGTCAACCGAAAAGTTAGCTAAATGCAAAAACACACAACAGAAAGAGACAATAAATTAGTCTTATACCTTCCATCAGAATACTCAAAAATATATGGCACAGTTGGAACAGTTGAAATGACATGAGCTCCATACTCCTGAAATGACAAATTTAAAAAATGATATGAAAAAGGAGAAATAATAATAAAAGGGATTAACTTTGGAAAAAAAAAGGTTGATCGACATGAAATGATTCCCACTATAGTCATAGAGCCATTGAACAGCATGACACATAGTCTCCAAATTAATGGAAGCATTATTAAATGCCCCAGAATTGTTGCAGATAGAAAGTAATTTTTAAGACTACTATTCTTTTTACTGAAGGGGAGCCATGGCACAATGATAAAGCTGTCACCATGTGACCTGGAGATCTCAGTATCAAGTCATGGAAACAGCCTATTGCCATAATTGCATGGTAAGGCTGCGCACTTTAGACCCAAAGTGATCTGACCCTTCCCCAGCACAGCACATTGCAGGAACTTCATGCACCAGGCTGCTCACTTTTAACTCCTATTCTATCAACCGCCAATGGAAATCTGGAAATCCACATGTGGTCTTTTCCTAATGATAAATCTACTGAACTAACAATAATCATGCCTGATTCCAACATTACATAACAATTACACCCGTCTCCATCTAAACATATCTACTGGCAGTGTATATAATGTGGTTACATCATAAAATACACACCGCTATTTGGTAACTATCACTAACAAGTAAAAGAAGAGAAAAAGAACTCATCACATGTTGACATGTAGAGTATGATAAGTTAATTGTGATTGTATATTCGTGAAGGGGAGACATAGCGTTAAAATATCCATATAAGGATTTGCTTGATAAACCATCTAACTTGCGGAAATCATAGAGTATCTGTATTTTTGTTTTGAATGACATAGGTATCTGTATTTATATGTGTAAATGTTGCATATTATTATATATGAATCATCCTTCGATTTATTAAACAAGTTTTATCATTCTTCGAGTTTATTTAGTTTTCTTTCTAGGAACATGAAATTAGTTTGTGCTTCAGTTTTAAAAAGAAAAATTCGTACTCATCTGGTCTTAGTTATTGACTTGACTTCAAATAACATGGCCTATCTAAGAAAAGAACAGACTTACAATTAAAAAAAAAAAAAAATATATATATATATATATATATATATATATAAAAGTCAATTTAGTGAGAGTTATGCAGAGGAAATCATATGTTTCGTTTCCTAAGTTTATTCTAGCCTCCAATATTTGTATTTAGTTAGGGCACATGATATATAATAAGCAATTTCCCATTTAAATAAGAAATGTTAACAAGAAAATGGAGAGGAATGCAACTGGAAAAAGAAATCAACATTGGAGTAATTATTAAGTGTTTTACTGAAGAATGTAAGGAAAGAAAGAGAAGTTATCTGAACTTATGACCATGAGATATATGATCGAGGAAAACAACAACATGAACAAGAGTGGGTCAGTGCCAAAGGGAACATTTTCTGATAGGTAATGAGAAAATAACATGACGCAAGATATTTATAAGCAGAACACAAACACAAGTAACTTGAAAATAACAAGATTTGGAACATTTTCAACAACAAAGATTAATTTTTATCGTGCCAGATAGGATAAAGGATATTTTAGCAATAAACAAAGTAGCTTGAATTGTCAACACAAACATGAATGCAAAACATCAATTGACAGAAAAGAAAAAGTGGATTAAACAAAGAAAATAAGCCACTCTAATATTGATGAGTATAGCCCCCTTAAAAAGCCCACTTTCATGTACTATAAGATGATCAACCTCTAATTATCGAGTGCACAGGAAGCGTCATGCTTATGCTTGCCAGGCTATTTTCATGAAACGATTGCTTCATTGAAAAAACAGCCATTTTAATCACACTAAAGCCATTAATGCACAATTCCATTCACAAGCAACGAATCCCTGGTATTTTGACCAAAACATTCTTAGAAGTGTTTTCTCATCAGCCCATTTGATCAAAGGTGAAGATGTTCAGGCTTCTCCATGAACATAGCAGCACCACATTGAACCATCAAGAGATAACTTCACGGACCTCACCAAAGTACAAAGTTTACACGTTCTTCCAGCAAGTTTACTGTAATAAATTGCCAGGTTTATCTTTAGCATAAAATAACAAAGAATGAGGGAGAATACCTGTGCAAGCCGCTGATGAAAAACATCCATGTGAAGCAAACCTAGGAAACCACACCTGCAAGAAATATAAAGAATCATCATCGATCCTACAGATGGATTGGAACCGATAACATTAAATGAAAGTAGAACCAAGCTGCTTCAGCAATCAGAAGAACATGTTGTCGTGTAGGGGTTGATTCCATACCTGAAACCAAGGCCAAGGGCTGTACTACTTTCTTTGCTAATTGAGACGCTGGCATCGTTGCATGTAAGCCTTTCTATTGCATGATTAAGTACCTCAAAATCGGAACCATCCGCTGGATAAAGACCAGAAAAAACCATGTGCTTTGCGGGCTTGAAACCTGAATTTAGGACCAACCCAAAACCGTTAATAAGGGCAAACTGCAAGGACAAGAAACTGTAAATCCAAACAAAGTCAGATTGGAGCATAAAACATGACTATCTATTGATAGGGAAAGCAATAGACCGATTACAAGTAAGCCACCAAACTGAGTCCAATGCTTCCAGTAATCAGAGAAGAATATGCAGTCCACGTAACACTTATATCAGCTTCATTCACATTCATTAAGACAGTGCCTATTACACTAGAAGAAAGGCTATTCTACAGTAAGTGGACTGATTGCAGTTTATATGAAGGGAAACAACTGCAATGCAACTGTTTTATCGAGAAATTAATCTGTAGAATCACACACCTCATTTCTGCACCCCAACCAACCGCCTACTCATGGATGTTTTCACTACTGGACCAGTGATAAAACTGCTCAAGTAACCAGTTCATCAGAAAGATATACCACAAAACATTTGGGGAAAATTACAGCTTGTGCACCTCTAATAAGACCCAATTTTTCATCACTATTTTACTTTCAAAATAATCAAGACATTACTACCTAAACTTTATGCCACAAAATAAAATCCACGGTTATCACGTGCTTTTAGTGCAAAATTCGCCAAATACATGAAAATGTCCATTTACATCTAAGACGTGAAAAACTTTCTCAAATACTCAATTCAAGTTTTAATATTTCATCCAGATGAAATTTTGATGTAATTTTTTATTAATTCTATTAGTGATTTAGGTGATGTCAAAATGGACTTTCTAGTATCAAAACAACGGCAAGTTTGGGGTATATTGACTTTTTCACAGATTAATGACAAATAGACAACCACCTCAAGCAATTTGGTTTTTTTATAAGATCAGTTTAATAAAAGGAAAGTAAATTGAAGAGCTTTCCTAGCGATGTTCACTTCTCTGTTCAGAGAGATAAAAGTGTTCTAATTGACAGGAACTCAAAACTTTAGCCTACCATTTTTAGGTAAAAGATGATGTCCTGCTAACAGTTCTATGAAGAACCAAGTGAAATACAACTTTAAAGATCATCTTTACCAGATTGAAATTTTTCTCAGTTCAATTTTGCACCCTTATAAAATCCTACGATTTTCAGATTCCAACTACCATCCAATTTGGAGACAGGCCATCCAATCCTAATTGAAAAAGTGATTTTAACTACTTTGCTGATAGGTGATTTGGACTTTTTCCCAATAATTATCTCAATACAACAACAAATAGTAACAGGTGGCTCAATGGCAGGTCATAGGCATCCAATAAATTTATGGGTTTCCAGTTCTGGTGTTTAAATCTTCACAGAAGCATTCTTGGATTTTTTAGGTGCTCTACATCAAATATTTTAAGAACAATTTACTGAAATTGAGGGGGGGGAAAGCCAGGCTGGCATGTTGGAGTAACCAGAAGGATCAATCCTTGGTTCAAATCACTAAATATGTAACCATCATTACACTTTATTCTTTCTCAACAGAACCTGTTCAAACAGATTCTTGACATGGTCAAACGGCCCCATTATGACTCTGTCGATGTGGGTTCAATCTGACTTTCAACCATAGTTGGTTCAAAGCCCAGGTGACACCACACCTCAAGCCAATTTCCTGCCAAACTGGTAAACTAACCAGTTTGGTATGGTTTTCAAAAGATCGTTTGTCCCAAGGACAAAGGAGTGCAAAAGCTTTCATACAATTTTCTTAGTAATCCCAAAGATGAACAAAGTTACATAACAAGTTCAAACTGTGTTCTCAAGTTCCCAACTGATGGATTTAGCAATCTAATCATTTCATGCAGAAAGAGTTTCCCAGACAGAAGCGACTATTCAAATACAAGACATAGAAATCTTTAAAGAGAAGAAAATTCCAAGGAAACTCTATACATATGCTTCCAATAAACATTACAGCCTCAGTTCTCCACAATATATATATTCTCTTTGACAAGTATGGCTTGGCAACACATCATGCAATTACCAGACCATTCATGTTGATATATGTAATGTAATTATATAATATCCTTTAACGAATTAATTCTCCCAGAGTCAAAGACCAAACAGTCCACTTGCATGCATATTAAGATGTTCCACTCGCCCTTGATGCAGTGAGCATTGCAGCATTATATAAAGTATAAGAAAGGGTCTGATCTTCTTTCCAAGACCTTAAAGTAGGTCATGTTTCATAACCATTAAGAGCCACAGAAAAATTCTGACAAAAGTAAGTGTGGTGAAGAACTGGTAGAGTTTAAGATTTCAATGGATGCTGGCATGGCTCTCTAGGTAGAAAAAACAAATCAAGATGCGAAGCTGTTGGAAGTTAAAGCCAAAGAGATCTACCTGGAAGGGGCTCCACAGTGTTTCGGCTGTGATACAGAGTGTCTCCTATCCGCGCTTCTTTGGTTGATCGCATTCCACTAACAATATAACCCACTTGTCCTGTTAAAAGGACTCCAGTAGGGGTGAGTTCAGGATGCATAACACCTATATCCAGTACTTCATAAGAATGACCAGTTCCAGCCGAGGAAATTTTATCCCCCTTCCGCACAGCACCATCAACTACAGCCACATGGCAGATCACTCCTTTATATTCATCATAGTAGGAATCTAATAGAAGCATTCGCAGAGGTGAATTACTCTTCCCAGGAGGAGGAGTAATGCGCTGAATTACAGCCGGAAGCACTTGATCAAGACCTTGTCCAGTCTTGGCAGAAGTCAGAAGAGCATCACTCGGGTCAAGATCAAACATTGACATCAATTGGGCTTTAACGCGTTCAGGGTCAGCAGTCGGCTGGTCTATTTTGTTTATTACAGGTATTATCGTGAGGCCAGACTCAAACGCGAGATAAAAATTAGCAACAGTTTGCGCCTGAACACCTTGGGCAGCATCCACAACCAAAAGGACACCCTGGCAAGCTGCAAGCGATCTCGACACTTCGTAGCTAAAATCGACATGACCAGGCGTGTCAACAAGATTAAGTAGGAAGGCTTGAGTTTCATGTCCCTCCTCTGTTTTAAGGCCATCGAGGTTGTAATTATAAAACATTGTCGCCGTCTGAGCTTTCACTGTTATTCCCCTTTCCCTCTCTACCTAAAACAATGGAAAGGCGCGTGAATTAGGCCACAATAGTAATGGATGAAACGATCATAGTCGATCGCTTCCATCTAATTCTATCACCCGAAAGAAATGCAGGCAGATAGAGACATTTCTGCTACATATCAAAATCTTCAGCCATATCCAATTCCTTTCTATTCAGCATTGAAAGACAACCTGGACCACTAATTTCTTCGACAGGAGAAAGGAGAATAATCCCGCAAACTCAGGAAAGCAACAATCTTTAAAAAGCAGTAAAACACCTGCAGCTTGTCGAGGTACTGAGGCTGACCATGGCCTTTCTTGATAGTCCCCGTGAGCTCCAAGAGCCGGTCGGCGAGCGTGGACTTCCCATGGTCGACGTGCGCGATTATGGAGAAGTTCCTTATCCTTTCCGGAGGGTACTGGCTCAAGTCGATGGGGCTCTCCTTGAGATTCGAGCGAGAGTGAGAACAGAAGCCATGGCCGAAGCCGAAACTAGGGGAGGAGAAGGCGCCGCCGCCGCCGCCGCCTGATTGGCGGCGGTAGAGCAAGTCGAACTTGGCAGGAGTTGGGGAGAGCCTGGACAAGAGAGAGGGGCATTTCAGGGATCCCAGGGCGTGCGACGAAGCTCGCCTGTAGTAGCCCATCGAAAGGAGGCGGAGGAAGAAAACGGCCGCGGCGGCAGCGGCGGCGGCGAGGTGGAGGAGAAGGAGGACGACGACGACGACGACGAACGGGGTATTCTTTCGGAGGCTAGCTTGCGGGCACGTGCATTCCACGTGCCATCCTTGTATACGGATTATTGTGTTGATATGATATGCTTTCTTATGCGAGACGGTGGGCCAAAAAATAGTACAAAAAAGATAAGAAAGATGTCTTTCTTTTTAAGCTCCGTTCGTTGAATCGCAAAATTAATAATTTAAAAAATATTTTTTGAAATTGATTATTTATATCACTAATAAAAATGAATAGAAAAAAATATTTTTATTATTCAGAAAAATATTTAGACATGAACTTTTGTCGATAATGAAAATTTTATTGATTAATTATTTAAGCAACACAATTAATCATTTTGTATTGACTAATTATTTTTTAACCATTTATTTTATTAAACCAAAAAAGCCTTATTTCTTATTCTTACTCTATTATTAAATGAAATTTAGGGGATAAGAGTAGGTTTAGTTCAGCATTTTATTGGACTCTGTAAAATATAAAGCAGTTTAACTTAAAAGGTTTTCGAAAAATGTAAAGACTGTTTGATAAGCTTAGTTTTGAAAAGCAACTTTGAGAAAAAAAAAAACTATTTGGTAGAAACATATTTAGAAAGTCCCTCGGGATGATTAATTTAAGATTTTAAATTGTATGATATCGCCGCATGGAATTTTTATGGTTGAAATGATGTCTCTTCACCATCTCAAAAGAAAACTTTGTACATATACATTTGCCTATGGGCAATGTCAACTCAAAAACAAAAAAAAAGAGAACAATTAATTAAGATTAGTGAAAAATGATTAATCAAGAACAATAATGTGAGAGTATTTATATAGTCAACCTTACTTAACTTGGTAAGCTTGGTTGTTATTGGCGTCATTTCTTTAAATGTCAAAATTCATCAAGACATTTCAAGCATTAAAAAAAAAAAATCAATATTCCTCTACCATAACATGTACATGTATAGTCCACGAAGCCTAAGCTATAATTAATCAAAACCTATCAAAGGACATTAACCTCATTATATTATATGGTTTGGAAATTTAATTTTGTAAGCACGCAATAAATATGGTTGTTATAAATTTTAAATTTGGTTGGATTGATCAGCCTACTATCGGAGGATAGTTTCTACTTGCATTAAAAGAAACCACATTAAATGCTCAAAATTGAACTGTAGACTACCATGTGTGATGGATCATTTTTATAGACAGTAGATTATAGAATTTACCCCACTAGAGAAAGAGGAAAAAGAAAGAAAAAAAAAAACTGAGGAGCTTAAGGCCATAAGATAATCTCAGGGTTTTTCTTTTCTTTCTTTTTTTTAATTAATGCGCTTCTTTTGTCCCCTTCGAAGTACACTTCAAGCGAGTCGGCTCACTAAGCGACGTCTTCTTCCTGGGTGAGGAATCGAGACCATCTTCTGCTGCAGCACCTGATTTGACTCCTCTTTCCCCTGCGCAGCTTCGTCAATTCCCCTCTCTTCCTCTAGCTTCTCCTTCTCCTTCTCCTTCTCCTTCTTCTCCTTCCTTCTTCCCGAGGCGAACCCACCCACACACCCACCCATCATCGGTTTTGCTTGAAATTGTACGAATCTTGCAGATTCCCGCAAGCTTCATCCGCCATGTGATGCGCAGACGGAAGCACGCCCCGATATAATCTTGTGTTTAATCCTTGTTCGCTCGGCCTCGCATGTCGCGCTTGGGCTTGCCCTTTGCGTGCAACCCGGGTGTTCTTTGCCTCTCTGCTCCGCCTCCCTGATTCGGTTCCGCCCCCAGATTCCGAAGCCGCCCGTCCAAGCTTGCAAATCCTAATATCGCCGATCTTGCGGCCGGAGGGAAGGTACGATTCGGGTCGTCTTATTTCCTATCTGTGCGAATTGGATTTTAGTCGGCTTGGTAACTTGAGCTATTTTTAGTTTACATCTGGGAATTTGGAGTAGATCGCGTCCACTGTTCTTCGAGTTCCTTTTATGAGCTCTCAAATTGGGGACGCCTGAAATAGTTTTCTGCCACGTGGTGAATGCATTGCACTTGTGGTTGTGTCGTGGTTGTGAGTTACTATGTCAGTCTGTAGGAGGAATTTGTTAACATTTTTGGTGTATGGTTAGAATAAAGTCTTTCTTTGTTCATCTTATTAGGTTGACAAGATGATTCTCGCAAAGCAATATCGCTGCATACACTCATCGAGTTGTCAGTGCACGAAAGGACATCTAAGCGAGGACGTGATTTTCTTAGTGTTCCAACAGATGAATTGGAATCCTAAAGCAATTGCCACCCTGTCTCTTGTGTGCAAGTGGTTTGATGATCTTGCTAAAAGAGTGTTATGGAAAGAATTTTGTCGTACAAGAGCTCCTAAAATGATGCTCGATTTGCAGTCTAGTGGTAGCCACAGTATAGATGGGAACTGGAGAGCATTGGCAAAGCTGCTAATCTACTGTTCAGGGTGCAGTAAGGATGGCCTCTTTAATAATGTCCAGGTGCCTGGTCACTTTGTTTACCGCACCCGGTTTTCTAGGACATCAGGGAAGAGCTTTCTCATGCCACAATGCAAAAATGATGTTCTCTATGTGTCTGATCCTTGTGAACATCTAGACCAAGGGGATGAGGGAGATGTGGGATTTTTTCGTGGGGTTTTCAAGACATTCTCAAACTCAATGGCTAAGAGAATGCTGATTCAGAGGGGAGCCCAGCTTCACCCGACAGAGTTGTGTCCTTATTGCAAAGCTAAGCTATGGAGCATGCGGGAAGCAAGAATGATACCTCAGAGTGCCAGCTGCAGGCTGGGTGCTTATTCAGACTCAACTGACTTCTATGTGTGCCTGAATGGACATATGCTTGGAAATTGCATCCTCTTGCCCCTTTCAGATTCAGAGGAGGCCTTTGAGTTGGAATAGTTTTAAATTTAAATCCAGGTATGCTGTGTTTCAAGTATACAATTCTGCTTTTCCCACGAGATATACCAAATATGTGGATCATCATATGGGAAAATCTTCAATACACTGATGATGTGGGGACTCATCCACAAGCGGTCCCACTTAAACACACTTTTTAACCTCTTTTTGTTAATCATGGCTATTGTCAGCATATTAATTGAAGTACTAGTTGTTTTCAAAAGAGGGCGGACCATTGGTAATTTTTAGAGTTTCAGTGCATGAAAATAACACAGATCTCTTGTTTTCTGTAACATGTGTCTATCTGTTCAATCACAATTAAGTCGATCTTTATATGTATACGAAAGCATTTTATTTAAAAAAAAAAATTCCTAAACAAATAAATTATTGTAAATATAGCAAAGTGCATTTTTCAATTTTTCTCTCCTTGCATTTTTTACGTTAGTGATTATTTTGATTTCTTTCTTTTATTGCCAAAGTGCTGATACAAAGGTAATGCCTTGCATGAACAATTCATCCAAATTTGATTACTAAACAACTAATGTTTCATTATTGAGCATCTGATCTAGTTAATATCATTAATCCCATTAGTTTTTTTTAGACTTTTGTGAAAATTTATTGTCTAAATAGCAAAGAATAGTTGAGAATATATGTTCAAAGTTACTTTTGTGGGTTAAATCAATCTAATGCGGAAGAAGACTTCAAGATGCTTTTCTTTTATTTTTATTTTGAAATTGGAAAATACGGTTAATTGTGCTAAAAGAGTTCAATTACAATGGTACATGTATTTCCTCATGTATTACAGCCTCAACACAAATTATAAAAATGTAATAAGAACTTTCAATTTTTTATACTCTATAGTTGATATTTCTACTCTGAAATTTTCCTCATTAAGATTTTGCCACCATACAAGTAACCATAGTTAAGTTCACTCTACAATTATTACCAAAAATAAGATTCGCCTGTAAATCAAGTCATATGCCACCTGTGTCTAGAAACTAAACCTGAATTATGTTTGCTTCTTCCGTCATACACCTTTTTGCTTTTTGTACATGTGATGCATGAGGATTGGTACTTGCTTTAACACTGGCTTGTTGGAACCAATGTCATGTACCTGAGAAAGTCATCTCTAGATCTCTTGAATTTATAGTAGAACTAGTGCTCTTTTGATGCTTTACATGGCTTTCCTCAGTTAAAAAGTTTAAGTTCAACAGTTTGTGTTGTGAGGAAAACATTTTTTTTACTCTTACACATTCTGTCCATGTCAAAACTTAATATCTTGGGCTATAACAGTGACCACGCGAACTGATTCTAGAAAATTAGGTGCACAATACATATTAAAACATAAAAGGACAAAATGTGAAGGTCTAAGTGGTACATGAATATTATTGAAGAATCGTCATACAGACTTAATATATGCACAGGTTTTTGTTTAAAACCACTCCCGCTATTCTATAGAATGCATCCACAGTTGCTAATGTCATCGTTTAAAAAAAATTACCCATATATTGGGAATAATACATTTAAACTTGAAGCAAAAGAATGGGCGCTTACTTATTAGACAAATTCCACCACCAAGGATAAAAATTTCATTCCCCTGCCAAAGGAAAATTGTAGTTAGTAAAAGAAGCCTTGTTGAGTACTACAACTCTGTGAACTATTTTTGAGTTTCTTGTGCTAAATACTTAATGCAGTCATTTTTTTCCTAATCAGTCACCTCATTCTGAATCCTCAACATGTATTAATTTCTTACAATAGGACAGCGCCAAGTATCATCTTTGCATATAACTGAAACCGCAGCATTCAAGTTCAAACTGAAAAAGGGTAACCGAGCCATCTCCAGTGATCTTCACTAGAGTTCATCCCAAGCATATTAAGAAGTAGAAGGTATTTTTGACAAACCATAAGTTGTCATCTTTCAGCCTATAAGGATTGATTCACCCATAGAAACTTTGTAATGCAAGAAGAGTTCCAGCGAGATAAATTATTGACACCTAGACCACCCTCTCCCTTTGGAAGACAAACATCCTCCTATTTGAACTTAGCTCCTATAGCAATCAGATTAGAGCCATGCCAAAATAAAGAACTGCACTGTTGTTTAATCATGTGCATGACTTTCATTGGAAGGATGAAAACATTATCTGAATAGCTAGCAATACTCTGAATGACAGATTTAATCAACTGAGCCGAGACAACAGTTGTGATTTGTCTTTCTGAAATCCCAGCAGTTAAAAATTTCAGACTCTCATTGATCAGCCTTCAAACCAGACATAATGTCAAACTTCTGCAAAGCGTCAGGATTTCTGGAAGGTCCTCAGGCCTTCCTTTTGTGAAAATCGGAATGTCATAAGCAAAAGCCAAATGAGTGAGTTCAACTTTCTGACAAAGAGGATGAAGACGTCCCATGCGTCTTAGACAAGACATTAATAAAGAAAACAAGGACATAAGGAGACAAAGGATCTCTGTGTCTTATGCCCTTCAAGACTTACATTAATCATCACAAGATAGCTGAGTGAAAACATGCAAGCTACAATCCGAGCAATAAAGACTTCAGTAGCATCTATGGCACAAAGAAAATTCAATGTAAGTTCCCAGTTGGTGCCATCAAAGGCCTTCATGAGATCCACTTTCAAGAACACCTTGAAGAAATTTATTGTAGATGATGACTCTGAACAAGTTCAGGAACTAATAGATGTTTTCAACAGTATTTCTACCTTCAATGAACAAAGCCAGGCAGAGTTTTCTTCAATCTATTGAAAAACTGTCATGATGCATCAAATGACAGTATAGCAGGAAACAGGCCTGAAGTCAATTTAGAAGCATTAGGAGTCTTAAGGACTGAAGCAATGACAGTAGTATTAATAGCAGCAAGCTGTTTGCCAGACCAGAAGAAATCTTGGATGCCATTCGCAAAATCTTCACCATCAATGGACCAAGCCACCTTAAAGAATTGAGCTGTATATCCATCACGCCAAGTGTCCTTTCTGCATTCATACCCCTTAAGTTAGTCTTTCTCTCATCTCTAGTTATTGGAGAAACCATATGATCACAAGAAGCTTCATCAAGTTGAAAATTACAGTTAGATTGCAGACGAGAAATAGACCTTCCAGTAGATACAGAGTCCTTTTTACCAAGCAAATCCTGATAGAAAGATACTGCTACATGGACAAGCCATGTAATCTTTGAAGTACTGAGCTTGACGACTTTGTGGAGAAAAAAGTGTTGTGGTCACCAAGCACCTCTTCACTTTTGTTTATAAAACACCTCCTCTGCTTGTTTTAACTGATTCGATTCTGTTTTAATCTTCTTTTCTAACTCGAGAATAGGGGAATCAGGAGAATGAGCGGAATTAGATAGCTGCAAAGACAATGTTGGTCTTCCTAAGTCTGCACTTTCTAGGAAATGCAATGAAATGCTTCTGGTTGAATTCCTTAAGCGCCTACTTTAATCTTATATGCTTAGAGAACAACTGCAAAGTAAGACTGTCCAGTACTAGGTTGAGCAATTGCAACGTAGCATATCCAACAGGTTGATTCGGAGATTCCTTCACAGCAGCAAGCAAATCCGGACTATTGCTCGAGAAATTGGAAGTATCTAAAAGGCTTCTTATGAGAGACCATTTCAGACATGAGTGGGATGCAACATGAACTATGATGCAGGAAAAAAGAAACACCAATTACCAGAAATTAGAGCCATGTTAAGTTTCCTCCATACATGCCAATCACTCCTATTGTTCATCTTAGTGAAGAAGCTTCCAAATAGAGAGTGACCAGACAAACCAGATGTTTCTTCACCATTGCTGGATTCTTAAAGGATCACATTGTAACCTCTGGCAATGACTGATACTGCAAAATTGTTCAAAGATATTCTACCCAGCATATGTGACTCATAGTTATGCACTGTTTACCATCTATGTGAAAAAAGAGAAGTGACAAACTTCATGTTGACCTCCTCAACTCTAGCTTCCACTAAATTATGACCTAATCTGCCAATGAGAAACCAATTTCTGTTCCTCCTTCCATTTATAAAGCTTGGAAAGCCCCTGATATTGCATTCAGAAAATTTTGGTAATGAAAAAGATGCGGAGTGCCATTCTTACCAACTGTTGCTGTCTTCCTTGATCTTGTCTGCATTCACAACACACTTTTAAGCATTTCATCAGCATCAATAGAATTCATGGCAGGAAGAGCATCCTGCTTATCAACCTTCTTCATGACAGAATTGGCAGAGTTAATATCACTAGAGTTAAGCTCAGTGAAAGCATTATCTAAAAGATTTACATCATCATTCACCCATTGCCATACTCGTCCATTAAGAATTACCACCAACAGTATTATCTTGCTTTTTTGGTAAAGCTACTGCTCTTCCTAGAATCTTAGGATGAAGAAGAACCCTATATCTTTCACGACAGCACTGCTAAGGATGGTTCAACATATAGAGATTTGCACGTCATTTTAGGGACCCAAATGTCCTTCCTCTTATTATTCTTCTGGCTTTGAAAATTAGGATTGAGCCTATAGAAATTTTCTGTAGATATTCCAGAGAGATTTCCAAAGCGTTTCCGTCTTGCAAGAAATGAACTGATCTGCTAAATCAGATTTGGGATCAACTTTGACCCTAGCAATTTCTTTGTGATAACCCTTCTCAGTTTCCATATCTATAAACAAGGGACACCTCTAGCACTTGATCCGTTGCCATAACCATTTTTGCTATCTGAACTCATCATCAATATCCTGTTTTAGCACCATTTTGTTGGTTCTATTTTCTAATAACGCGCAGTTGTTGGAAAGCATTTTCTTAGTCTTTCTTACTGTTGGACAGGCTTCTAGCCACTGTATAAATTGAACTGCTGCGGTCGAGGTTCTACGGCGCAAAAATATTTCAGGTACTCTCTGGGAGTTGAATTTTTCTCAACTCTAGGATCGATCGTAAACATCAACATCATCGTCTGTGTGGGTCCCACAGTCTTTCTTGAGGAATTGTGGTGTTGTGCTAAATGGTCTACTTCAGCATTACCCAAAATTTGCTTGCCCGTCGAAGAGTGTAAAAGAAGCATTGCTGTTGAATGGCCAGATCTCTGTTCAGTTCTGAGTTTTACAATCCAAGGGTCGAAGGCCGTGCAATATGATTATCTCTTTCAAAGCACCGTATTTTAGATTGTAGTAGATTATGTGATATTGCAGTAACCTATGACCACCGGTTTCTGAATATATTCTTGTTACCCTGACTAATGTGAGTAAATCCTCAGTGATACTTTCGTTACATGGATGCCTTTAAGAAACTCATGGTTCATTTCAATCCAGACTCAGTGGAAAAACTTTTAGAATCGGATAAGAAGAATTTTATTCAGCTTTTTTGTTTCAGATGCTACATGTTCCTCTCTCTTCATCATATCACTTTAGCACTTGGACCAAGATCTTGAGGGTGGGGCTAGTAATTATCGTTCGCGTGTCATAACCTGAATCTGTTATTATGTCAAGTACTATAATATTGTTAACTACATATAAAGTATGTTAAATTCGTGTAAAAAATTGCCGTTTCTATTTGAGGGTTGGAGCATGGACCATGTCGCTTATAATTGGATATCTCGATGCGTAGACTTTGGACTTTGGTACCCTGAGTTAGCTTTTCTTGGGTATTTTTAGTTTATATTAGCTCATTTCAGATTTGCCGATGACGTTATTCTTACTTAAAATCTCACATGATTTAATAGTATATGTGAATGGACTAACATAATCTAGGGTACCCAATAATTTTCTCATAAAGTTAGGACTACTCTTCGGACCTTGACACTTGGTCCGGGACCTCAAAGGCTGGAGGCACAATCTTGCAGTTAGACCCAGGAGCCTGGTGTCTTGACTCGGGACCCTGGAGCGAGGACTTGAACCCCAAGGTTCAGCCCTTGGAGTCTCCTGTCCCCGTGTTTGGGTCCCAGGTCCGGCCATTAGCATCCCAAGTTTGGCTGTCAGCTTCTTAGGTATTTGAGCAAGGGTCTCCAGAGCTGCCCCATGGTCCGAGCTCCAAGGTTCAGCCGTGGGGCTCTTGGTCTGGTCCCTTGGGTCTTGAGTTTGGCCCCTTGGATCCTGGATCCAAACGATGTGAACGTTCTATGTGGCAGCAGAAATGATTGCAATAAATGAACTTAGATTGCCAAAACGCGGAAAATTTCTTTCTTGAAATTCCAACATAGATTTTTCTATTAATTTCGGAATTATTTGCTCGTGATTTATTTTATCGAGTGATGTCAAAAAAAGGAAAAATAGGAATAATGTCTTTGATTTTTCACAGAACAAACAAGTTATGACTATTTCTGAAATACATGATTATTTGTATATAAATCAGCCATCAACACCTAAATACTAAACTAATTTGTTTTCTTTATTAATTTGACGCTAAAGTGCTCACATCAGTCCCATCTGGTTGTCATTGAGTGCTAAAACAGTCGTCGGTTGGGTCACCAAGGCGAAGCGAGGGCCATCTTTCTAACCATTCCGTTAAATCATCAAAGAACAGCCCAAAAAGAAAATAGTCTTGACATGAAAGAGCAGTGTCGGTGCACAGCTATTAGAAGAAAACAAATCCTTTTCGTCGGAATATAATTTTAGATAAAGTACCAAAAAAGTTTTTAGATTATCTATATTGACATATCAATTCAGTTATAAATTTTTCAATTGAATTAATTTAATTCTAAATATTTTCTTGTTGATGATCGTGGCCTTGCCTAGACCATCACCTGCAATAGTAAGGGCCACGATGGCCTAGATGAGGGATGCAACTCCCGCTGATGGCCCTTGTGAGCCACAAATGAAATAAATAAAATAAATTTTAAAAATAAAAAATATAGAAAAAAATTAAATAATTGTAAAATTTATCCACGTCAATACCAATTGTGCTACTTAAGATGGTTGGTGTCCATGACAGCGATTTCTCACTAAAATTTATCATTGACACAAATATAAAATGTTTAGATTAAATTGGTTAAAATTAAAAAAAAATTAAAAGTGAATTGTTACCAATATAATAAATTTATGACTTTTTTTTTGTACTTTTCCCTACAATCTTATCATTCCATCAAATGAACACTTCCTACTTGTCAATACATATATCTTTTTTGAGATTTAGCGTGAATGCACACATCATACCGAGTCGTGTTCTGATTCCATTGCTAAAAGGTGGATATGGCCATCCCCTTAGCTAGCCCTCGGATTTCTATAGGGAATTTCATGTGAATTCTTTAAAATGCACTATGTTTCGAAAAAAAAAAAAGAGTATATATTGAAAGGGAAAGGTACCAAAAAAGTCATAAACATATTGCATTTGTATTAATTCAATCCTAAATTTTTTAATTGAACCAATTCAGTTATAAACATTTTCATATTGATACCAATTCAGTCAATCTAGCCAATTTTGGCCGGCTGGCTCCAACGTGGACGCTGATCGGTGGTCGAACGCTGACGTGGACGTCAGCCGGTGGTCGGACGTTGACTTGGATGTCGAGCGGGTCGGATGCTAACGTGGCAATTTTTTAATAATTTTTTAATTAATTTATTCTTTTTTTTTCTTTTTCTCCTTTTTATTTTCTTTTTCCTTTTCTTTTATCCCTTCTTCCTCCTTGGACTGTCCTCCTGGTGGCTGACGAGCCTCCGGCGAGGCTAGCCGGCCATTGGGCGAGGGTTGTGAAGCCCTAGCCAATCGCCAACGAGGGCTTCAAGGGCTGTTGGCAAGAGGCTCGCCGGCCACCACAAGGACAAATCGAGGAGGAAGAAGGGAGAAAAGGAAAAAATAAAAAATAAAAAATAATAAAAAATTTTAAAATTTGAAAATTGCCACATCAAAGCATCCAATCACCGATTGACATCCACGTTAAGCATCGGTGACCAAAATTAGCCAGATAGATTGAATTAGTACAAATGTAAAAAATATTTAAGATTAAATTAGTCCAATTGAAAAGCTTATGACTAAATTGGTACAAATGTAATAGGTTTATGATTTTTTCAATACTTTTCCCATCTATTGAACCCTAATTTTTTTAAACACTGAACCACTAGCATGTCCTAATTCAAGCGACTCTCCCATCCCATCACTTTTTAAATATCAAAATGTTACCAACCTAAGCAAGTCATTAAAAAGCTTCATATTGGGCCTTGTTTGAATCTTGGAATCCTCAAGATGCAAAGCATAGAGTTGGAGTTGGGGCTTGAAAAATGTATTGATCCAAATTAGAGGTACAAGGCATATAGGCATTGACACATAAAAATAATAAACGCATTTAGGCAGCTCGCTGATCTTGTAATGCAAACGGACATGTGCTAGAGGCCCTCGTAGGAGGAAACTGCCGTGAGGTACACTCCCAAACGGACGCCGAGGATCCAAGGCCAGCCGCTGGCTTTAAGAGTGTTTGAGACACTCTTTTTAAGCATCAAAACGTTCGGTCGTTTGGGGCTTTTCAAAGTGGATATAAAAGCAGACGGCGATGGTATTTTTAATGATGTCGACTAATAATGACTAATGGACAAAATGTCAACGAATAATGGCTTTCTATGACTGCGGCATCGATTAGAATACCAAAGCCAAGCTCCAATGCTGATATTGCCTCGTAAACGGACCCGAGGCTTTTATCGAGAATAGACGTGGCAAAATAAGTCATGGACAAACTAATGAGCTTTAATTGATTAATTTCATTCAACCAATCATAACTTATTATACGGATGCTAGTTTGATTATAAATTTTTTAATTGATTAATTTAATTCACGTAAAGATTTAAGATTAAATTGATAAAATTTGAGAGTTTATTACTGAATTAGCATTTAACAATAGATTTAGGATTAACTATGTGAATTTTTTTATGCAAGTTGACCACACTATCAATTGAAAATAACCATTTACCAGATTATTTTGCTAATGATGCTTCGCCTCTACATAATTATGTTCTTTTAAAACTAACTATTATATGAATTAATTATTACTTCAAGTTGATTTCCTACCGAGAGTGTTGACGTGGTTTAAATGTTTCACGATGTGCTTTCGCCTTGCATCTTTCAAACAAATATTTCCTTCGAGCATGGAAGAGACGAGACTAGTTCATTGAGAAGAAAATAGCTACAACCTACCATATCATGCTAACCAATGCTAATAATTACCACTTGATTCAACTCTCCAGATAATCAAATGCAAATAAAAACCATATATGTATGTTGCCCACTCGAGTTCTGACTTTAATAAACTTTTTCTTTCAAAGAAACAACCACCTCGGCAACGTTATTGTTGTCAATAATTGTTTTCTAGAGACATAGAACAAAAATGAGAAAATCTATGAAAAATTATCCCCGTTTGACTTAAATTGTTTGCAAGCAAGAAAAGTAAAAATTTGAGCCAAATTACTCTTACAGAACATCCCATGTTCTTGTTCTTCCAATTAAATAGGAGAAGACAAAAGGTTGTAGGTGGTCTCTAGCGACATCTTAACTTAAAGCTGCAACTTTTCTATTGAACAAGCGTTAGGTATGGCTTCTTTAATTATGTACTTAATTACCATACGTGCAATGACCTAACATTAACACTAAATCTCAACATACATTCAAAGTTGAGTGAACCACGGATTAGGTGGTCCCGAAGAATCTTTACAGCCATAGACGACCCCATGTTCAGGGTGAGACCGATAGGTTGAATCCCCTTCTTCTTCAACTTGACAACCTACTCAATTTTTTTTTTATTTTTTTTTTATTTTGGAGAAATGACACAAATGATCCATAAACTTTGGCTTACTGTGTAATATGATCCATAAACTTTTTTGTCTATGTTCAATTATCTCTAAACTTTGTGAAAATTTTCAAGGTTTATTTCTGAATTTGAGTTGATAAAAGAACAATATAGTTCGGAGACTAAATTGAATATGCACAAAAAGTCAGTGGATCATACTGAACAGATTAAAAGTTCATGAATTACATTGCACATTAGAATAAAATTCATGGACTACATTAAACAAATTAAAGGTTCAAATACCATTTCCTTCATTTTATGAGGTGATGGCGTAAATAGCAAGAGATTATTCCCAACTTAAATTTTGTGAATTTGGACTCCACATTTGTGCCTTCTTGATCTTGGCCTATACAATGGATATTTGTGATTATGAATTTTGCTATTCTGCAATTATCCCTTAATTTATGCTTATGTAAACGGGGAAAAGCGCCCCACCGATCCAAAAAGCTATTGAGGAATTTGAAAGGTATCAACAATGGAGGAATTTTTAGGTGAACTTTCCTTCTTTGTTTTGAATGATTGTCCTGTCATCTTCGAAATAATATGCCTTTTGTTTTTTGGTGAGAGTAGGTGGCATTTTTGCTTGAAAAAGATTCAAAATGCATATTTCTTTTTATATTTTTGGTATTAGTAGTAATGTGATATTCATGTGAGCTTTTACACACCTTCAAGGCTATCTTAACGGCACACTCTCTTATATCCGGTAATTTTAGGATCTTATTACTGTAGTGCTTGAACTTAAGATCATAACGAGAGGAACAAAACATTGTCCCCTTGTCAGTTTTCGTTAACAAGAGTTTAGATATCACTTTGAAGAAAGTAAAGGGAAAAGACAGTACTTTTTTAGGGAAAATTTGTCATTATTAAATTTCATTAAATTAATTCTCAGAAAAAAACTCATTTAATTTGAAAGCTACCTATCCTAGTGTAGACTTTCCCACCATTCCCAACCACCACTCTTTCTTTTAAACCCCACAACATCTCCTAATTCCTCGTTTTGCAATATTCTAATAATTTTGTCATTGTTTTGTAAGAATGATGTTCCGTGGAGCTTTAGGTAATTTCCCATAAAAAACCAATCTTTCATCCAACCCAGCATCAAAGCGCAAGAGACAATCCACATTCACAGTGTGCGGAGCGGTCCCTTCGTTTTATCCTGCTCCTCTCTCTCGTACCCACTTCACTTCTCACTCTCCATCTTCGTTCTTCACTGTGTATCACCAGTAGTTCGCTGTCTCTCTCCCTCTTCTCTCAGGTTTGTCTCAGATCTACCTAGCATTGCTTGTGGGTGCTGCAAAAAACTTGTCTGCTTTCACCCAAGGAGTTCGGATCCTGATGGGTGGCTTTCGCCTTCGCGTTTGTTGTTGGCATTCGTCGACTCTTCTGCGAATTGGCCCATTGGGTTTTTTTTTTTCCTGTGTGTGCCGTTGTTCGATTTCTTGATTCCCGTGGAGGTTGGCTGTTGTTTGATTGAATTCCTGCATCGTTTGCTTTCTTGGGTTTTGTGATACTGTGCTTGGGTTTGAGGGCGAGGTGCACTTTTGGTTTTCTGCTCTGCATTAGGGTCCTTTCGTGGTAATGATTGGGGTTACTCCTTGTGGAAGCTGTTGTTCTGGGAGGTGGTGCTCGTTGGATCTGTCGTCTGGACTTGTCCCGAATGTGATCTTTCAGTTCTGCTTGGTTAATTGGCACAGCCTCGCCATGGCTGGGGAAGCTCGCCCCCGCTGGCCACCGGGAAGACATTTAATGCTTAGTGAGAATAGAATGTCTGATGTAAACTCACAGCGGTTGCGATTTCTCCTGTCTCCCTTTTTCATAGTGCAATATCAAGTAGCTATTAACCGATTAGAGTGTTAAGGAAACGTTATTGCTTTTGTTGCGGACCGCTACTAGTTTCAATTCGTCAAACTTTTATTTTGGATATTGCTATTGAGTAGAGATTTCATAATGTGGCTGTGCTTTCAAAATCTGGTGAAGTTCTTAAGTCTGTTTAGTCTTCTCGCTGTTTCATTCTCATTGCTTTTTAAATCTGTCGAATTTTGCAGGCTTCTGCTTTGGTAGTCACTAGGTCTTGTATTCAATGGGTAAATCAGGAGGCAAATGGATCAAGCAAGTACTTTTCGGGAAGAAATCATCCAAATCTAGGTTGGTCAAGGTAAGAATGTCTTTATTCAATCTTTTTGCCATGTCTGTACTTCCAACTGTCCAGAGGTAAGGTTCGTATTTTGCAGTTTTTACTGTAGGCAAAAAGAACTCCCTAAAACACAAGGAAACGTAGGATTCTAGATTAGTACCTTGGGGAAAAATTGATTTGACCAGACATATATCCGTCCACTTTACAGATTTGTGGGAAACAGACTTCTTGTCCAATAAAAGTCTTTGCCCTTTGAACACTCTTCCGCTTTTTGATTTATGAATTTATTTTGACAATATGGAAATTTTTGCATTCAGCATTCTAAAGATGCGCAAGGTAGACCATCATGCTGCCATGTTTGGCCTGATTGTTTGCTCTACTACAACTGATTCTCTTTATCGCAACTTAGTTCTCAGTTGAGTTGACTTGTTTCACAATGGAAAGGAAATCTCCGTCTAATTGAAATAAACCGTCAGCATCTGGCTCAATTACGATGCACAGTCCTTAGTTCAACTAAGTTCTTGGTGAAGTAGCCTGTTTCGCAATGGCAAAGTAATTGTCCCTGTGGTTGAAGTCAAATTGTCTGCTAGCGTTGGTATAAGTGTGTAGCATCCTTTTCTCTGTCATCGTGTGCCTTTCTTGAAACATTATCAATCAGTGGTAATTATTCAATTTTATAATCCTATTTAGTTAAATAGTACGTGGCATTTGGTGGTTCCTGTTTCTTCTTTATGTGGTTCCTGTTGCTTAGCTGCTCTTTTGTAGTCTGAACTCTGAATGCAGATATGTTTTAACAATGTTGCAATTTAGTTAGTGTTACCTACAAAGTGCGATCAAGTCCTAATATGCAAACACAATTTCTTGTGAAGAAAACCGTGACAGAAAAAGAGCCAGTCGCAGCCTTTGATACATCAACTGAAGATTTGGCTCCACAATCTCGCACTCTTCCAGATGAATTGCCCCTCACTGGCAAAAGGATGGTAGAAAGATTGGAGTTAGAAAAGGGAGGTAATCATGACGTAGGACAGAATGCGGTTCCCTTATTGTGTGGTGTGGATAATGTGGGTTTTGAACGATTAAACATGAGCTCTGCTGAGATAATCAGACAAGAAAAGGCTGCTTCAAAAGTGCAGGCAACTTTTAGGGGATACTTGGTGATGCTCTCTCTAGTCTTAGTCCATCCTTGTGAATTTATCTCAACATTTTGCTTATATGATTTAGCTATAAATTGTGCAGGCACGTCGTGCATTTCGTGTTCTAAAAGGCATAATAAGACTACAGGCGCTTATTCGTGGACACCTAGTTAGGCGACAAGCTATTGCTACTCTAGTCTGCATGCGGGGCATTGTCAATCTCCAAAGGCTGATTCGTGGTCGAAAGGTAAGAATGTTCCTCTGAGGGCTTCAAATGCATCCAACGATGTCCCATATATATTCTTGAGGCAGTGGATAAAATTTGACGAGGAATTTTGCTGATTCTTATTTATTGGGAATAGGGGATTTGCGGGTTGAAGCATGCAGTTTGCTGGAAATCTTACCGGTGGATAGCAAGAATTGTTAGATCGTTTCCATACATAAAAGAGTCTGTGTGATTATAAATTCAGGAGTTCAGTGCACAAATCTTTCCAATTCAAAGAGAACAAGCAAGAAAAGGGGCGACCTTACTGTAGATTGCCAGCTTAGTTTCGTGCCATTGCAAATGTTAAAACCGGAAACCCCTTGTGTCTCTTGTTTTCTCTTTATCTTTTCTTTAGAAGTTATAAGAAGCTTTGCTCACTATGAACCTGCACATCTTATTAAAGTTGAGAATGCTGTATATGGGAATGATATTTGGCAATCACATAAATTTTGATTTCAGAGCGCGTGCGGCTCATAGTTTTGCTTTTGTATCTCCAGTTCTCCATGTCATGTTTCCATTGTTTTCTTCAGGATACACCTCATGTGAAGTCATATGATATAAGTACTAACTTTAAGCCAGAGAAGCTACTGAAGAATTCTTTCATCTGTAAGGTATTGTGAAATTCCTTGCTACTCATTCAGAAGAATGAATTTTACTTTTTTCCTGAGTATCTTTTGACCCAATGAACAAGATCCAGTGAAAGTTTTTTGCCGAACTTCACATATTTATGATGATCAATCTAAGGTAACCCATTAAGGCATTAAATCTGGTACTTTATGATGGATAGTTATACATCGTCCAATGAATGTCAGATCAAGTACGGATCCAAATGCAGGCCTAATACAGTTCGAAAATATGATTTGCCTTTAAGTAGCACAGAAATTTGTGGGGGCCATGTCTTTCCTACATATAACCGTGTGAAGCTCTTAGTCCCAGGTTGTATATAGTTCAAGCTGTTTCAATGTCTGTTATTTCCAAAAGCAAAATGCTCAGCTAAGTAGGTTCAATTTATCATGCTCACACATGCGGTGAATGTAAGAATCATATAACGGTTGTGTCAACTAAAATCTATGCTGTGCATCTATTAGAGTTCTACAAATATTTGTTTCCATTTTTGAATTTGTACTGAAGCTTATGCCATATTGCTGCTTTAGCTTCTTTCATCGACTACTGCTATGCCCCTGAATATCCATTATGATTCGGTTGAACCAAACTCAAGTGAGAACTGGTTGGAGCGCTGGTCGTCAATCCACTTTTGGAAACCTCTTCCACAACAAAAGAAAGCTACTGGGTTGAGGTTTCAGAAGCACCAGAGCAGCACTCCATCTGGAGAAACTGAGCGAAACAGGAAAAAGCGTGTTAGCCGAAGAGTTCCCATTTCAAATGGTGACAATAATTCAGTGAAGCCTGCAACTGATATTGAGAAGCCTAACCGTAAACCGAGGAAAACTATAAATCATAAACTGGAACAGGCGCAAGAACAGCCTCAAAATGAGTTTGAGAGGGTAAAAGGGAATTTGAGAAAAGTTGCTGTGGCTAGTAAAGAGGCTCATGAAAATTCTGAAGCTCTGCCAGAGAAGCCAAAGTCAACTCTCATGGATTCAACCGTCCAGTCTCCTGATGCAGATGAGAAAGTTGTAGAAGATGTTGCTGAACTACAAATTGTTGAAAATACGGTAGTTATTGGAGATTCCTCATTAGTTCAGTCTGAAACTCCTCCAAAATCTGTGTCTGTTGGTGAGTCTGTTGATGTGCTTCTTGATGAATGCCCTGTGATTGAGGCCCAATTATCCATAAATGATGAAAAGGGTGATGAAACTTTGGCATTAAATGAGGGGTTGACTCTGAAGGAAGATGATACTACCAAAATGAGCCAGAAGACCAAGAGGAGGATGTCTTTCCCAGTGAAACAGGAATTATCAGAGAACGTTTCATTGAATACTCCTACGTTGCCTAGCTACATGGCTGCAACTGAATCTGCAAAGGCAAAGCTGAGAGCACATGGATCTGCAAGGATCAGTCAAGATGGGGTTGAAAATGGTTTTGTCAGGAGGCATTCTCTGCCATCTTTGAACAATGAAAAGTTGAGCTCAATGTCACCGCGCATGCAGAAGCAAGTCCAAGTAAATGGAAAAGGTGGAAGCAGAACCGACAGATCATTGTTGTTATCTAGAGATAGTACTGGTAAGACATTTCTTTTGATGCTAGTTGTTGCTTGCATTTTGAATATTCTTACAAAAATGGCGAACCATTTTTTCTCTTAGTAACTGTTGACTGTTGTTAACTTCTATCTGGGTGGACAACACAGGTATGTTATGAGTACAACGATTTGATAGCTGAGCAAAAATGCCTGGTGGCTCGAAACCTGGATTGGACTGCCCATACTGCCTAGTCTTTTTCTGTAGGCTCGTGCCGGGCCACCAGATTTGAAATAAATTTTTATTTCTTTTAATTCTGGCTCATCCAGTCTTTCAGGTTTTAGGTAAATGATACTGGATTGCCTGGACTGGCCAGCTACATGTAGAATCCATATATCTACTTTTAAGTTTAAAAAACCCTAGTACAACGCTTCCCCTAATTTTTTTCTCCCTCACACCCTCCATGTTCCCAACTCTCATGGACTCTGTAACACTTTACCTCTCTCTTCCCTAACTCGCTTGTGACTCACCACAAACCACTGAGCGTCCACCATGTGAGTGTGAGCCACTATCTTGTTCAGTGGCACCACAAGCTGTGGCACGATGACTCCACTTATTGTGGCCTCCGTCAATATCTTATTGTCACTCTCTCTTGTTATGCACGGACACTCTTTAATGGGTTTTCTGTACAGTAAAATGTATAGAGCTGGTCTCTTCTCCCTTCAGTTTGTGTACTTGGATAATTGTTGTTTATAAATCTGCTCTTTAATTTCTATTTATCGTAGAAGATATATGAGCCCATGCTTTTACTCAGATCTTTTTCTAAAAAAGGGGGAACACAGTTCCATTTTCAGAACAGATGGCAACAAAATTTTGGCATTTCCAGAAATGTGTCTTTTATAGATTTCAGGCTTTAGCCTGGACCAACTGCACTGAAATGGCTTGGTCCCATTCCATCCAGGCCAAGATCTGGGGCTGAAAGGCCCGGACCCAAAAATGGTCAGGGTGGAATGGCAAAAGCCTTCTGGGATAATGAGCTAGCTGTTCTTGCAATTACCTTTCACAGGCGCACTTGCATCATTTGTTTGGGATCTACTTGTGTGGAACTTTTCTATCTGGTGACATTTGGGTAAAAGTATTGTTCTGCCAATGCTGTTGCCCTTGAAAAAGAAATAAAACTGGCTATATGGGTAATCCGTTTGAGCTTGACTCTTAGTCATCTCTTTGTTTTTTGTTTTTGTTTGGGCATTGCTAGCTTTTGTTTTTGCTTGTGTTGGGGCAACACTTTCTTGGCTGTTGCTAGAATAATCAGTCAGCAGTTTCATGCACTAGCCATTTCTCTGTTCATCGTGTCTATGTTAAAGTCTGGTCTTCTGATTGTCATGCATTATGCCAAATTTCAGAGAAACCAGGATGGAGAAGGTGACTGGACTCTTCGTCAAATCGTTGAAAGGGATAACTGGCAGATTAAAGTGGTTATATGTGGAGCGCTTCCAATTCCTTTGCCATTTCTTTCTGTCAATGTATAGCCATACGTAGGTTCTAGCGGGTCTTGTTTGTGTGTACTGATCATGTGAGTTATCTTCTGCTTTAAGGTTTTCAATAGAAGTTGAGAGGTGAAGATCTTAAGGTTTGTGCCTCAGTGGGGAACTTGTTTAATTCTGTTTATTTGCGTTGGAGGTCCTGTACACAGTTCATGGAACAATTGAAAACTTATGTATTTGAAAACCTTCCTCTCCTTTTATGTCATCCTGGTTCCCACCATACTGGTCTTGGCACATGCAATAAATTGTCCAGTTTGAGCCATAGATACTCCGCACCACCAGTGAACTGAAGTCCAGGGTCAGCGAACTTGTCATCGCAGTTCCATTGAGATGCTAAAAGTTACGAAGTTTTTTCACATGAGGTATCTACGTTACGGTTAGGCAACAGGAGTTTGTTTCATATCAAACTCTGGTCTTTTTCTTCTGGAAATGGAATGAATGGTGAAAACTTACATATCTGAAATGAGTCATACTATGAATTTATGGGGTCAAGGAGCAATGTTGTAGTTCACTGTCCTGACACCATTCAGAGGATAGGATGATGGAACATGAATGCAGGTTCTTTGTAGACAAATTAATGTGATGTTATTCTTCACAAATTCAAGTTTTCTTCCTTACATTATGAAGTGTCAACGGACGAGGACACTCTTATGGGTTCTTGCATTATCAAATCCTGTGGACCCAAACCTAAGATGAAAGACCGTCTTCCGGTATGGTGACCGTGCAGCATAGAGGCCATCCTTAATGATGGTGGTTGGGTGGTGAAATCTGTCGACGCTATCTACGGGCCTACGGTCACCCAGCCCACATGTTTTGCTCTTGACTTGGTGTGGCCGGACGGAGGCTACCGTCCCACTCTAGGAAACCTGGCTTCAGATGCTAATTGAAGAAATCAATGGATATTTTAAGAGTGGACTTCAGGTATGATTCTTGATTTTCGTTATTTTCTGAGGTGAAGACATGGTTCCTGGACTTGTTTCGATGGTTCAATGTTGTCTTTTTAGATTTCTTTTTGTGAAATCGAATGGTTTTTATTGTATCTTTGTCTGTTCACTTTAGTCTTTCCCTTGAATGTTTGGACCAATTGCTAAAGTTCATGCTAGAGCCAGACGAGTGCAAGAAACGAGAAGGAAATAAGTATATAGTATATGACTTGAGTCCAAAGCCTTGCACACTCAAGGTAAAAGTAAAGGATCAACCAACAGAGTCTCTCTCAATTTGTATTGAAATTATGACCGGATGAATGAACTGACCATTGGCCTACACCACCTACAAGGCAAGTATATTAAAAATTTCAAAAGTTGTGTATGACACCTCCTCCTCTCCTCCTCTCCTCCTCCTCCTCCTTCCCCCTTCAGAGGGATCCATTTCAGCCACTCCCTGAGCAAAGCCCACTATTTCCATCTGCGCCCTCTTTGTCTCCTTCACCCTCCTCGTCTTCGCTCTCTCCACCTTTGACCCCGCTTCTTCCTCCTCCTCCTTCGCCCTCACCTCCTATTCTTCCTACTGCTGCTTGCCTGAGCAACAACCTCAGCCTCTTCTTGCTCACTTGGTTGATCAACTACAACAGTTGTTGAGCGACGGTGGGCGAGCGATGATGGCTGAGCGAGTTATGGTCGGTGTTGGGCGAGGATCAGATAAAAAACCCTAATTTTAGTCCCCATGTGAGCTATGCGGCTTTATTTTTTGTGAGGCTATCCACGTTTGACGGCAAAACGGCGTCATTTCTTAAGGAGGATGAAAAACGACGTCATTTAAAGGCCAATCAACTTTTTTTTAATATAAAAATCACGTAATTAATTTGGCCGGAATCTCTAGTTGGTGGCACCAAACTTTTTGCACCAAAATGAACACCGTATACAACTTTTGGCACTTCTACTGTACTTTCCCCCACCACCTACTTTATCACAAGACTCATTGCTAAACAAGTAAACTAGTGTTAAAAATGTTAACAATAAAATGAAGAAAACTAAAAATCCCTAAGTAGATTTGTAAATTGAAATATTCTCTATGTAAATAAGATGAACTAAATACTAGCGAAGTGTATCAAGACGCAAATCTTGAATTCTCAATTGAGGGGCACTTTGAAATTTGCTCATTTAGGTTTCTAACAATCAATTTTGATTTAGAAAATTCCTTACACACAGGGAATTTAAGCGCAATCTAGAAATTGCTAGTTTAGGTTTCATTGATCGATTTAGTCCTGGAAATCACTTGCAACTTGTTCCCCATCAAAAATCCCTTTACACACATAGCGGCAGAAGAGAGGGAGGGAGGGGAGGGTTGCAACCGTCAACCCTTCCCTCGGGGGCGTCTTCTCTCCATACGAGTAGGGATTAGAGGCAGCGTGCGTAGCCACCGGTGAGGGTCGTCAGCCATCGGACCTCTTTCACCTTTTGCCAACTCTTTCTTTTTTCTAAAGAATAAGGCAAAATTTGAAGTGCCGACATAAATCCTTACAGGTCACAATTTGGCCTTCGCATGTTGATACGCAAACTCTCTTGATTGTGCCTTTGCCGATATAGAGTTGGTGAGTGCGAAGTCACTCCTACACTATGTCGTGCTTTCCCCGGTCGTCAATGAACAACTCAGTGTGGCTTGATCTATGGTTAAAGCTAACCATGAGGCTCTTTCATCAACGACGGTCAAACCCGCTTAGATTTCATACGCACGGTGTGATTTCGGCATCTCCCCACCTTAGCCATAATTGCTTTTCTAAGATACTCTCAAAATTACATCCTTAGATCAAATCCAACTTTTCATATTCAAACCATATTGTTTTGGTTGAAAAAGGATTTTCCTCAAGCGAATTACATTTTACAAGCCCCCCCCCCCCCCCCCCCCCCCCCCCCCAAAAAAAAAAGAAAAAGAAAAAAAGAACAAAGATTTTGGATTGAAATTTGGCAATTTGTCCCTTCAAAAATCATCTACAATGTAACCCTAGCGTTGAATCAAGTCAAATTTCGCCTGCAGCTTTGACCACATGACTCTTCATTGATGATAGATTGATTATATGCCATCTATATGTGAAAAGAAATAGAGAAATAGCTAAAAAAAATATGTTTCAAAACTATATTTTGATGTGCCTTTCACATAAGCTACGATTACATTATGGTCGGAACTTTTGTCACATGCTTTTACAAGCAATATTTCTGAGCTATCCTAGTGCATATATGCATCCCTTATTTGATCAATTTGCTCTATAAAATCAACCATGTCTTGTCATGTGGTTGAAGCTCAAAGTGAACTTCGGTCGGGTCAATGGGAGGGCACGTTGCAACATATTTAAAACAGCAAGTGGCAAATAACCGAAGCTGAAAGATCCGGGAGAAATCTGCACATTTAAAGTTCCATTTATTTCACAAAAAATAAATAATTTTGAATATATATTTCTAAAAATATCACTTGTATCAGTCACAAAAATAAATAAATGAAAAATATATTTTCCTCCTTTAGACATTAAATTGTTATCAATAATAAAATCATTTTTCATTGATTATATATTTCAAATGATATAAGCGATAATTATTTTTGAAAAATATTTTTCAAATAATTTATTTTTCACAAAATAAACGAAGCAACTCGATTATCATCCCTTCTATTTTCACTCACTATGTCACATGCTCCTAGCAAGCAAATGATGTTTTAACGAAAACAATTTTACCCTGGATAGCTTCGTTATCTATGAATCGAACTCCAACATGATCAGTTCGATTGAGGGAGAGCGAACATTGAAGTCATCCCTATAAGGCCATGTTCTACCCGACCCAGTTGCTACATTTCCAAAGCAGGATATGGAAAACTATCCTGTCGAATAGCGATTAGTCCTTCACGTCATCATTTTTTCATTTGAGTTTATCCCCAAATTCTGATTTTTGGTTCTCTTTCAACGACAAATGAAAGCTCAGCATCAAGAAAAGTGCCTGTGTACAGGATTCTCGGACCGTCCGCAACCGCGAGGGGTGCAATTTCCGGTGTCCAAAGATTGAGTCTTTGTCGTGCGATGGGAGGCGGACAGAGTTGAGAAGTACGAGACGAGAACCGGTCGTCACCCAGAAGGATAATCCCTGACGCTCGCTTTGATCGTGCTACGTCTTTTGTACTGTATCAACATGTCCAAAATTGAAACTTTCAGAAACAGAACTCTTGGACCATGTGGCAGACGAAGTCGGAATAAACTACTGGCTTATCCCCATTTCAGCTCTGACCCATTTTGCACTATCTTTATTCACAACTTTTGGTCTCTCTCTCTCTCTCTCTCTCTCTCTCAAAACAAGTGGGTTCAGTGCTCAGTGAATGAGCGTCTCATCAAGCACTTGGACATTTTTGTCCAAGTGCTCAGTGAATGAGCGTCTCCGCAGAAAGATGACTAAGGTTTCTGTGCTGTTCTCTGTTGTTGTTGTGCTTGCTCTTCTGTTTGTCAATGGAGTCCTGGGGACAGATCACGGGCACGGGTTTGCGGAAGATGGAGAGGTTGGAATCTATGAGCTCAAGAAAGGGAATATCTCTTTGAGGCTCACTAATTGGGGCGCAACTATCATGTCTCTTCTTCTGCCTGACAAAAATGGTCAGTGAATTAACTCTCTCTCTCTCTCTCTCTCTCTCTCTCTCTCTACTTGCTTTTACAGGGTCCATTTTTGTTTTGATCTTGTTCATCAACTTTACTTCCTGTACCTTTTCTTTCTACAATGTATCTCAGGAAAACTTGATGATGTTATTCTGGGGTTTGATTCTGTCAATGATTACAAGGTGAGCTTCTCCTTTTTCTTCCTAATATCTCTCTCTCTCTCTCTCTCTCTCTCTCTCTCTCTCTCTTAATGGAACGCTATGCCATATTCCCCATCGTTGCTTCTTCAAGTTCTCATTGTTGACTGTATTCCGCATCATTGCTTCTTCAAGTCCTCATTGTTGACTGTATTCCGCAATGACGTGTGTGTGTGTGTGTGTGTGTGAGAGAGAGAGAGAAAGAGAGAGATTTGGATACAAATTATACAATAGAAGACAAAAACGCCCAATGAGATCTGCTTGCAGCCATATTCTAGGAGCTAAATAGCTGTAACTTTTGTCCTTGTGTAGATATTTTACAAATTTATTGATTTTAATGGTCTGCCTCGATGGTGATGTCATCCTGTACGTCAGCTCAAAACTTAAGAAGAAAAGAAACCTTAACTTGTTCATACGAGGAATGAGCTGTGATAGCTCAAGAACTCTGCTGGTAGTTCCTCTGTGTTTCGTCTCTTGCATAACTGGTCAACGTTGGTAGCTTTTCATCTTTTTGGGTCGGATGATCTGAGACTTCTTTGAATAATCATATCTAATCTCATAAGAAAATCATGCAGCTATAATGGGTTGTTTTTTCCAGAAGTTAAATCATTATTGTTGTGACCGTCAAAACATCTACCGACCACACATATGCGCACCTCGTGTTCAGTCACGCCTGTTCGTCATAAATTCACTGATATGATACTTGGGCTAAGGTCTTCCAGCAAAGATTTCAAACAAAATGAAGAGAGAGGAAATTTCTACCTACTTACTACAATGGCATACGGATTCAAAGTATTGATGAATTTTGACGATACTTTTCTTCTAGAGAAACTCACGCCAGATTTCCCTCGTTACTATGACAGCAAAGAGCGAACATAGGTCTTCTTTCGCTAAATTTGACATAGTATGGGTTGCTGCTATGTTTTTTCCTCTCTCACCCTCTGTTATCTGCAGAATGATTCGGCCTACTTTGGTTCCGTGGTCGGTCGGGTTGCTAACCGAATAGCAAATGCTCAGTTCACTCTGAATGGCACCCGCTACAAACTTACTCCCAACGAAGGAAAGAACATGCTCCATGGTATGAAGTTCGTCTATTTTCAAGTTTTCCCCCGCGGTTACTCTTTCATGTTACTTGATCGGCAAAGCATTTCCAGTTCAGAGATATAATCTCTTGTCCTGCATCAACTCATGAAAATGCTAGGGGGTCCGAAAGGATTCAGCGATGTCGTATGGAAAGTCACGAGATATCAGAAAGATGGTCACACTCCTCGGATCGTCTTCAGTTATTTCAGTCATAATGGCGAAGAAGGTTTGCATAATCAATTGAATAAGATTATCTGTTCTCTATATCAATGACTTCTCATGCCTGTTGTAACCCGAGAAAACTGGTTCACCCATTTTAGTCCATTCAAATCTGCAGGATTTCCCGGTGACCTCCAAGTCTCTGTCAGCTACACGATCTTGGGTGATAACCGCTTGAGCATATCGATGAAAGCAAAAGCTCTGAACAAGGCCACTCCCGTGAATCTCGCACAACACACCTACTGGAACCTCGGTGGCCAAAACAGCGGCAACATCCTATCAGAAGAAGTGCAGATCTTCGCCTCCCAGATCACACCTTGTGATAGCCAACTCATCCCCACAGGAAAGATCATTCCCGTGAAAGGAACCCCTTACGACTTTCTCGAACCACGCACCGTAGGAAGCCGAATAAACAAGCTCCCCAATGGTTACGATATCAACTACGTGCTTGACAGTGCTCAGAGCACGAAAATGCACAGGGCGGCGATTGTAAGGGACAAGAAGTCAGGAAGAGTTTTGGAGTTAGTGACGAACCAGCCGGGTGTGCAGTTCTACACGAGCAACATGATAAAGGAGATCAAGGGCAAGGGCGGGTTCGTTTACAAGAAACATGCCGCACTTTGCCTGGAGACTCAGAAATACCCAGATTCGGTGCATCACCTCAACTTCCCCTCGGAGGTTGTGTATCCTGGGAAGTCATATGAGCATGTCATGCTCTTCAAGTTCACAGTAGAGTCGTAGACACTGGAACGAGGTAGATCGTTGGGACTTTGAAATAACACAGTTGATGTGCTGTTTCAATCTGTCCGGCCTCAGGTTAGAACTTGCACAACTGTTTTCTGCTTGTTCAGTTTTCTGGCAGTTTCGGAGCTTCTGCATTTGGTGAACTCGGCTCAGAAGAGATGAATAAATTGAGTCTAATGTGGCTTAATGGTTTTATTCTCGGCGTGTTTTAGTCTTATATCAGCATGAGTATTCAATCAAGAACGGATTTCTCTGATAACTCCGAATACAATAAACTTGGCGAGTACAGCAATTACCATGGCTAGGATGGCCGGGCTCGGTTTTGTTCGCTAGCAGCTTGTTTCATAAGAGCGTACAAGGAAAATTCTGTTTCGGAACACGTCTTTTTTGTGTTTAAAGGTACTCTTAGCAAGAAATGGTGTCGAGGGTGAACTCAAGCATCTTCTGTTCGAAAACTTTTCTCCATAGTGTGGATGCTTGAACATAGTATATCTGTACTGGTGACAAAACAACAAGCCAGTAGATAAAAGTGTTATCAAATTATCGATTTAATCTGTTGCGGAATCTCATCCGATTTCAAGGAGTTGAACTCAACTTGTATGGTCCGCAGCACCCGACCGGACAAGCATAAACCCAACAAGTAAGCAATAAAATCAAGATCTTTATGAAATCCACCGCGGGAGAAAAAGATAGATTCCGCATTCCCCGTTAGATGATCAACATCTTGAAGAATTTGGTTAAAGAACTAGTTTTAGCCACACATGTCACTTATCCTAAGATAATTCTGCAATAATTTTTTTTTATACTCACGATGGAACTCATAATAATTCATAAAATAAAAATTTGACGTAATTTTTTTTTTTTGATGAACCAGGGAACCCCGCGCACCGTACCAACACGGATAGCCTGACAGGCCAGGGGTAATGGGGGTAAACCCTGGGGCGACGCTAGTGGAGAACCCACCACCCTGACGTCGCACTTAAGATCCCGTGTGACCAGCGGGATTCAAACTCCTCTCTTTTCGCAAAGGATCATGGGAGCTCTTATCCAACTGGGCCACCACAGGCGGTGGTAAAATTTGACGTAATTTGATCCGAACTAACTCCACAAAAGAGTAAATCCTTTCTTCTCACTGAAATGACAGTGTAGCATAAGGAGAATAATCCTATATCAAAGGAAAATTATAAAAAAAGTCCTAAACTATTGTCGTTTTACTAATTTAGATATCATTTTTTTTTTTTTTTTTTTTTTTTTTTTTTTTTTTTTTTTTTTTTCCGATTGAGTGATAAACTTTTTGTATTTATGCAAATTCAGTTTGTCTTGACCAACTTTGGCCCGCTGGTGTTGACATAGATGTGATTGTCTTACGTGGCGTCATTAGTGTTGATATAAATAATTTTTAATAATATTATTATTTCTAAAATTATTTATTTTCTTTCTCCTTCTATTTTTTTTCATCCCTTCTTCCTCTAGTTTGTAGCCACAAACAATGGGCCATTATAGGGTCGATGGGGGACCTTGCCCCTTGGGGCAAGCCTCACCATGGCTAGGCAAGGCTTGAGCCCTTGCTAGAGGCTACAAGCATAGCCTCGCCCAGGCCACTCATTGGGCTAGCAAGGCTCACCCTTACCGAATTTAGTGAGGCTTGACTCTTGCCAGCCTAGTGGGCGACATGGGTGAGGTCGCTCTTGCGACCTATGGTGTGCGCTTGAGCCTTGCAAGGGGTGAGCTAGGCTTACGAAGGCTTGTGAGGTCAACCAATTAGAAAAAATTATTAAAAATTATTCACATAAGTATCGGTGACACGACGTAATATAAGATAGTTGGCGTCAATGTCAACACTATTTGGCTAAAATTGGAAAGATTGACTGAATCGACACAAATTGGAAAAATTTATGATTTAGTTAATAAAAATAAAAGTTTGGAGAATTGACACAATCTTAATAAGTTTGAACGTGATTTTTTTCAATTTTCCCCGGTATCCATATCCTTAAGACGCCTGCCCTTCCAACCCTTTACAAACTTACTTTCGATCCCCACTCGTGTCCTGAAGTCCAACATCCTTGTCGAAGCCCAGTCACTATTGAAATGGCGGGTCATGGAGTCGTAGGCCCGAACCGAATAACATACAGATGGGACGACTTGCAGAGACTGAGAGATTGTGAAGAAGACGATGATGAGCGTCGTACTCTCTTCTGCTTCCTCGGTCGCGGTCGGTGCACGCGTCACCTGTCTCGCGCCTGAAACGGGTTCGTACAATCTCGCTTTCTCTTTCTTGCTTTCCGCGTGCTTCCTTACCCAAGTTCGGCTTGCAGGTCCGCGGCGAAGCTCCATTTGATTGTGCTTTTCTGAACTGGTGAATGATGCAGTGAACTGGGATAGATGCAGATTCGTGACTCGGAAAGCTTTTCTGCTCGAAAGAATTGATCACGTTCGTAACAAGGCGAAGTTGCTCGCGGGTTGTTGTTGGGAGACGATGCCTCGTGCTGCTTCCTCGTCGTCGGTCGCTTCGGCCGATTACGAGCGAGCGAAGGAGGTTTGGATTTGGACGGAGAACAAGCAAGTAATGACGACCGCGGTTGAGAGAGGATGGAACACGTTCTTGTTCTCGTCTCAGAATCAGGGTCTCGCCAATGAGTGGTCGTGTAAGCTTCTTTTTGATACATCCTGTTTTTCTTCCCCTACGTTGTTGTATTGTCTTATCAACTGGTTGAGTGAATGGATCGAGGGGAGACAAGATTGGAATTAGAGAGAGAGCGATAATGTTGTCTCGGTAGTTGATCATCGAACGAGCAAGTAGATTTGGAGAAAGCATGTCTATACGTGGCTTAGGGGTAGTCAACCACTGAGTTGCTTTATACACCAAGTGAGCATAAACATATGATGCGGATTGCTGCATAAATAATTTTCTCATAGTGGGCATTCGTCCTCCATACATGTTTGGGCTAGGAGGGAACAGAGTGAAGCGCATATGCCTAGGGGCCATGTTTCAATATCGTTAGCTTTTTAATTAGCTCATGACTCAAGTAGTCGGAAAAGCTGATAATTTGCAACTTCTTGTTTTCCACCTTCCTAAATGGAGGATACAGCACTTGCTTTGATAAATCCTCTCTTTGTTGAGGAGGAAGATATTCTGGATGCTGAGAAGACAAGGGTTGCCATGGTGAGGAAAGTTGTATCTCCAGAAGATGTAAAGAAGCTCCAACCTGAGAATGAGCAGGCTCAGATTGTTGTTATAGATTTTGCGGACTGGCAGGTACATCAGTAGCAATTCCAAAAAAATCTTGTCTTCAAATGTACTCTCTTCTTTTTTTCTACTAATTGCAACTTATCCCTGCGCTATCTGTGCTCAGAGAATTGTGTCTAATTGTTTCTTGATGAGTTGTGGGAACTATCCGCTGACATGACAAAGATGATTCTCAAGAGCACTTGCAAGAGGATTGCATAGTAGTACTTTGAAATCATGTATGTAGAGTTTGACTGAGAAGATTATTCACTTGTAACTTACTTAGGATAGTCCACTGGCAAGGGATCTAGCTAATCATGGTATATTATGCCACAAACGGATTTCAATCTGTAAGCTGGTGTGGAGCTATAAAATGACACTCGAGATCTTGTGTTCCATGAGATTGCAGTACTGTCCTTCTGGTTTCATCATGCTTTCACCTGTCTTTCAGGATATCGCCTTTCTCAGAGATTCTTTTATTGCTTCTGGATGCCATTGACAATACCTTTTCCGGTTGACTTAGCATTTGATTGCAGTTGTTGCACCATTTGCCGAGTTGATGTTCTTTTCAGAATTGGGAACCATGTACTCTATATTTTTAATTTCTAGCAGACTTTTTCAAATTCACTCATACCTCGAGAGAAGAAGCTTGTTATGGTTGGAGACAAATTGTTGAGTTTTGCCCTCATCAGGTAATACCCGCAGAAAATATTGTTGCAACATTCCAAGGAAGCCGAAAGACTGTATTTGCCATCTCAAGAAATCTGTCTGAAGCACAGATTTTCCTCGAGGTATGTCCAATAGGAGACATTGTACTATATATTTGAAGCACCACCAACTCAACATGCTTTGGGATGTTGTCCTTATTCTTTCCGTTTGTGATTCTATATATGCATTTTAACTTATGTTACCTGATTATTTTGTGGTTCTATAGGCCTTGGAACATGGTCTGTGTGGAGTTGTTCTCAAAGTTGAGGATGTCAATTCTGTACTTGATCTAAAAGTAATATGCTTCAACTGGTATCACTTAATATTCATGAAATACTTCTGACCTTGATTTGGAATGCCAGGCCTACTTTGACAGAAGAGATGAGGTCAAAAGTTTGTTGAACTTAGAGAAGGCAGTTATTACTGGAGTTTATACAGCAGGAATGGGTGATCGAGTGTGTGTTGATCTGTGTTGTCTCATGAAACCTGGTGAAGGGCTTCTGGTTTGTTCCTTTTGACCACTCTGTTGAGACCTTGTTTGCTGTGTATTGTTTTTATTAATACATGTTTACAACAGAATGTGGCTTTTTATAGGTTGGATCATTTGCTAGAGGGCTCTTCCTTGTTCATTCAGAATGTATGGAATCAGATTATATTTGCAGCAGACCATTCAGGGTCAATGCTGTAAGTTTGGCAGTTACCTGATAATTCTTCCGTAGATAGGTCTAAGTTCCTCAAGTGAGCCTTTTTTGTTCTTGGGCCATACATAAGTTTGCTAGAAAGCAGTTATTGCATAATTTACTCCTAACACTGCATCTGAAGATCTCAGTTCAGTTCGACAGACCATTATTTTTGGTACTTCTGGTTAATTTTGGCAATTTCATGTAAAAATTGAGCTACAGTATGAGAGTTGAGCTATTTCCTTATTTCATAAGAAAATTTGTTATTGTTTTCAGCATGTACTTATTTAGGGAATTATGCCTTTCTACAGTTCAGTTCTGATTTCCTTTCAATAATTGAATTTCTGAGTTCTGTAAGAGTTGAAACAGTCCCTTTTCATTTTGCGCAGCATTAGCTTCTGTCTATTCAATTTTGCCTGAATGAAAATGGAGAGTTCTTTTTAGAGAGAGTCTGATTGTGACATAACTATACACATGAAGTCTTAGTTATGGAAAATTTCTTTTGAATGAATAGGGACCTGTTCATGCCTATGTTGCTGTTCCAGGGGGTAGAACATGCTATCTGTCTGAGCTAAAAACAGGCAAAGAAGTAATTGTCATTGACCAGAGAGGACGTCAAAGAACAGCAGTTGTTGGACGGGTGAAGATAGAGTCTAGACCCCTAATTCTTGTGGAGGCGAAGGTTTGTCCTCGAGTCATCACATGTTGGCTGCTGAGAGAATAATAAAACAAGTTGTATGTCTGTTACTCCGAACAAGTAGTCCATAACCACCCGGTGCATATCAAGTGTTGATGATCCAGATGTTATTCTGGAACACTTTCAACATGCTTGTCTTCCTTGATAGAAATTCTATCATTTTGTCTCACGACTTTTAGTGTGCATGTGGACAGTCATTTCCTACTTACTCATGCTAAGATGTTGCCTTGTAATTGCAGATCGACCTGGACAGTGAAATTCACTACACCATTTTACTACAAAATGCAGAAACAGTTGCCTTAGTCAGTCCTCATCCAGGTCTTTTCCCTCATCACCATCCAGACTCCGGAAACTGTCGTTTCACTATTCCTTGGTTGGCTTGTGCATGATATAACACAATTGGTGCTCTTTCTTGCAGGAGATGGGCTCAAAAGCCCAGCAGCAATTCCTGTGACTTCTCTGAAAATTGGAGATGAAGTGGTATTGAGGACACAGGGAGGTGCCCGGCATACGGGGATTGAAATCCAAGAGTTTGTTGTGGAGAGATGAATGGAGTGTGTATTATGAGAAAGAAATTGGTCCTCAAATTCTCACGGCACTGGCTATAACCAGGGTTAGCTGCCGGACCGTGGTAAAAAGTTAATTTGTATTGTGCTGCGAGGGTGAAGCTAAAGGAGTTTGTGCATTCTCGGATGAAGTCATCACTGTTTGTCATTAGTAAAAGTGGTTCAACCATTCACAGCGAGGTTGAATTTGATAGCAGATTGAAGCTGGAGTAGCCACTGTCTGTGTCTGGTAAATAGCTGAGCAGATGTAGATTATCTCCGCATTTGATGGTAGACATTGTTACTCCTGCATTAGAATTCAAGGAATGCTTGAAAACCAATTCTTTCCTGTGTGGAAAGCCTCACCGGTGATGCTACTCTAAGGAACGTGCTGTAAGAAACTGGGGAACTTCCAATTCACGAGGATAATTGTGTTGCAGAGAAGCTTTACATCAGCAAATCATTGAACAGAAGAATTGTGGAATAGACGAAGCATGCATTTTCTGGATTGTTGCTTGTCTCAGCGTCCAAACCTTCAATCTAAAGATCTTTCCATTGCTTTGTCTTTGGTCTCGAAACTAGACGAAAGCGTGGGATGGGCCGAAAGTGCAGGCGTGCTGTCCTCATTCCCATTCAAGCTTAACCCACAAACTCGAACGACCCACGTCAGGAATGTCATCTAATTATTTCATAAATCAAATCTGAAGCATATGTTTTCGACAGGATTTTATCTATCCGCCACTTCTTCATCTTCCTACGATCATATACACATGAAGCTGCTTCCTGCTTTTTAACTTTTTAAGTAGTGCTTCATCTGGCAAGCATGATGTCTCTCCACTCACCATCAAAATGCAAGGTCACGCATAAGCTGGACTTGTTTAAGCCAAGCAAATGAGTTAGTGGGGGCCATGAACTTTTTGAGAGACATTCCTTTTCCAGTACATACGGGTTGATTTGGGGGTGGCATGCAAGCATGCCTCTGTGCGCAGGCATTTCAGGGGCCACACCAAAAAAAAAAAAAAAAAAAAAAAAAAAAAAAAAAAAAAAAAAAAATGGTGCGCCGGCATTTGCATCATAGGTAAAGGAAACTACTTGAGCATCATATATGATCCCATATGATGATTATATAGATACAATGTTTGGAGCTCATGTGAGATTTCCCTGATCAACAGCTGTGGTAAACTCAGTTCATGTAAATCTGAGGGGAGAATTACCAAAAAAGTCCTAAACATATTGCAATTATGCCAATTCAGTCCTAAACTTTTTTTTTTTTTGCCAATTCAGTCCTAAACCTTTTACAATTGTGTCAATTCAGTCCATCTGACCAAAATTGATCGGTTGGCGCTGACATGGACGCCAGCCGGGGATAGCTGGCCGACGAACAAATTTTTAATATTTTTTGAATTTTTTTTCCCCACCTTCTTCTTCCTCTGGCCGGCCGGCGCCGGCTAGAGGCGAGGGCCGGTGAGGTCAGCCTCGCCGGCCACTGGCGATGGCGAGGCCGCCATCGCTAGGCGAGGCTCGCCCACGCCGGCTAGTGGCGAAGGCGAGCCTTGCCCGTCGTCGCTGGGCGAGGCTTGCCTTCGCTAGTGGCTAGCGAGGCTGACCTCGCCGGCCCTTGTCTCTGGCCGGCGCCGGCCAGAGGAAGAAGTAGGGGAAAAAAAAGAAAAAAAAAATAAAAAATTCGAAAAAAAATAAAAAAAATTATTAAAAAATTGTTCGGCCAACCTCTCTCTCGCGGCGTCACACCACGCCGCCGGCCGGCCAATTTTGGCTGGATGGACTAAATTGGCACAATTGTAAAAAGTTTAGGACTAAATTGGCAAAAAAAAAAGTTTAGGACTGAATTGGCACAATTGCAATAGGTTTATGACTTTTTTGGTAATTCTCCCCAAAACTGAGTATAAATAAGTGTTTTCCGATGGATAATATTGTCCTTGTATGGACCATGTATCAACATTATGACTAGCACTATTTGTCAATTGTGATCTAGCTTATGATGACAGAAATTCGTACGGGATCGTCGCTTCTTAGCTTAGTTTAGGGGGAAGTAATGTTCTGTAAATCACTTAGTCTAGCCTTGGTGGTTAGCTTTTTGATAGGGAGGGATTGTGTTTCAAGCTTTTGCCAAGATCGGGCGCAAAGATGGGAAAATGGATTTGCGCAAGGTTTCGTGAAAATAGCATGGATGGTTCCATTTTCACTGTTTTGCCATCTTAGGTAGACTCCTCGCCATGTCCAACCGCCGCTACTAGGCCATGTGTAGCCTATGGAGCGAATCTGTCATAGATGCATGAGGAGGTTAGGCATATCTATTTTTAGCTAATTTTCTTTTGCCGCTATATCTATTTTTAGTTTAGTATTGATAAATGTATCTTATTGATAGGGATTTAAGAATTCCAGGGCTTGGAAGCAAGAGTGTAATGCAACTAATCACTATGTCTTGTTAGGACCACAAATGGATGTGTATACCACTTAATTCTCGTTCCATGGAACTTGGACCACATGCTATGTGAAAATTGCATCGTTCATGTTGGGCTTACAATATATTACGATAAAAGAGAAACACAGTATATTATGAGAAAAAAGACAGCCAAATCCATTTCTTTTCTAGTCCAATGGAAATTCTCAATTTTCTATTAACAATAATAATTATTATCAATATTGATTTATGATGCGCAATTCAATCATATTGCTCCTAAAGATTGAATACAGAGTTAAGTTATAGACTAATGTTTTTCAAGAATAAGTTTATTTGGAAAAGAAATTTTCATAAAACCACTCCCCAAATTATTTCTCGTATTAGACACTCATCCCCACATTACTCCTAAAGCTTGCCAAATTTCACCCTTCATAATATTATAGTCCACCTCTAATTTAATTAAGACATCTAAAGCTCAAATTCACAGTTTCGTCTTCTGCTTCTATTTTCATGATAATCTAAGTAAATTATGCGGAGTACACAACTAGTGAAAAAATAAAATAAAGGTCAAGCCAATTGTCAATTGGTTACCTGCACTTCTAAGTTCTTGTGAGCAAACGAGGTAGAGAAACACGATTTTCGCTTTGTTGTCTCTATTAAACAATTTGGGTTACTTTGTAAAGGATTTAGCCGATGAGCACCTTTTAAGGCACTCACATTAGGCAAGTAATTAAGGGAATTTAGCTACCGTGCTAACGACCCCATGACTAATAGCAAGGGAGTTTGTTCATTTGCTTATACGGTCTTGAGTTCGAGCATTATCGAGAGCATTCTAGGAGTAAACTCTTGAATGTATCGGGTCGTTGTGGGGAAGCGACCCTTAAGATCGCCTTAATTGAGGTGCACGATAATTGGCGCGGGCACCATCTTAATGCCAAACGAGGGGGGAAAAACACCATTGGACGTAATCATTAAATTGCAATAAGGTGGTGGTAAAGGGGGCAACCGTAAAGCATGGCGCACGTGCTGTCACGTGGACCGACGAATGGTGTATATAAAAGCGGAAAAACTGGCTGGGCAAGAAATCAGAAAGGTGTAATTTAGCAATCCCCAAATCATTGCACGAATCCATGCGTTGGTCCGTGCTGTTGGTGAGCTAAATTCCATGGCGGGTTTTTAGTGAATTCATAAAGTGGATTGGCCGGAGCGAGTGGTGAAATCAAGGGAAGCAGCTCGACAGCCATGGAGTCATTTTGAGGACGATGCTTCCATCAAGTTGTTCTAATTTCCATGCCCTTCCAAAATTAGGCCTCCTTTGTTTTTCCATTTTTGTGCTTTTGTATTCCGCATTATTTCCAATCAAGCCATCAAACTTATTAGTTTTATGAATCAAGTCCGTCCTCGCACCTTTCAAATTTTATGAATTAAAATTGACTTGTTCGTCATAAGTAATAGGAGCACGATACAAGAAATTTTTTTTTGTCACTAGGGATCATTAGGTTTTATTAGCATAATAGTCTTTAGACTACTGTGAGAATAACAATTTGTTGTAAGTCACAAATTCTTGACGGGGTGAGCCCCATAATAATTTATAATAATTTGTTATTTGATTTTTTATGGTCTAAAATAAATTGTTATTCTAACAATAGATTAAAAACTGTTATGTAATCATATTTTGGGATCATTTAGTTGATGTGTGGGATTAAAGGTTTTGAAAATGTATGACCTCAACCAAACCTTGAGTAGTGACGTTTTTTTAATATGAACAATGACGAACAAATTTGACTTTCCAAGTCGAATTCTTGCCGGTTCCAATGGACACGTTAGCTCCCATCAAACATGTTTAGAGTTAGAGGGACTCTGTTAGAAAAGCTATGCAAATTCAAGAACTTGATTAGATAAAATGAAAAGTTGAAGGACTTAATTGGAAAAATAAAAAGTCTAGTGACTTAATTGTTATATATATTTGTGTCTGCAAGTATGGGGAATGAAAGTGGACTTTTACCTTAATATAAGTTGGTACTGGAAGCGTAGACTTTTCTGACAAGTATTTAGATTAATCACCAGAAATCCAATAGTGACCATAATTATTCTTTTTCAATGATCCTTATAAAGATCTTAAAGTAAGATAGGAAAAAAATTATGTTCATCGAAGATAACTCTTCGAGAGCAATCTCGAGGTTTGATTGATTGATTCGTACAATGATTAAGGTTGTGTAATCTACATGGCAAAAGTTGATCTAGGAAGAAAACCACCTGAAATCAAAGTATGCTTCAAAAAAAATCAACCATCATCCTATTTACTCTCCGTCACCTTCCATTTGATACACCGAGGACTATAAAGAAAAGAAATGAAGACGGGTCATCATTATAAAAGCAATTGTTACGGCTCATGATAAACTCTTAAACTAGGGATACTTACTGATAATGATATATGTCAAGGAAAAATAACATATAATTATATTAACGTCGTTACAAATTTAAAGTTACACCGTTAGTTCAATACAATAAATGGGTTTCACAAATATTCTCCACTTATGACTTTGTAGATCATGCGGATCAGAAGTTTATGAGAACTGAGGGCTTTACGGTACAGATTAGTGTTTTATGGAAATTAAGAAGCAGCCCTTTTGAAAGGCCTCGAGGAGGTCCGTGCACCGTTGGATGGCATAATTGTCTCAGGGACAACCGACACCAGGACTACTTCTTAGAGGTTCCTGTACCCCGTCCCATGAGTTTTTTGATTTACTTCTAATCCAATTCCGTATTTAACTTCCAACTAAAACTAACCCGAAAAAATGGAATAAATTCACGGGGGATTGGCTTTAAAGTGGAACTTACACCTTGGGTCCATCTGAGCAAATCGGCACTAATTCCAACCGCAAGGACAGCTTCTCGAACACACCGGGTGGACTCGACAAGCCATCTGATTGATGACGAGATTGGCGCACTCAGGATTCGATTTGATCTAGCGTTGTTGTCCCTGTCCACAGCGTCGTCTTCTCCACGCACGTAGCCAGCACCGCGCATCTCCACTCCACCCACCTGAAGTACTGCCTCGAACTAACTCCCTCAACCCTTTCTCCTTTCCTCCACTAATTCCGTTGTCTCGAGGCGCATTCGAGAGGAAGCTTTGGGTCTCCCAAGCTAACATCGATCGTTGCGTAAGTTTTATACAAAGTAGCTGTGAGTTCGCGATGGATTTGGACAGATAATGACGGTGATGTTCCGAGAGGACATCATTATCGTCCAAGGCAGTACGTTTGAGATATGGTTGCTTTCCTTAGTGAAGCTTATTCCGACTTGTAAGTTACGTGTTTGTTATTCCTTGCCGCGAGGCTAGGTGAGGTCAGGGCGTGCATGATGTGAGGGTTGTTGCACGGACCCTTGTGCTGCTGGTTGTGTGAAGTTGCATTGCCCTCGCCGAGGGGTGGAGTGTTTGGGCGGGTCTCTAATGTAGTAAAGCAATTTTTATTTTATTTTTTTTATATATCTTTTTTTTTCCTTGAAAATTTCATGAAACACGTCTTTTTATTAAAATGTACGACGATAATTTATCTTTGCAAATTGGGAAAATTAATATAACTTGAGAACTGAACTGAATTGAATTAGTCTCACCAAATTAGTGTTGGTTCACATTGAATCTGGTTTGATTCCTAGTTTGTAGCCTTGAATTGGTATTGAATCAATTTCAAGGTTGATTTTCAAGTAGAACCATTTTCTAACTAGTTCAAAATCAAATCCTACAAGTCTTTTAATTGAGAGCTTTTCCAAAAAAATAAAAATAAAAGAATGTTAATGTCATAAAAAAACCACAAACCGATACATTTATAACAAATTTATCCAAATCATTTTTACCACAAAAAAATCTAAACTTGTAAATTTGCAATAAATTTACCACAAACTAATTTTTTGATAACAAAAAACTTTAAAGTAGTATATTTGTGATAAATTTACATTTCATTAATTTATATTATATTGGACTAATATTATGAAAAATCACAAATTGGGATACTTGTGACAAATAGAGGGTAAAACTTCAAACTAATACATCCATCGACTATCATGTATCATTTAACTTAATAATTTGATGACGAAAATTAACGAATGATACATTTGTCATAAATGTACAAATTTAGGGTATTTGATGGTAAACAAAATTAGTTTGGGGGTAAATTTGTTATAAATGTACTAGTTTAGAGTATTTCATGGACTTAATGAAAAAAAAACTAATATTAAAAAAATCCCAAATTATTATCCATGCTACTTTTATCTCAAACAATTTTTCATGTCATAAAAATTTCCAAATTGGTACTTCAATGTCATATTTACTCAATCTAATTTTTCCGTGTCATATAAAATCCTAAAATCTTATACTAGTTCCACGTTTTCTATAAGTTAATTTTTATGTCACAAAAGTGGGTTATTATGATCTCCACGTCGAGAACTTTAAAAAAAATAATGCATACAATCTAGGAAGCAGCGATACTCTCCAAGAGCCTTCATGTGGTGTTGAACACTCCGACATGTGTCGAACACTCTCTAACATTCTCGGACACTCGATCAACATGTGTTAGAAAATCCGACACTTGGTCAACTTTCTCAACGTACGAGTTTCGAATATGTGATTCCAACATGCAAGGACAATTTAAAATCTTTTCAATATAATGGGTCAAAATGTATATATGTGAAAAATAAAAAACAATAATAAAAATAATAAGTGTAGAAAGAATAAAAACATAGTTTTCCCTTCTCTTCTCACTCTCATTTTTTGTGATACAAAATTCATCTGACACATCTAACACATGAGTTCAAATGCGAATTGTTTATTTTTTCTTCCAAGTTTTATGGATTATTAAAATGGAGTTGAATTTGTTAAATTGAAATAATAAATAATTTTAATAAATGGTGGATTAATATTTTTAGTATAAATTCATTCTAGATTTTTTTTATAGTTTATTTATTTGTGAACTTGAATTAAATTAATTTGATATATAAAAATATATATTTAATATATAACGTATCGTAATGTGTCGGAATTCTTTAGTTTTTGAGAAATAACGTGTTCGTGTGTTATGTCGTGTTGTGTCGCGTGTCGTGTGTCAGTCTTAGTGCTACTTAGCATACAATGGAGCAATTAGATAAAGGAAAAAGAAATTATGAAGGCATGCTAGTTCTCAAGTCAACCTTGGAACTAGCTTGGAACCTGATGGTTCAGTTTAAGTCAATTTTAAAGATGATTGGTTTGATTCCTAATTCCAAAAATTGGGAATTGGCTCTAATCAAATAAGTTTGGATTCTTGATTGAGAACTTATTGATCTTGAAACTGATCATCCCTAATTAAAGCCTACTTGACCCGTTACTAGCTTTATTTGAACAGGGGTACATGAACTGAGGTAGGACAAAAATGAAATTAGATTCAACCCACCCAAAGAATAGGACATACTGCATACCCAATGGACTTTTTTACTAGCAAAAATTTCGAGTCAACCCAATCCGAGCTCGAGATTTTTTTTATTTGGGTCGGCCTGACTCGATGTAATGCGATTTGACTCAAAATTTTTCGTCTTTAATTACTTTTTGACTTTTAAAATATTCTATCTTTTAGCCAAAATACGTTTAATGTCCTGAAGAAATATATAATCTATGCAATTACGAACATTTAATGGGTTAACTAATATAATTTAAATAATGCGAGACATACGGAGATTTGTCAATTAAAATTGCTTGCTAGACGAGTAATAGAATTTTTGTTGGGTGTCTAATGGGCTACTAGCTTAAATAACTGTATGCAAACTATCAAATAACCTAGTAGTTTGATTTAGTTAACGAACCTTATCGCATCTACTATTGCTCAAATAATCACGTGTTCGGTCCAGTCAATCTGATTTAACCCAGGTTGGCTTGACATGGGTATAATATTTTTTTGTTTGTATAATATTTTTTTGCTTGTATAGACAGAAATTTGTGATAGTCAACATTTCAAAATTTTCAGGCTTGTTATGTAAGATTATGCTTAAAGTCTGAGCTTTATTTCATTTAAATTTTTATTGTACTTTTCTTCATTGGTTAAAATATACAGTTATTGGGTAAAATTCTTTGCTTTCGGTAATACTCTTTGATGAGATCAACTTATTTATAATTTATGACATTCTTTTAGTTGATATTGCTATGCTTTCCAAATATCTAATTTTTTTTGTTATTATTATGTGTGAGCAAACTAATTCTTGGGTTATTTAGAAGCTATTATATGCAACCAATTTGCAAATTTTCTCTTTGTTGGTTTGTGAATATATTTATTACACGAGATATTTGTGCACTAATCTAGCACAGAAATTATATGTGCACAAGCATTTTTGTATCTAATGATTATTGGAGTAAAATTCATACATATTTATTTCGTGTTAATAGAATCAAGTAGGCCTGGGCTTTTCTTAGATTTACAATGGATGTTTTAAGAGTTAATACCATGAAAATCCTAAAGTTGTACATTGTGATAAATTTACCATAAATTAATTTTTTGACCACAAAAAACCCAACATCCGTACGCTTCTAGCAAATTTACCCTTAATTAATTTTCATTAAATTTTACACTCAAAGTGTGTATTGATTTGAGGTTTTACTGTTATAAGCGTATCGGTTTGAAATTTTTTATGATGTTAATTAAATTTAATGGAAATTAATCGGGGGTAAATTTGTCATAAATATACCAATTTTTGGTATTTGATAGTAAACAAATTAGCTTGGGGTAATTTTATCACAAATGTACCAATTTAAAATTCTTCCTGGTATTAACCCATATCTTAATGACTTTCCCACACTTGTAATGTAGTTAATTCATCATGATAAAAAATAAATCAATATTTGTTAAATATGTGTAAATTAGAATAATTGATTTGCTTTTGCACTACTAGTAAAGATGAAGACTGGACTGATCCTTTGGAAGGAAGCGAGCGTCGTTCTCCCCTCGTCACCGACGCATTCCGCGATGGCAAATTGCGTTCCCTTTCCAGACATTTTTCCTTCCATTCCACAGCCATTCTCGCAATAATTCGCGCTTCATGACAATAGCATTAGTTCCAATTCCCCACGTTCTTTTTCGTTCCCACGTCCTTTTCTCCCCCTCTTATCAGCCCTAGTTACAATTTTAAGTGGTGACATTGGGTTTAAGTGTAGAAATCGACCCCTCAACTTGAATTCATCAAAAAAAAAAAAAAAAAAAAAAAAAAAAAAGAATTTGTGTTATTCTGACCATATTGTTCGCTTTTTTTTTTTTTTTTTTTTCAATCTTTGACAAGGAAGAAAAAAGGAGGAGGAATTTGTTTCATAGAGAGTAGATAGACCATTTAGCTGAATAATTCGTTGATGTTGCGAGAATTTTCGATCGTCTATATAAATGTAAATGAGAGAAAAAGTAACATAAAATGGGTAAGAAAGATTGGCCACTCTTATATGCTGAATGATCACTCAACCCAAGATCATATAATGACTTTTAAATGACCATAAAATGACTTTTTCCTCATTAAATCATATTCTTTTACTTAGCACGCATTTTCCAGCATTCACAAGGAAGAAAAAAGAGGGAGGAGGAATTCGTTTCGTAATAAGCAGACGGATGGCTCGGCCGAGTGATCTGTTGGTGCTGCAAAACGAGAAAAACAAATAAAAATAAAAATGGGTAAGAGAAAATAGCCATTCCTGCGAATTGGATGATGACGGGCAAAATACAGAAACCCCATAGACCCTGTATTGGCTTTTTTAATCGCCGGATCATCTTTTATCTTTGGTATAGTTCATAATAAATTTTCGGGAAAAAATCACTAAGAACCCTAAATTTTTTTCATGGCATGAAAAATCCCAAATTTTGCCATTCGTGAGACATTTACCCTAAACTTATTTTCGTAACATAAAAAATCCTGAATTTTTATCTTTGTGACATGTTTACCCTAAACTATATGGAATTTTGATCTTTTATTTATTTATTATTATTTTTTCTTCCCTTCGCTGGTCATGGCGGAGCTGGCGAGAGCGGCGCAAGGGATCTAGTGAGGGCAACCCTCGCCCGACCTAGCGGAGGGCCGCCCTCGCTCGACCTAGCCGAGGGCCGCCCTCGCTCGACGCTGGCAAGGGTAGCCCTAGCCAGCCCAAGCAAGCTTAGCCAGCCTAGACGAGGGCAACCCTCGCCCGACGCTAGCGAGGGCAGCCCGGCTTCCCTCGTTGTTGGAAGAGAGAAGAAGAAGAAAAAAAAAAAAAGAAAAAGAAAAAAAAAAGGAAAAACAGAAAAAATAAGACGAAAATCTTTCTTGGTGGGGTAAATGTGTCACGGTTTGCAAAATTGAGAGTTTTGCATGTTAAAAAAAAATTTGAGATAAATTTATCACTTTGAGCAAAGTTTGAGATTTTTAGTTGCTTTTTCCTAAATTTTTTTATCCTCGTGAGATCATTTCGTTCTATTTTAGTACGTGAATATCTCAAATTCACCAGTTCTCCCCGGCTGGGATGCCACCACCATCAGCAGCAGGAGGAGGCCACGTATAAAATGGGAAAAATCTCTCAAAATCCAGTTCAAAAAGAGGAGGAGTGACCCTGTGAAGGCTGTCGTAGCTCATCTCTCCCGGATTGAACGAGTCTTCGCCCTCGTTTTTTGACTTTAGAGTTCGCAGTTTCACATCTCTCTCCCTCTGCTTTTGGCCGTTTCCCTCTGTTGAATTCTCCAAGGGAGGCCCCCGCTTACGCCCCCCTTCCCTTTCCCTTTTGGCCCTCGCCCCGCTCGAAGTTTCTTCCTCGCAATCATTCCACCCGGGGGTGGCGGTCTCCAAAAGAACTTTCCCCCAGATCTCCGAAAGTCCAAAAAGAACGCGAGTTCCTCTGTTCCCGTGGCCTGCCAGAGGCCGACGATCCATCCGAGTTCTTGTTTTCTCTCGCGAGCATTGCCCTTCTGATGGTTAATTTAGTGCGGGGGAACAGAGTGTTCAATTGGGTAGGATCGTATCGGTTCTGATCGGCTGCGGGCGTGTCGGAATCGCAGGGATCATTCGACGGGACCAGGCTTTGAAGGTGGGTTCAGCTTGGATTAACCCAAGATCTGATTTTGTTTCTGGTCTTCTCTTCTGTCGGCTGAGTTTTTTCTTGAAACTTTTCAATCTGCTTCTATAACTAGATCACTTTCTTGGTTTTTGATAATGCTTTTGTTATTTCCTTGAGGAAGTGCTGTGCTTTTTTTAATGGAGTCTGCCGCGGAACCTTCCCCTTCCAGCTCATTCAGCTGGGAATGTCTGTTTTTATTAGTATTACTAAAGAAACGACCCCTTTATTTATTGTACCCTTCTCTGTATAACCCCCGTTCTTTATATTCGAGTCACTTGTAACCTCTGTCCCATTGCTTTTCAGTTCGATTTTTCCCCTGTTTTCTGGGCGTGCACAATGGGTTGCGCGAGCTCGAAGCAGAAGCGATGTCGGCGCTGCAACGCGCCCTACTCGCCCGTGCGCCGGAGCTATTCGATCCACGGCGATCATCTGCCTCAGAGCAGAGATGATAGCTACCATCTTGTTGCTCTTAAATCCAGCACGCTCGGTTCTCTCAAGCTTGACCCTTCTTATCAAATCACCAACCACGTGGAGAAGGTGATGGTGGCCGATGTTGGTGATCACAAGATGTGCAATGGGAGCAATGGTGTCATTGAAAACGGTGTAAAGGAGTTCGCTATGGGACTGATCGAGGCCAAGACTTGGTCGAACATGATCGAGGAGAAAATCCCGAAAGTTGTTCCGAAAACACCAATCAGGACTCCGCCCGGCGAGCCGGAGACGATCAATGCGTGGGAGCTGATGGAAGGCCTGGAGGACACAAGCCCTTTCCGGTCGCCGAATCACATGAGGAGCTTTTCTTTTGATTTGGTCAGGAGTCCAGTTCATGCCCCGGCTGATCGTCTTAAATCAAGGTTTCTAGAGAATGGCGTGGTTTCCCCCAAGCCCATGTGGCTGCAAATGGCTGATGGCGACGGATTGGACTCCGAAGCTGTTGTGGGTTTCGATCCTGAAGTCATTTCCACTTTCAGGAAGTCACTTGAAGAGCTTTCACCTGATCATCCGTTTCATTTGCAGTCAATGGATAATCAGGAACGACTGTCCATGGCCGGCCAAGATTCATTGCCTATGGAAGCCACTGAAAATAAAATAGCCAATGGGACCGACCACGAGTATTGGCCGTGTGGAAAGGAGAAGGTGATCATCTACTTTACGAGCCTTAGAGGGGTTAGGAAGACATACGAGGATTGCTGTCATGTTAGAGTCATCTTGAAAAGCATCGGTGTCCGTATCGACGAGCGAGACGTGTCGATGCATTCGGGTTTCAAGGAAGAGTTGAGAGAGCTGTTGGGTGATGGGGCTTGTGGGGCTGGATTGCCGAGGGTGTTCGTGGGAAGCAAGTACATTGGCGGAGCCGAGGAAATTAGGCATATGCACGAAGAAGGACAGCTCGAGAAATTTCTTGAGAACTGCGAAATGGTGGATGATGGCAGCTGTGGCAAAGGAAACAGCGGTGCATGTGAGGCATGCGGTGATATTAGGTTCGTGCCTTGTGAGAGGTGTTCCGGCAGTTGCAAGATATATTATGACGGCACTAGTGAAGAAGATGCGGAAGAAGAGGGAGATGAGTACGGGTTCCAGCGTTGCCCAGATTGTAATGAGAACGGTCTCATACGCTGTCCGATATGTTGTTATTAGCTTCAGGTGGCGATGAGTCAATGACAATGTATTGCCTCACACGTATTTGCAAATTTTGGGTGTTCCTTGTTTGAGTGAATTTTTGTACAGAGAGAAGATGATAGATTTTTGGAAGGTAGATTACATAAGAAAGAAATTGTTATAGTAAGTTGATCTTCTAATCACATGATCTGTTAAATTTTGCTTTTCTATTTTGTTTGTCAGAGACTGTACACTTGCTTTTTGTTTTTACCAAAACGAGGTTTGTACACTTTCTTTCTTTACCCAAGAATTTCCAGCTGATATTGCATAAAAAGTTGGATGAGATGGTTCAGTTCTGACCACAAACGGTGAAAATTTGATGGAGTTTGTTCAAAGAATTGCAGAGGTTAAATGCATGCCCCTCTTATGACCGGCGTTGGTTGTCTGTTGAATCAAAATTTTTGCCAACTCTTCATTGAAGTTTCTTGGGAAAAGGAAGAATTGAAGATTCTTCAATCTGAAGAGTCAGCACAGCTTGTCAAAGGCTTCACAAAAGAACAGTGACAGATTCTACAGATCTGACTGTCCTATGGAAGATATGAAATAAAAGGAAAAGAAAAAAGGAATAGGACTTAGGAGACCACCAAATTCGACTTTGTTGATTGTTCGTAAAGTGATGTATGTTGGAGTTGTTCAGGTCTCAATATTTAATATTTTGGACATGGGACCGTTTGACTTCTTTGCTTGCACCGAAATGCAATCCAGAACGCCATCTCATTCTGCTGGAGAAAGCATTCGAGAACAGATTGGACACGCAGATTAGGTGAGCAATGCATAATCTTGGGTCAGCCTTGGCGGTGACCATAAACTAAAAAAGACACGGTCAATCCCAGTTTTCTTTTGGACTCGGTTCGTGAGGCAGAAGATGGAGAGGTTGAATGAGTGGTTGCCTCCATTGCTGTCCCCGTTTAAAACAGATGGGAACACAAATCTCCATTGATGAAATGTACAAAAGCCAGCCACCCCAACGCTCAATTTTTAATACTCCTACGCCTCCTCAACCGAAAAACTGCAGAGTGGGCATTCACTAAGATCCATTAAATATATGAGTTTCTCTTGTATTAAGCTTTCTCTGAAATCATGCCATTTGGAGATTATTAAATTCTCAAGCTTCACGTTCAATCTGGTCCCAGAAAATAAAAGAGGACCTTTATGTGAGGAAAGAAAAGTAAAAAAACAAAGGAACGCAAACTGACGAATTTGACCGACGATATCCCGGGCTCCGCCACTAGTGGCCGCGGTCTAAATTGATAATTTTTTTTTGGGACTGTGATACGAGAATATAGGGTGGCGCGTATAGTCTTGTTAGCCACTAAAATATGCAATGAACAAAGGCATTGCGTTTTCATATGATGCCACTCAGAAAAAGGTGAAGCCACTCAGAAAAAGGAGAAGCTGCTGGGGTCTTTCATGTTAATACCGCCAACTGAGCTGTGCCAAGATGTGCACAATCCTCCTATTACCTTTTCTCTTTATCTTTTCTCTTTGTTCTTCCTTTTCCTTTGGGTGTGAACACCTTCTCAACCTTCTTGGGTCTCATGTCTGATAATAATTCGTTCGAAGCATGTCTGTGTATGTTCATTTTGGCCCGATACACGGAATAGCACGAGCAGCTAAAGGACAGTTAGCAATCTCATCATATCTCGTTCAGATGGTAGAGAACAGTTGAGAATCGTCCAAGAGCAATTTCTAGTGCTGGACCACTCCCTCCTACCGCATTCATGATGAACGAGATAAATTGACAGACGAAAAGAAATAGCGACTACCATGAGATGCTTTTCCAATCTAGTGATCATCACTCACCAACACTCGGATGCCTCTGTTTAGAACACAATAGCTATAGCACGAATGGTTGTGGCCCTTGCAGATGAGAGATGTCTACGCAATAGGAAGGACTAAATAGGCGGCCTATAAGGCCCGTTTGTCCCGTCTCTATGTGGCCGTATTAGCCAAATAAATTAGTGCAGTCTAGCACATGTCAGAGCATATGAGCATCATGTCTTCATGCTGCTAGCTTCTTGACAAATAGAGCGATAAATGATTGACGATATGTCTTCATGTCTTCATTCATGCTGTTTGTCTTCTTGAGTGCAAGTTTTGTTGGTGCGGAGTCTCTTTTGCTATATAAGCTCTGTTGATTAAAAGTCAATATATTTCTTACCTTTACCAAAAAAACGATTGACGATCATTTGTTCCTAAGAGTCGTTAAGCGAGCAGTGATCCAATTAGAGATGCCTGATTCCATGACTAACTTGCTACTCCTACCAACTAGACCTTCTGTATGTGAAACATTGTGCGATCGATGGTGTCCTGGAGCTAGGAAACTATAGCGGGTTATGGCAGAACAAGCAATGCAAAGTCAATTAGTGGCAGAGCACTTCCTCAGACGATTTGACCTTGTAATGTGCAAGATCATTCAGGGAAAAACCGGTTTTCAGCTACCACTTAAACAAAAGAATATTGCCGTCCCTTTAATATGAAAGGAACGAATAAGTAGCCACAGTTGGGAGATATAGATGCTCAGTTGGAGAGAAAAAAAAGTACGGGGAGGAAAGAGTAAAAATGTCACTTTATAAAGTTTAGACATCAGAGCATCTCAAGGAGTGGCACTGAACTCTAGGGGTCTCATGTCCACTGCAATTGCCTTCAAAGACCGGTCAGCTGCTTAGCTTTCGTATGTGATATTAATTATCTAGTCAATCTCTAGCTTATTCTCTTACAGGTATACTCTTCATAAAGCATCATCATACTTGACACCCATAAGTTCTGATATACAAGGCAATAGGCATGGTTTAGACATCATATTGGAGACAATCTCCGGCGCAAAGTAGTGATTCATAATCACCAAGTTCTTATTGAGTTTTATGAACACAATAGGCTGAACTATGCACAACCAGACTAAAATGTCTCCAATTCAATTGCTGTCATAAGGGCATACATAACGCTGCTGAGAGAGCAACCACCATTACTTATTTATCTGCACAACCGTGATGGATCAATATATTTTATGAACAATAAAGATCCTTATCTTATTTACTACCCATGGTTAGCCAAGTCAGACACAGCTTTAGCCGCTCGATTCAGGACATCTGAAACCCAAAGAGCTCCCTTCGAGAAGTAGCTGCTGTTAACAACTGCATGAGCAGCTGATACAGCTGCTTCTCCTGCAACTGTTGCTGCAACAACGGTGGCAGTTCCTGTCGCGAGTACTGCTGATCTGGTGATATCTGAGACATGGTATTTCTCGTCGACAGATCTCACAACTTCCCTGCCTGCAGTTATCTTATCAGTGAGGCCGATTCTGTCACTCAGCTCTGCGATTTTCGCAGCTGCTGTGGATGACACCTGATGTGATTCATCAAAATCCTTGGCTCTCGTCAATGCATCCTTTCCCAGATCATATCCCTTGGCGATCATTGTCACAACAACTTCCTGTGCAAGTGTCACGGCTTCACTCGGGGAGGAAACCATAGGCATCGCATGAGTAGCCTGTGCATGGAAAAGAAAAAAATTAGAGATACCTGAGTGTGAGCATAAATTCAGAACCTAGAGAAAAGAAGCCATGAAGTTTTTCTAATCTGCAAAATCATCAGCTTCACCTAGATATGCGAACTCTAATTCACAATCTGGTTTCACAAGACGATCAAGTTATGCACTGACCTGACTACAGCTTAAAGTACAACTATACAAGCTTCTTAAACATTACAGTCGGATGATCTTGGCTAAGGAAGCAAGCAAGAAAATAAGTTATAATTTCATTTTGGCAATTGTTCTTGAATTTCCCGTGAGCCAACAAAATTTCAACTCAAATGGACTAATTAGCCTTGATTAAATTGAATTTGATGTTCTGTGCCATCACTTCAGGAACATTCCAAAATTCAAAATGAGACCTTTGGCATTCCGTCCATTGGACGAGCATAAGCTCCTCAACTTGTTGCATGAAGCACTTAAGCATAGTTGCGCACACAAACAGATACATCACTTTTCTTTTTCTGCCAGGTGTGTATATCTCAGACTAGTATACAACATAGAACTTCAACCAAACTAAGCATCTTCATTTGATCATGAGTCCAAGCCTGCAGAAATTTCCTAATATTCATTTTGTAAACTGAACCAGCAAATCACCGTTACTGGTATAGTAAAATGCTTCAAGTACCACAACACCAGTGACATCATCAGACTTCTGTGAAAGACCAGTCCAAGGATCTGACTCATCTATAAATGCTCCCCATCGTGAAATGCCTACACGTCGGTCTCCAATTGTGGCTCCCTGACAAATCATATCAGTAAAGTGCTTAAAGGGTTATGATGAAAGCAAGGTTATATGAAGAAACAAGAATTTTCAAAGTTCACCCCACAGGAAAAGCTACTCAACGTACTTCCCAAATTCCCCATGCAACTACAAAGAACTAATGTACTACGTGCAAAACCGGTATCAAACCTCTATAGAAGAATAAGATTTGAGTGGGTCAAACACCATAACACTTAAAGACCAGGGGGTTTCCAACACTAATTTAAAAAAAGAAAAGAAACCCCAGTTAGTTTTCTTTCTTCAAGTGAGAGGGGTCACTCACATGGAGCAATAGAGCAGTCTCCAGAGTGTAAGCATCCTTGAAAGTCACGTAAGCTGTATGAGCATATTCACCAGACCTAGATTTTAAATCAAACATATCTTATCAAAATGAAGATGCATTGTCACTCTAACAAAAACCTAAAGGAAGACCTGAGAGTCATAGACATTGTCTCACTATCAGTGAGATGCAAATCACAGGATTGCCTGCTATTAAAACTCTCTAACAAAAAAAGTGGAGCGCCAAATTGTTCTCTAATGGGGAAAAAAGAATTAATCAACCCATCAATGAGTCTAAGTCTCGCAAGTTGCAACCTTCAAAAAGCAAGATCTGAACAAGTATGTTCACATGTTGAGATTAATAGAATTTGATCCTTTGGGAATACCTTGTCAATCAGAAATTTAATAACAAATTTACTTTGAATCCTGACATATTTCATAAAAGTATTTTATATCAGGTGAATGTCTGGGCTTGAGTAAGAAAATAGCAGCTAGCCTCGTTGGTGGAGTCGTTAGACACACAATTGAGGAACTGACATAAAAAATGCTAGGTCTTCTCTGACCTCATGAAAGATAATCTACGATACTGTTGATTTTAAAATATGTCACTTTTGAGTGCGCATCTATAATAGATTAAGCAAAGATAACCAAATACTAATCCAGCCCCTTTTCACTGTTTACTGATAACTGGTAGTACTGAGCATCTAAAAGAGACAATGCCAGCTCCGTTTGACTCTTTTTAGAACCATGGATCCACCATGATGTCAAACTAACAGATTTATCAAGTCAAGCAGGCTGAGGAAATGTGCAGAATAACATCCATTACTCAACATAAACAGAGCTTGTCCTAGAAATCAACTCAATGACATCCACAAATGTATTATCTTTCTGTTTCATATAAGATGCAAAAGATAATGAATGGTAATGTGAAGATCAAATAGAGACCGAAATTCAGCCATTTTTCACTGGTTACTCATAACTAGTAAAATTGGGCATCCAAAATGAGACAATGCCTACTAATCCCCCAGGATGTCAAATTAACAGATTTATCAAATCAAGCAGACTGGGTGAAATGTGCAGAATAACATCCATTATTCATGTAAACAGAGCTTGTCTAAGAAATCAAGTCAATGACATCCACCAATGTATTATCCTTCTATTTCATATAAGACGCAAAAGATATGAATAGTAATGTGAAGATTGGGGACTGAAATTCAGCCCTTTTTCACTGGTTACTCACAACTAGTAGCACTGAGCATCCAGAATGGGACAATGCCTATGGATCCCCCATGATGCCAAATTAACAGTTTATCAAGTCAAGCAGACTGGGCGAAATGTGCAGAACAACATCAATTATTCACACAAACAGAGCTTGTCTTAGAAATCAAGCCAATGACATCCACAAATGTATTATCATTCTATTTCATATAAGATGCAAAAGCTAACGAATAGTAATGTGAAGATCAAATGTGGACTGAAATTTAGCCCCGTTTCACTGGTCACTCATAACTAGTAGCACTGAGCATCCAAAATGAGACAATGCCAGCTCTGTGGGACCCTAATTAAGGCCATGGATCCTCCATGATGTCAAACAAACAGATTTATCAAGTCAAACAGGCTGGAGGAAACATAATGTTTCATCCATTATTCAGATTACAAAGCTGACGTCTTAAAAATCAAGCCAATGACATCCAGAAATGTTTAACCTGTCTCGTCAATATAACACAGGAAAATATGAGTAAAGCGGAAACCATTGTTTCCATGTGTGTTTCATCTGAGCCACGCAAATCGATAAGAAACAATTACTTAAGAGTCCGTTCTTAAAGTTGAAAGGTGATAAAGGAGAAAACTAGTTAAAAAATTTCTTAGATGAATGAGGGCTTTAAATCAGCTGCGAGAATGAAATATGATGGAAAGGAACCTTGTTATTTCAATGTATTCAACTGCACCGCAATGAGCAAAAAAATCATAAACATCCTTTTCTGTAGATCTCGGTGATAAGTTTGTGATTTCAGCAGTATAACCACCCGGGTACATGGTTGTGAAATCTTGAAAAAGGCCAGCAGTAGGTTACAATGCACCTGGACAAAGTCAAACAAGCTCATAAGCCTTCATATACACAACTATCAGATCCTTCTAGGAATGCTAATTCAATCTAACATTACATTTCCCATAAATAGGCACAGTAAGCAGACCCATGACAAGAGACATGCAGGCACACAATGTGCACTGGTGCTGGCAGAGATTTGCTTACTCTAGCCGAGTGGTCATTCATGGTTTTAGCATAGTAAGATGTGACCAGTGAACATAAGGTTAATGCTTGGTAGTGCTTCCCGAAGCTTCAATCCTTTGTCAGTATGCACCACAGAATCTGTAAGTACTCAACTCATTGATCCGAGATTTGATTTTGATTGGTCATAAACAACATAAATATTTGTATGGTCTTAGAGATCAAGGAGGTCTATTTTCACTGGAGTACTTGGTGGTTTTAGAATGTGGCTTGATCAGGTAAACTAATACCATGCAAGTGTCCCTCCGCTCATGTAGACATTGTAGGGGGCACCGGAAAAAGTCTTTGACTAGCATTCACAAACTATTATAAGCTACCACTACCACAAATTATGAAATCACATGCTCCTTCACCTAACGATGATGAAGTTCCTCTTAATTATTTGGAAGAATAAAATGAAATAATTCATGACAAAGATTCCAGAAAGTGCTGGTCATCTATATCCAAATTCTTATAAATAAATGAAACTAGAGAAGCTCCCAGAGCACACAGATCGCATTTAAGAAAATTCAACATCTTCTTATACTTGTTCACCTTTGCCGGGCGAGCAATGTCTGTCACCTAGCCAATTCTCCTGTCTGTCGGAAAATTCTAAATACAAATAGTCTCAAGAAAACCTTTTTTTTCCCCTTCCAGCATCATTCACAGTAATAAAAAATTGCTCCTCTACCTTCCCTAAGGAAGCAGGGGGTATTGGGTGAATACATAGAAAGTTTCCTCTCCCTTCATTCTGCTCATAAAGACGTCTTCCACGAGCAGCGAGCACCAAAGAAAGCGTCCCTCCACGTAACTAAAGGCACTTAATATTACAACAATCGACGGAGTTCGCCATATGCAACACCCAATCAGAGTGCACCACATTATTCCACAAACTGATTTTCTCAGTGCTCAAGTCAACCAAGTAGAATGAGTAAAGGAATACTACGGTCAAAGTATCAAGATCGACATCGAAGAGCCACCTTCGAGCTAAGCAAGAACAGGCTAAACAGTCACGCGAACTCAATCCGCAACAGACGCAAACCAGTAAAAACCCCAAATTGAACCACTAGGTTTCTCAGAGCGAATCGACATACTTCTAGTATAGAAAAGAAAGAGCAGAAGAATCCCAAAAAACCCAGAACAGAAACAGAACCCATGGATTAAACGAATTCGCCGTTCATCAACGCTAGAAGAAGAAGGAGAAGAGAAGACAATGCATACCTTGTATCGTCCGAAGTGGGCTGAGAGAGAGAGAGAGAGAGAGAGAGAGAGAGAGAGAGAAGAAATGACCAGGCAATCGGCTAACAGACTGCCAGACTTCGCGCGTAGAAGTAGAACAATGACAAGGAGCCACGAGCAGTTCCGCGCGTGTGATGACGAACCAGTACAATGGGCTGTGCTGGATGCCTCACTCAGTTTTCAACTTTCCTCACGGCTGCACGATGAAAAGTAAAATGGATAAACATTAAGATTAATCTCAAATTGATATTTTCATGATAAATTTATTTCGAATAAATTTTTTCATCACAAAAAAATCAAAATGATACATTTATAATTAATTTATCAAAAACAAATTTTTAATCATAAAAAATCCTAAAATGATACAATTATGATAAATTTATTCTTTATTAAAGTGAATTAATATTACGAAAAATTACAAATTTGCATCTGCGAGAAATAGAGGGTAAAACTTTAAATTGATATGTCCGTCAACCGTCACATGTTATCCAATTTAGTAATTTGATAATAAAATTTAACGAAAATTAAATGATGATAAATTTGTCATAGGTATACTAGTTCTAGATTTTTTGTAGTAAAAAAATTAGTTTTGCGTAAATTTTCACAAATGTATCAATTTGGGGGTTTTTCATTATATCAATCCTAAGGAAAATGATAAAATGTGGAAGGAATCAAATGATCAAACACATGCCAATTTCTTTAGAAAAAGATAACTTTAATGTAATTGAATGTTATTCCTTCGTTTTTATTTTTTTGTTATTTCCGTTGTTTGGTTGTACGAGAATGAAACGGAATGGGATTAAATAAATTAAATAATTTTCCATTCATTAAAAGACTTGCATTTAATTAAGATCATATTTTTAAAACACAACGATTTTAATTGGATTTAAAAAAACATCAAGTATTTATTCAAATATAAAAAAATGATAAATAAACATTCATATTAATTATGAAGAGCTTTAATTATTTATATAAAATCTAGCGGTCGTATTTGTATATAATCAAAATATTTGTAGGGCAACAACAAGGGGAATGATTTACAATAGTAGTTTATGATATAATGTTTAGTTACATCATAATTATACATAAGCATGACGAGGACAAGTGCTTCATATTACTAGCTTAATAAGAATATCATGTACTTGCCACGTGTTAACCGTGTCATTTCATATCTTTAAATCATGATTAATTTTCGCATTTGAATTAACATTTGCACACACATTGTCACACAAACATAGAGTTTTGCTAATTCACATGATAAAATGATCTCGTTAATCAATAATGAACTCCAATAAGTGTTTTGGTGACATGTCAAAATTTTTAAAACAAATATCATGCATGCTTTGGAAATTAATTGATGAATGATTTAGGTCTTAACCATAGATAGGGTTGTACTATCGAAACGGTGTCATGGGATGCTAATTCGTCTCATGCATAACTACACCATCAGACTTAAAGATGTTAGGTTTTCGCTCAAGCAATTCCTTCGTATGTGCACCTATATAGTTGATTTTCCCATCATTATCTAGGCTCCTCGATGTTCAATCAACCAAAGTTTACTTCAATTGATTGGTGACGATTCTAATCTAATTACCTAAATCATGATAATATCCATGGCTTGTAGATTGCACAAACCTAATATGGGAAGATCATGGGGACCAAGGTGTTGCCGTTCGAGCGTCCTTTCTTGCTTCAGCGAGTGTGCTGAAAGAAAGTGGAAAGAAAGAAAGAGGGGCTGGGCTGATGAGGGAAAAAGGCTGGGCCCAAAACAAAATAAAAAAAATGGGCCTGGGAAAGAAAAGAAAGAAAGAGGGCCGGGCCAGGGGAAAGACAAGAAAAGAGGAGAGGGGTTGGGGCGGACTGGCCTTGTTTTGTTCTTTCGTTTTTAATTAATAATTTAATCAATTTTTTTACAATAAATGCTATTACTATTTGCAAGTATACTCAAATATCGATTTTTGCTAGTTCTATTTTTTGATGACTTACTTGTTTGATAAAATCAGGTGTCGACACATATAATCAAGCATAAGAGGAACATAGAAAGCTTCTAAGCGAAACAAATCCCAAAAGAGTTATGAAACAAAACAAAAATTAGAAATTAAAAGAGTACAACTTGCAACTATAAGCAATCGAAGACCAGATCTATCATAGTATAAAAAAACAATTGGTGGCCAATCATCGAAATTGTTAGTGAGGGACACATGCTAAGATATTCTCCTTTAGAAACTGCGACTTGCAGTGTATACCTAGCTTTAGCGTCCTCAACACTATCACAATACAGAGACAACAAAAACAACATGTTGAACCACCACGAATCAAATATCTCCAAGAAATTTTCAAATCTAGATTTATATCGAGAGAGAAAATCTCCCAAATTTATATCTACACTTACATTGGGAGAGGAGAGCCAAATCTTGGAGAAGTCATAAAACCATGTCTCAAGCATCCTACGAGCTAAATTGGTGATGACATCCTCACAAACTTTTTAGTTGCAAACATGCTTATTTATCACGATGAGTGAAGAAAAGGAACAACAATGAGTCAAAAAAGACTTCGGACGAGGCGAGAAAAGGCTTCCAGATTAGATTGGGAGAGAAGAAACAAAAATAAAATAAAATAAAAATGAACGCTTAGAAAAGAAAAGTAGGGCAAAGCAATCTCTTAGTTTAAAAAATTGAAGTTAAGAGCCTGCTGATGAAGTTTCTTTGAAGGAGGGTTTTTTTTGGGAGAGACAAGCTTGGCGACAAAGAGATTATGATTAAACCGTCTTGACCAACAACCTTGCTTATAAGGTGAAAGGTTTAGGTAAGGGTGTTTGACACTATTTTGCAACCAAGTATGGTGATAATCTATCCCAACCGCATCAAGTTATTAAAGACTAGCAGGTTCTATGGACCAAAAATTGGGCTTGGGACCTCCTTTTTCGTGAGAAGAGATGTTTGGATAGGAGTGGCAATTCATATTCGTGGATCATATTTTATAGTATCAATATAAAGGTATATTACAAAAAAGTCAACCCAATCGCGAATGATTTGCGCACCGTGTCGAAATACTTGGGGAAAAGTACACTATTGGTGCCATAAGTTGTGTATGGCGCTCACTTTGGTGCCAAAAGTTTCCGTCGGATCACTTAAGTGCCAAAAATTTTGAAAAACGATCACTTTGGTGCCATCGCTGATTTGGTTGGCTGGAAATCCGACGTGGCAGTTTTTTTATTAATTTTTGATGTCGACGTGGATCGCCGGAGAATACAATCAGCATACAAAGAACAAAACGACGCCGTTTACTGTTTTCCCCCAAATAAGAAACCCTAAATCCCCAATTTCGACTAGAACCTGAAGTTGAAAACCCTAAATCCCCAATTCGACCATTTCGAGTGCATACTTCGATTTTCTCTCAAAGTTATCAGCTCGCTCTTGCAAATGGAGGATAGAAGCTTTAGCAGGGGCTCACATTCCTATAAGAAAAGTGAATTAGATGATGAGTGTTATTGTTATTGTGGGTTACCGAGTTCGAAAAGAACATCTTGGACTCGGTTGAATCCCGGGAGAAGATTCCATGGGTGCGGCAGATATAGAGAAGGCTCGAAGTGCCAATATTTCAAATGGGTTGATAGGAAATTCTCTAATCGAGTGACAGAGGTGATATTGGAGTTACTTGAAGGCCGAAATCAACCTCCACCTACATTAATGGACGAGTTGGAGGATGTCGACTCAATGCAAGCTCAAATGAAGGGTTTAACATCTCTAGGGGACCATTTGAAGAGGGAGGTTTCAAGGTTGAAAATCGAAAGAAACTTTTATCGAGCGTTGATTGTGTTCTTATTCTCTTGGGTAGTTTATTCAAATATAAAGTGAGTAATAAGAAGAAGTTTGTATGTTTACCATAGTCGAAGACGTGGAATATACACTTGTATTGGATTATTTATAAGTAAAATGTGTTTTTGATTTGCTGCAAATTTTGTATGGAGCAGAAGGTTTTGTTGTTGTAATCTATGGGTAGAAATGCAAGGTTGGACTTGGAAAGCATTAGTTGTGAGCACTTATAAGTTTTGTTGTTTAGTTGTGTATTGTCAATGTTTGTTTTTGTTAGTTTTTGCTTCAAATATAATGGTTTGCTGCATTTTTTATTTGGTAATGGTTTGCTGCATTTTTTATTTGGTAATGGTTTGCTGCATTTGTTATTTGGTAATGGTTTGCTGTATTTTTTATTTGGTAATGGTTTGCTGGTTTGCTAGTTTGCTGGTTTGCTAGTTTGCTGGTTTGCTAGTTTGCTGTAACTGCAAATCATGGCGAAATTAAAGGATGGCGACAAATTCACGATTGACCATTTTAGTGCCATAAGTTGTAAATAGTGATCACTTGAGTGCCAAGTTTTTATAAAAGCGATCATTTAAGTGCCAGTTGCGATTACAAAGTGATCACTTATGTTGCACAAGTTTTTTTAAAAAAGAACATGTTAGTGCCAAACGTCACTTGACTTGCACCTTTTTCTTGCACCAGTTGGGTTGCTGGTGCATCTTCTTGCACCAGTCCATACAAGTGTTGATGCAACAAGATGTACCAGCACCCAAAATGTTCTTGCAGTAGCACATATAACTAGAACCCCACAAATCAACTTCAACCAGCAACAGCAACATTGCAGTAACAGCAAAAATAAAATATACAACATAACTGACTTGCTAGCACTCTAGCCGAAACCAACACATGAGAAAATAGTCAATCCAGTACTTGCCATTAACATTGATTGATTGTTTACAAAAGAAAAGAAAAACATGTCTAACTTCACTCCCTAATCACCGAAAGTTCAGCACCCTCTTAAAAAAAACAATGGCAATATGCAGACAGCAACTACCATCAATGATATAATATCCAGCACTCTCCTAAAAAAAGAAAACGTCTAGCACTACATAAAAAGAGATTATGTCCAGTACTCTCTCATAAGTCAATATTGACAACACCCTGATCTCCTTTTCCTCTTGGAGCTTTGAATTGATTCATAATCCGAGCACTCTTTCGAACTGGATGTACAGGTTCTTTAACTAGGCTTTTTGTCACCTCATTTTCCTTTTCCTTGTTTTTGATGGCAGCTATTTTTGTTCTAGCACGTGTCATGTGTTGGTCCATATCATCACTACTGCTCCCAATCATTGGTTGAGATGGAACTGGTGCTGGGTTTTTTTTTGGATGGCTGTTTCGTAGCTATACCCGTTGTCTTCTTCTTCTTTGGAGCACTCTTCTTTGGCTGCGCCTTTGATTCTTGAGTTGGCCCACCTTGAGAAAGAAGTATCTCCGAAGTTCTCCCAGGCTACAAGAACATAGTTATATTGTCAACCAAATGAATTGAAGTACAACAAATTAAATGCATGAGGCCTCCAAATCTTACATTCAAAATAGTCATTCCAGTTGGTTCATCTGTGTAAATCCCATAACCATATTGCCTTAATCTTTTTCCAAGAGCCCCTCTTGTTCGCTGTGGTGCAGCATTTTCAGCAGCAACAATCCTTGTAGCAACCTCTGCAACTTGTGCAGTTGCTCGTCTTCTCACCTGAGAAACACATAACAAATGTAAATTTCAGCCCATAAAAGACCAAACACATCGATGTACAACTTACAGGATATTTTTTTATTGTTTGCTCAACAGTGGACTCGATTCTTTGTTGTTGCCGTCCCTGCCCATTCCGGTCCTATCCTCGCACTTGAGCCTACAACGGGGCCTTTTCTCGGCCCTTTAGTAGGCCTTACAACAATGTACTGTATTAGGATTATGACCAACTACAACGGATAATTAGACATCTACTCATTTTCATGGTGGAAACAAATGGAGAAAACTTCTCAAATTACAAGTGCATGATAGAGGAAAAGCACAAGAGAAGCCAGCACACATGGTCAACCATCAAACTCTATCGAATAAGAATTGTAAAGCTATTGAGGCAAAGAGGATACTTACCTTACATCATGGCTTTCTGGTTGCCCTTCAGTAGGCATTACGGCAAGGCCTTCTGTCCTCCCTTTAGTAGGCCTAACAAGAAGCTCTTTAGTAGGTTCTATCCTTGGCACTGAATCAGTCATTACATCTTGCTGTTGATGCTGCTTTTTCAGCTCACAACCTTTCTTATTGTGCCCTTCCTTGCGGCAATAGGAGCATTTCATCTTTGACCCAGTCCTACTCATCCTCTGACTTGATGCCTCTTCCTGCTGCATTATTCGTCTCTTTTTTGGCCTTCCTATTTGCTTCTTCAGCGGTAAAGGTAAAGGGCTTTCATGATTTGTTGGCTCCCAAAATTTGCTGCTTCTGATAGGCTGCATCATGAATTGGTATGAATCAATGTATGAGCTTTTTTTGTACCAATCATGTATGTAATCATCGGGTTTTCTTGTTTCATCTGAATAGCACAAATGGCATGGGCATAGGGAATTCCATTCAGTTTTCAGACTCGGCATGAACACTTTCTTCTATCCAGGTTGACAACATACTTATCCTGATTTTGAATAATCTCATATCTATTGTCTACATTCCAAACTGGATGGCAGAACCTACTAGTAGCAATATTTGCATCCAATCTCTTTGCAATCCTAGGGCCACAGTCTCTACTCCATTTCGTAGCCTCATCTCTTTGCCTATGCAGTCTAGTCATAACCATAACTCGAATATCATCAAGCATGTTGATGATTGGTTTGCACCTGGCCTTTAAAATTCTGCCATTGAAAGCTTCACTAAGGTTGTTATCAATGATATCGCATTTGAACTCTTTGCTGAAGAAGGCCCGACACCAGTGCTTAGCTTTTGTCTGGAAGAGTGCATCAAAACCTTCCTTTGTCAGCTGCAACAATCCTTGTTTGGCTAATTTGAAATCAGCCATGTTCGTACTCTTTGCTATTTGCCAGAACTGCTTCTGCAGCCTATCTCCTTTGAAGTTCCTTGACCAGTTTGCATATATGTGCCTCGCGCACATTCTATGCTTAGCATGTGGCATCAACTCAGCCAATGTAGGAATAAGTCCCTACAGAAATTCAAACCAATAAATACAAGTCAGGAAAAATATGCAAGTGATTAGTATTAAAAGGGAGTAAATTAATTGACAATGAAATTACCTTCTGTTGGTCGCTCATGAATGCCCATCCTCCCCCCATCGGTTATCTCAAGGTCAGCCATTAAATTTTTTAGGAACCAGAACCAAATATCCTTGTTCTCTATCTTCACCACCGCCCAAGCTATCGGGAACATTTGATTATTGGCATCTCTCCCCACAGCAGCCAACAACTCTCCCTTGCATAAACCCTTTAGAAAGCATCCATCCAATCCTATAACTCTTCTACAACCAGCCAAGAAGCCCCGTTTGCATGCATCAAAACAGACATAAAATCTATTAAATCTAGGCCCAAGATTAGGGAGTGGCCTCTCCACAACCTCTACATATACCCTACTAGATGGGTTTTCAAACATACATTCGCCAGCATAATCCCATAACTGCGCATATTCTTCCTTATACCCACCCATCAATATCTTCATCACCCTCATCTTAGCTCTCTTACATTGATTTCTCGACACATTAACCCCCACTTGCTCCTTCACTAAATGTTGAAATTGAGGACTCTTGATCTCGGGCATTACTTTGATAGTATTGAAAAAATGCTTTGATAACCACACACTTGTTACCCTTTTATTATTAAAGATAATTGGACAAGTATGCTCCTCCTGGAAGGACCTAATATGGAATGACCCATTCTTACTCGGCGCGCCATAGAGCTTCCACGAACAATTGGGTTGTGAGCACTTAGCTCTCACAAATTCCTTCGTGTTTCTAATGAATTGAACGCTCCTCTGTTCACCAATGGAGTTCTTCACAACAGCTTCCTTGAACTATTTGGCATCGTCAAATCTCATGCCCACCGACAAAACAGGTTTATCAACAATCAGATCATAGCAAGGGTACTTACTTTTTCTTCGACGAGCAGGTTCTTCATTATCATTGTCAAGCTCATTTTCTGAACCAGCAGCTTTATCGCCGCAGCTTTCTTCATCTTCACTTCTATTACCTTTAGTTGGATCTCCATCCCTATATACTGGCTTAGGCCTCTTTGCTGAAGCTGCAAGTTTTTTCCTTAGAAATTCCCTTTGCTTTTGTCTTGACTCTGTGAGTTCATCATCATCTTCGTCACTTGGCAAATTTACTAAAGCCAAACATTCATCTTCCGATTAACTGGATAAAGCAATTTCCCATTCTAATCCAATGAAGTTTTCATCGCCCACATCTTCACCCAAATCTTCACCCAAGATTTCAGGACATCTCCCTGTTTGTTCATCTCTATCAATATGACTTCTCTCCCTCTCATTTTGCCCTTCATCTAACCTAAACTCATCCCCGATCTGATTACTCGCTTGAACAGGATCCCTCACTTCTCCTCCTTCATTGGTCTGCTCATCCCCATCCTCATCCTCATCCCCACCATCCTCATCCTTATCCTCATCCTCACTATAATACTCAACATATACATTAGCTTCTTCACCGTGAAGATAATGGTAAATGATATCTTTAATACCATTATCGTCATTAAAAAATCTCAACCCATCATTCAATTCCTTCCCAGGAAAACAGTAATGTAGTTTTTGCACTTTGCATCGTAAAAAATACACCAAATCCCTCAGAAAATCAATATATGATGGCTTCCAAACATTGACATAGATAGTACCTTCATTTCCACCACTATATTCCCAATCTTCAGTGCCAAAAACAAACTCTCCACAATAGCAAACAATGACGCCTACCTGATTCGCGTCCATGTCGATGCTGCACCCAATGAAAAAAAAAGAAAAAGAGTCATTGTCGTTTTGTTGGGACCACATGACAAAATTAGCAACTTCACATGCAGGTCCTTGTCGTTTTGTTGTCAAGAAACAAATGCGACTAAAATCTCCCCAATTCGGTGCATTTACAGAAACAAAAGAAACCGAATTAAATAAACATAGTGAGATCCCCACCACCCATTTTTCAATTCAATCACATTCGGTCCCCCAAAGAAGCAGTCCAATTAATTAAACAAACAAATTCGGTCCCACCACTGTTTCCCTCCGAGTCAAGCCCCTCTATGCTCTATTTTTCATTCGGTCCCCACAACAGAAAGCGAACGAACCCTCAATTTTTCTATTCCGTCCCCATAAAAGTGACATCCCCACCACTTTCCCCACTACTTTCCCCTTGAGCCGAGCCCTCAATTTGCCCTCCGCGCCCTAACTTGCCCGTCGAAACCCTAAATTTTCACTAAATTGACTAGAACATGACAAACCTGAGTGAGCGAGAGTTGGGGACGTGGCCAGCAAACGACCGTGAACGACGGTGCAACTATAGCGGTGGCCAAGCGACGGCGGGCGAGCGATGGCGGGCGAGCGAACGACGGTGGGTGAGCGATCTACGGCCGGCGTCGAGAACCGTATACGAACCCTATTTTACTCCCTCTTCAGCGACATCGTTTTTTACTATGGAGCAACGCGGCGTCGTTTCTTATGTGAATCCACGGTAGATGGCAAGAAACGACGTCGTTTCTTACGAAGAAAGGAAAACGACGTCGTTTTATGCCATCCACCGTGGACAATCTTAAGCCACATCGATTTTTTTTTTATTTAAAATATAAAAGCCACGTAATCATTTTGGCCGAAATTTCTCGCCGGTGGCTCCAAAGTGATCGTTTTTCCTCCGATTTGGCACTTAAGTGATCCGACGGAAACTTTTGGCACCAAAGTGAGCACCGTACACAACTTGTGGCATCAATAGTGTACTTCTCCCAAATACTTGACATGAACATGATTTAAAAATTAATGGGTCGACACAACACTACTTGTGTAACACGATTAAATACACAATGGACGAATCATTGCATGATCCACGCAAAAACTACTTGTCGACATGAAATCAACACATCAACATGAACTTAACACAAAATATCCTCAAATTATCATGAAATCTATTTACAAATTGCAATAATCTGTTAAAAAATAACATCAAGTAAAAAACACGTGCATAGTAATGAGATATCATCAATTGTAAAAACTTAATAATAAATAGCATGAAAAGAATGGTTTAGCTTGCTGTGTCTAAACAGGTCATGTATATGTTGTTCAACACTAATTTGTCAATTTAAACGAGTTATACGGTCAATTTCATTTTCACGATTAATAGTCATGTCTTGCAAGTTGAATGTGAAATTGACCTGAACACAATCAGCTTCAATCGAAACCCACTAATTTTGTGTCATGTTGGAGTTGTGTTATCATGTTGTGTCGCAAATTGCCACCCTTAGATTTAGAGAATCGAGTAGCAACTACAATTTGGTTTTAACTAGCAAACCGAACCCTATATTTTATTATGAAAGTAGAGGTGGCAAAATGGGTCATAAACCCATATTATGACCAATTTTTAGTTAAATGGGTCATATATGGGTCGAGTGAAAGTTAAATATGGGTCAAAAATAGGTTTGAGAAAGTAAAGCACAAAAATAAATGGGTTTAAATGGGTTATTAGTAATAACCCATTTAGACCACTTTGAACCCATGTGCCATGGCCTTTTTTAATTTTAGGGAAAAAGCCACCAAAAACCCCAAACTTTGCCCAAAGTGACAAATTTACCCAAAACTTTTTTTTGTTACATGAAAAATCCCAAATTTTGCAAACTGTGACACATTTACCCCATTAAGGGCATTTTTGTCTTATTCTTTCTGTTTTTTCTTTTTTATTTTTTATCTTCTTCTCTCTTCCTTCCATCGGCCATGGCGGAGGGAAGCTAGCGTCCGGCGAGGGCTGCCCTCGCTGGCGTCGGGCGAGGGTAGCCCTCGCCGGGCTGGCTAGGGCCGCCCTCGGCGGCGTTAGGCGAGGGTGGCCCTCGGCCGGGTCGGGCGAGGGCCTCGGCGAGGGGTGCCCTCGCCGGCGTCGGGCGAGGGTCGCCCTCCCCTGGGCTGGTTAGGGCCGCCCTCGTCGGTGTCGGGTGAGGGTGGCCCTCGGCTGGGTTGGGCGAGGGCACGGTGAGGGTGCCTCGCTGCGGCGGCGAGGGCCGCCCTTGCTAGATTTAGCGAGGGCACCCTCGCCGGTGTCCTCGCCCGGGCGGATAGGGTTGCCCTCGCCGACGTCGGGCGAGGGCGGCCCTCGGCTGGGTCGGCCGAGGGGCGTTAGGCGAGGGCAGCCCTCGCTGGACACCGGCTTCCCTTCGCCGGTTCCGCCATGGCCGGCGGAGGGAAGAAAGAAGAAGAAGAAAAAAAGAAAAAAAGTTTTTAAAAGTAGAAAGACCAAAATGCCTCTATGATTTAGGGTAAATGTGTCACACAAATGAAAGTTCATGGTTTTTTATGTCACAAATAAAAGTTTGGGGTAAATGTGTCACGGTAAGCAAACTTCTGGGTTTTTCATGTCACAAAAAAAAGTTTGGGGTAAATTTGTCACTTTGGACAAGGTTTGGAGTTTTTGGTGGCTTTTTCCCTTAATTTTATAAAAAATCGAAATTATAATTATTTTTTCTTTTCTTTTTTCTTTCCTTTTCTTCATCCCTTAGCTGATGGCCGGCAAGGCGACGGTCGGCCGCCGGCCAGAGACAGGCCAGGTGAGGCTCGAGCTCACCGGCAGGTCGCCGTTGGTGAGACCGAGGCCCCGCCTGACGCCGGCTAGCTCGAGCCTCGCTAGTCGTCAGCGAGGTCGAGCCTCGCCAGATTTGGTGAGATCGAGCTCAGTGTGGCTCCATCTCGCCGATCTGGCTAGGCCGAGGCCCCGCCTGACTCCGGCGAGCTCGAGCCTCGCTAGATGTCCCGCCCGACGCCGGCGGACCGGCAAGGCTCGAGCCTCGCTGGATATGGCGAGACTCGGCCTTGCCGACGACGGCGAGGCTCGAGCCTTACCGGATCGGGCGAGACTCGAGCTTGCGGTGTTGGGTGGGGCCTCGGCCTCGCCAGAGCGGTGAGATCGAGCCTCGCTCGATGCCGGCGAGCTCGATCTCGCCAAATTCGGTGAGGCTCGGTCTTGCCGACAACTGGCGAGATCGAGCTCGCCGGCGTCGGGTGGCGCCTCGGCTTTGCTGGATCGGCGAGATCGAGCCCCGCCTGACGTCGGCAAGCTCGATCTCGCCGTGGCCGGGTTGCCGGCCGTCGTCGTGGCCGGCGGCCGGTCGAAGAAAAAGAAAAAAGGAAAAAGAAAAGAGAAAAGAGAAAAAGAAAAAATAATTATTAAAAATTATATTTTAAAAAATAAAAATATTTAAAAATTATATTTAAAAAATTAAAAATTCAATTTTTTTAAATATTTTAAAAAGAATTATAAAATTTTTCATTAAATTTGTATTGCATAAATTAAAAAATTTGTATTGCATAAAAATGTTTTAACAATACTTTTTTTTTTATAAAAAAATCATAAAAATGAGCTTTTTTAGGTTTAGTTAAAAAATTTTCATGTTGCGGTTTTTAGTTATTCAATGGTATGTTCATTTCAAATAAGAGAAGCATGTGCATAGTCTAATTCTTTATAAATATTTCAATTTATAGGTTTTTTTTGACTTTTTTTTTAATTTTATTTACTATTTTTAATTTAATTTGAAGTTTTAATCCAATTAGCATATTGTAGAAGTGAGTTTTCCTAGAATATTAATAGGTTTTATCAATACGGGTCGGGTCGGGTATGTGTCGGGTACGGGTCGGGTCGGGTATGGGTCACTAGATTTACACTACAATAATATGGGTTAAAACGGGTTAAATGGGTCAAATATGGATCGACTCATTTTCGACCTGACCCATACCCGATCCGACCCACCCATTTGCCACCTCTATATGAAATGGAGTTCGTAATATTTTGGTTTATAAACCGAACCAATAGGCGGTTCAGTTGGGTTTGACTCTTTTCTGTATTGAGTTGAGCCACCGAATCCAATTGATTTTACCATAAATTTTCCTCTTTTAGTTTACACTTTACTTAAAGCTTAATCTAAACTTTATTACGGATGCACTTTGATTTTTTCTTAACTCGAAGTGCTTGAAACTTTCACAATATATTGACATGTAAATTCATATTTAAATTTTCACCTTTTTTTTTAAAAAGTTTGGCAGGAAAGCAAATAATCGTTAACAAAAACAAACAGCCCTAAGATGTTAGGGTAGCTTTTGAAGAGTTTCTAGAGAGCCTAGACAAATTAAAAACAATATCTATGAGTGAAAACTGACTTACCATTAGGTCAAGTATAGAAAAGAGCTTGCAGATTTTTCCCAAAAAAAAAGAAAAAAAACCCGCAACTTACTTTTCCTCCAAAATCTACTTACGGGCTCTCTTCCCCGTTAAATAAAAGTGGAGAGGCCCAAACAACCAACCTACAGGGGACAAAGTTGGTTTTTCATATAATATATAAAACGATGGTGTAGAACCCACCCTTTTTTCGGAGTTTGCTTCTATGCACAAGTAATCTAACATTATAAACATTGGAAACAAAGAGTTTAGGGAAAGAGAGATTACAAGTGTAGAATCGGTAGCATAAGGCTTGCTATATTCCTACATTGACACGAGTGTAGGATCCGTAGCACTGAACAAGACTCCTACTCCAACCCCGCTATAAAATGCTCATCACTAATAAGCTATCTTCTAGTTTTTCTCGCACCTTGCGCACGTGGTACAATATATATATATATATATATATATATATATATATTTATTTATTTATAGATATCCCAAACTACAAGCCCAGTTCCAAGTGTTCAAATATAGATTTGTCACTCGTGTTAGCTCTTAAGATCAAAATACCTGGTGGCTATAACAAAGGTTACAAAAGAAGCATACTCGGAAATCTAAAAAAATTCACTCCCCTGCTTTTGCGCTCGTCAAGTGTCTAAGCTTTTGGCCAAGTGTTCTCCAATTTATAAAGCCTCCAGATATTAAACTTGTATTTGAATCATATAGTCGTCGTATCCAACTGAAGGTCCACAAAAAAGTCTCTGGTAAATTTCTTGGATAATACGTGTAAAACCTTCTCTCAATTTGTTGTGAATTAGTATATCTTGTAGATATAACAGTTGTATCAAGCAACCTCATCAATATCCCGTGCTAATTTGTCCATGATTTCCGACAGAGTTAGTCTTCAAATGTCATACTCCAGTGCCACGAGCTGGTTCTTCAATTTAAGAATCCAACGGCCGTAATATCTATACTTGGAAAGTCCAAGTTTTAAAAGTCTACTTGAATGCATACACCATACTTAGTTCTACAACCTTGCTTCTACGAATTTCCTCACTAAGTAAATCTGGCTTGATTGTAGAATTTGAATATTGCTTTTGTATGGGTTACTTTGGTTTAAGTTTTGTTATCATCATTACTGCTTTGAGGTATTCCTCAACAGTCAATTATTAGAGTCAAAAGAAATTAAAAAAAATAAATATATTTTTAGGTCTAATTTGTTGACATGTAAATTTTGACTATTTTATTTATTATTTATAACACGAGGAAGACCCTTGAACGAAAATATCTTTTATATCATCCGTATCCCCATAGGATCTATATTCTAGGTTGCATTTCAAGATCATGCAGGGAGTTAGAGGTGACTTTCAGCATTCGCGTAGGAAATTCTATGATCAAGAAAGAGGATTAAGCTTAAGATAATGTATTCCAGCATTCTTGGAAGGTGAACATTAGATATAAACTCGATTTTTGGTGCTCAGATCCGAATCTCAAAGGTTAGGTGGGGCCATGATTCAATTTCCAACATTATGGGAAGTTGACAATAGATTGATGAGCTTGGGAACATACTTTCCTAGAATGTGGAAATTTGGATTCTGGTACAGTAACTCACAATAATTCAAGATTGTGGAAATCGAGAAAAGTACAAAAAAAAAAGAGTCATGGACCTATTATATCGGTACTAATTCAATTTTAAACATTTCAATTGAACCATTCTAAACTTTTTCACATTGGTACAAATTCAGTTCATCTAGCCAATTTTGGCCGACCGATGCCAACATGAACATTGGCCGGTCAATTTTTAAATAATTTTTTATTTTTATTTTTATTTTTCCGTTTCTCTTTTTCTCTTCTTCCTCCTTAGGCTTCTTCTCCCCACAGTGGTTGGCAAGGCTTTGATGAGGGCTGCGAAGTGGCCTTCACTTGACCTTGCCTAGGGTTGCGGGCAAGGTGGCTTCACCTAGATATGGGTAAGGCAAGCCTTGCCATGGCCTTGTTGTGGATGAAGGCAACCTTGCCTATGGCTAGCGAGGCCATGGCAGCGTTTGCCAAGGCTTGAGTGAATGCCGCCATGGCCTCGCCCAAATTTGGGAGAGGTCGGGCCTTATCGACAATTGGCGAGCCTTGCAGACCCCTGTAGGGAGAAGAAACCCAAGGAGGAAGAAGAGAAAAAAGAAAACAAGGAAAGGAAAAGGAAAAGGAAAAAGAAAAAAAAATTAATAAAAAATAAAAAATATTTTAAAATAGCCACATTAGCATTGGTCAGACGACTGGTGTTCATGCTAGTGTCGGTCGGCCAAAATTGTCCTGATGAATTGAATTGATACCAATGTGAAAATATTTATGTTTAAATTAGTCCAATTGAAATGTTTATGACTGGATTAATAATAATGCCATAGGTTTAGTACTTTTTTGGTACTTTCCCGTGGAAATCAGATAAGATTTCGATATAACAAATAAGGTGATAAGATTTGCATGTTGGAGGTGCCGATTAGAGATAAGATCATGTGTAACGCACATGCCTTGCTTATAGGTGAGTTACATGTTCTTCACACGATGTTACCATGGACCATTGCGCACACAATCAAAAGCTTCTAGAAGCATTTTGTGGCCACCCAGTTCAAAAGTTAGAGAGTCCTACAAAACTCTCCTTCCTTCTAGATGAGATCTCATTTGAATTATATTCTGATCCAATGGTCATCCACCTCTCTTCCTCAATCCTCACTCTTGGATTTGTTTCAATCTCTATCTCATATTCAAAATGAAATTACGTTGTCTTATCCATGCCTTCTAGATCTAATCCAATCTCTGCCATCAATCTGAGATCAAGTCGGTCATTGAACTGTTTTGAACTCTAATCGGTTAACTCCTATCTCCAATTCAAGTTGACCTTCGAAGCCTATAAGTAGAGCCTTCGTCATTCATTGGAGGACACAATAAATTCAGACGAGCTCTCCAAAATTGCGAAGCTTTCCATCTTCATCTCGTTCGACGTCGTCCACCAAGCGTCAATTGTTGGCTGTGCTCGTCCCTACGGTTTTTGGAGCTATCACTGCGGTTCTTGCTCTTTCCGTGCGGTTTTTGTGGTAGTCCCTGCAGTTTCTTGAGAATTGGAAAAAGTATCAAAAAAGCCATAAACCTATTGTATTGGTACCAATTTAGTCTTATGCTTTCAATTGAAACAATTTAATATTAAAGCTTTTCTTATTTGTACCAATTTAGTCCATCTGGCTAATTTAGATAGGAAATCGCCGATGTGGACACCGGTTGCTTACGTGGCATGATCGAACTGACTTGGATATTTTAAAATAAAATTTTAAATTTTTTGATTTTTTAATTATTTTTTTTAATGTTTTCCTTTTTTTTTCCCTATTCTTTCTCTTTTGCACTGTGCGGTAAGGTTCCAGCCCTCGTTGAAGGCCATGAAGGCGACCTTCGCCAGATCTAGTGTGGGCCGCCCTCGCATAGGCCGCAAGGGTTGTGCCCTTGCTAGATTCGGCGAGGGCGACCCTTGCTTGTGGCCGATGAAGGTGTTGCGGCCCTCACTGACCCTCGACTGTAGCCGATTGTTGGCCATGTTGGCATCAACCATGGGCAAAGGAGAAAGAATAGGAAAAAAAGAAGGAAAAACCAAAAAAGAAAAAAAATAATAAAAATTTTTTTAAATGTTCATGTTAGCATTGGTTGTGTCATGTAAGATGGCCAACGTCCATGTCAGTGATTTCTAGTCTACATTGGCTGGAATAATTGAATTGGTACTTATGTGAAAATATTTTAGGACTAATTTAATTCAATTGAAAGGTTTAGAATTGAATTGGTACAAATGCAATAAGTTTATAACTTTTTTGATACTTTTCCCTAGTGAGTTCCCATCCCAATGGTCCTTTCATCTTCATGAAAGCTTCCCTTGGGCGATCTTCACTCTTGGCTTCCATATCCAACTGACGTCCTTTCTCGGTGGTAATCAAGATTGGTAATTGACTGGGATAAGAAAACACTTGGAATACCCACAAATTTGAAAAATTGATCACTTGAGTGCTATCGATTTGCCTCGCTTGGAAAAGCCGATGTGACGTGTCGAAAAGTTGAAGTCAGCACTTGGAAAGGCAAACAATATAGCCTGAGTTTCTGATTGAAGGGCAATAGAAGATCCACTAACTTCACTAATAATTGTTTCAGTGCCATAGATTTTTAAAAGTGAATGTTTAGGTTAATCAAATTTTTTTTTAAGTGACCATTTAAGTTTTAAGAAGAGGGAGAGTTTGAAAACAGCGTCGTTTGAAGAAGAGAGAGTCTGAAAATGAAGTTGTCTAATTAGGGAAGATTTTAAAGAAACAACAAGAAACATGATGTTTTTTTATATTATACTCTTGCCATGTTGGACAAAAATTTCTACGTTGGACTTTAGTTTAAAAAATTCCATATTTACCATAAATGACACTCAACAGACCAATTTTACATCACTTCGACACTCAAGTGTCCGAAAAAAAAGAAGTTACATCCTAGCATTATTAATGTACTTATCCCTAATCTTAGTGAGAATAGGAATAGCATTGAGGTATGAGATAATGGTTGGGTTCTAGTTTATAGTGTCATACCTTAGGCTAACTTCACTTCCTTTATATAACCTTGCATCATATGTAGCATATCGCATTGGAACATTGAACCTTTGAGCCAAAACATGGGACCCTCAATTATGATACTCATGCAATGCATACACATAGTTTTACATATCGTTTTGCATATAGAATTTAAATAGTAAACATGTACTAATTAGGATATGCATATTAGTTTGGGGCTTGCATATTTGAAATTCAATGTGGCCTATAGATTTATATAGTTTTTGGTTTTACTGAATAATAGAGAATAACCCAAAAAAATCTTATAAGATTATTCAAGTGTTGCACGTTTGAAATTAATCCACACCTTTTCTGTTACATATAGATTATAAGATTTGATTTCAGTTTTTTTTTTTTGGATTAATTTTCGATCAAATAGGAAAATACAAAAATATTTGATTGATATTTCATGTAGATTGCATTAAAAATCAACACATACCTAAAGTTGATGTGCTCTCTTATTTAAAATAATAAAGCAACTTTGCAGTAAAAGGAAATGGGAAGTGCTAAAAGTTATGATGCTTACTTTAGTGTTAATTTTTTTTTTTTGGGATCACATAAGTGACACTTTTTTTTAATAAAAAAAAAAATTCAACTCAAGTGCCAATTCTGATTTAGGTCATCGAAAATCCGACTTGGCTATATTTTATTAATTTGTCTGGCAGACATAGCTCGTTGGTGTGCCCAATCAACATATAAAGTGTTGTCTACAATGTTTGCCCTAAAATATAATTCCAAAATTGCAAACTGAAAGATAATTCCCCAATTCAAAATCCTTACAACCATTGAATCCAAAATTGAAACCCTAACTTGGTTCGTCCTCAAAATTAATAGTTTAATCTTGCAAATGAAGAGCAGGAGCATGACGAGCAGCTCAAATTCATTTCAACCAAGTGAAGAATGAATATGGGAGAAAATTCCATAGATACGCTAGGTATAGAGAAGGCTCGAAGTGCAAGTACTTTAAATGGGTCGATGTGAAATTTTCAGCAAGTGACAGAGGCGATCTTGGAGCTACTTGAAGAACGACATCATGTTGGATGATGTCAACTTAATGCAAAAAAATATGTAGGCCGTAGCCTTTCTGGCCAACCATTTGAAGAAGGATTTTCAAGGATGAAAAGTGAAAGAAAGCGTTACCGAATGTTGATTGTGTTGTCGTTGTCATTGTCTTATTTGGCCAATTTTATGCTCAAATGTAATAAAGAAAAAGTTTCTCAGTCTACCATAGTTAAAAATCAATGTAATATGTAATTGTATTGGGGTAATTTGTAGGTTTAGTTGTGTTACTGGTTTGCTGCAATTTTTTCTAGAAATGTTGGTTTGTTGCAAACCTAAATGCTTTTGGTGGAAGTGAGATTGTAATTTAGTTAAGCTAGCATCTTACCATGTGATCCCATGAGCTTTATTGTTGAAATTTTTAGTCTTTATGTGTGGGATTAGAATTCTATTTGTGTGAAAATAACAAGTTTTATGGCTTAGTTGTGCGTTCATAGTCTTGTGCTGGTTTGCTACATATTTTGCTGAAAAATGATGGTTTGTTGCAATTTTTGTTGTAATGGCTAGTCAAGTTCAAGAGTGGCAATAAGTTCATGATGGATTATTTGAGTGCCGAAAATTGTAACTAGTGGTTGCTTGAGTGTTAATTATTGTTAAAAGTGATTACCTCAATACCAATCGTTTTCAAAAGTGGTTACTTCAGTGCCGACCATGGTTATAAAGTGATAATTTCAATGCCAAGCCAAAAACCAGCACAAACAAGCGTTGGTGTAGTCTAGTGCTTGCATCAATTGTAAAAATAAGTGCTCGTCCAAGCACAACACTGCACCTAGTTACTGGTGAAAGCGTACACCAGCACAAAGTGTCGATGTCTTGTGTTTGCATCAGTTGCACAAACACATGTTGGTGCAGGCACAAAACTGCACCAGGTTGTTGGTGCTAGGAGTAGCAGCACAATTGATGTGGTCTTCTAACAACTAGTAGCACCAGCTAAAAAGCAAGCACACGGAGTACCAGCACCACAAGACCAAGCACTTTGTCAACATTAGCCCCATAAAACAACATCAACCCGTAACAAACTTGTGCCTCACTTTTGGAAACAACATCAGCCCATGACGAACTTGCACTAGTGGCATAAGACCAAGCAAAGCAGCACAAGACCAAGCAAAATTTACACACAATATAAGCCATATGCAGCACTAGCCAAAAGTAAGACAAAAAATGGGAACTAACAAAAGCCTAGAGGAAAACATCATTGCATTGACATTGAACTACTTGTTTACATTGCCAGAAACGTCATTGCCTTAACAAAAACAACCACATGCAACATCGGTCCACCAATGAAGCTTCCACTCTCACCAAAGACCCAAAAACCAACCCGAACAAAACCATGTGCAGAAACCCAAACTGTCACGACCCTAACTCCATGTCCAGGCTCTCGAGCAGCAAGGGTTATGTTTGCGATGTCCCAGGCACGTCGCCGTCCCGTTTCCTTTTATCTTTTCATTAAGCACATGCGAAAGCGTTACAAAACAACACCTGGACAACAACAAGCAACAAGGAAAACAACCATTTACGAACACACAATTACATTAGCTATGTTTACAAGCCATTCTATCACCGGCTGTTATATTTACCACTACCTCATCTTCAAAAGGTCGGGGTAAACCTTAACTCCTTTAGTGAGATTGCAACTCCTCCAAGCCTACAATTCTGAAAAACAACGGGGTGAGTCATGGACTCAATAAGTAAAATCCCTAATTCTTTACGAGGAGGATATCTCATCATCAAAATCTAGCAGACACAACACTCGCAATACAATATTCATGGCAGATCAATGGCAAACATATTCTTATACCTCGACTACATGGGAGATGTCTATTACCGCATACTTTAATGCATGTTTACCTTCAGCATATCAATGAACACATCAACATATCATGCTTATGCATATATCGGCACTCATGCAAATTAATTTACCGTTGTCTTGGCTCAACTAGGCCCTTCCGTCTCAACTAAGGCATCCAGCTTCACGCTAAGTATCCTACCTCAACCAGGGCATCCCAGCTCAACCAAGGCATCCTGGCACTAGCTCACCAAGGCATTTGGGCTCAACCCAGGCATCTTGGCTCAACTAGGGCATCCCGGGGCTAGCCTACCTAAGGCATTCAGGCTCAAACCTAGGCATCCTGACTCAACTAGGGCATTCCATTCAATGAATGAGGCATCACCGCCAACTCTATGTGGTGACGGGCGCTTTTCTTCTTTAGGTGCATTATATAAGTGCATCACACAAGCCGGTTCTTCATCTTTCATCTTAGTCGATGCATACAAGGCCCGAGGGCGTGCTCATTCAAGTGAGTATATCATGACTCTTAACATCATACTATATAATATGCCGGGCATGATTCTTGGTTCGTGGTTTGAGCCGCACGCTTAGACCATCGTGACATGACGTTGATTCCAAGCCGAGCGAACCTCAACCTCGTCCCGTTGCATGAACACACTCAAGCATGCAAACATGAGCAAACAACACAAAAGGATATTACAACATACACACGGCTTACACGAGTGAGCACACCATTAAACTTGACGATGTAGGCTATCGCCCTAGCCAAGAGTTAGAGATTTTACTTACAACTTTCGAGCCTAGCTCCAAGATGCTCCTTTAGTGACTAGACGGCTCTTAAAGCGGCTTGGAGGAGAGGGACGTGAAAGAGAGGAGCGAAAGGGAGAGGAAATGAGAAAATGGTTAAGTGTGACATCCGGATTTTGCTGGACCTCGAGTACATAATGGTTTGTGACGGGTTGACGAATTTGTCGGCAGACTGCATTGTTAGTGCCACTTGTGGATGCCGTTTCATCATCATTATCGCCGGATTGAGACGTCATGTTTCGTGATGATCTTACGACATACCCTCATAGTCACGCCTTTGTTGCGTCGTGATGATCCGATCATTGTGAAACTCAACGTCTCATCGAAAATTTCTTTACATGACGCCACCACTGAGACCGATATCCACTAAAATTCGTACCTCTCTAACTGAACGGCCATGCAATTACGCCCCTTCCTTTCTGCGGCAAAGCCATCCCTGATTGCTAACACGCCGACCTGAATACGCCGATGAAGGAGCACCAAAGATCGGCCACCATGAGCTGCCCCTCCTTCATGTAGAAATGAGGAACATCGGCCCCAAATTCGGCAGCTACGCATTTTCTTCTATTGACTCAACTGGCAGCCGCGTTAGTCCATGCATTTTAATGTAATGGACGGAGACTTTGACCACACCAAGTGATGCCACGTCTATATCTCCCTCTTGGACAGCAATGGGAGACATCGGCTCATCAAGAGACACGTCCTTTTTGCATGAGGCTTCAGGTGGCAGCCGAGAGACCTAGCGAGCAGCCACGCCTCTACCAGCTGCCCTTCACTCGTGTGACCACCAGAATTTCCCCTTTTGTTGACTCACGAAGTCAACGACCAGAGGGAATAGGAGAAAGCTGTCTCCTTCTTCCTCTTTACACTCACTTTGTGTCTCAATACCGGCAGCAAACTTTCACTTAAACTTCGGTATCATTTGCTCAAAGTCCGCTGACCGCATCACTGCGTCGCCGGTCTCCTCACCTCGCCGTAGCTAGCCACCAGCTGCGTCCTCGCTCTGCTGTTGTGCCGTCCAGCTCGCCTCAACTGCACCCGCAGCCCGCAGCTCATGGTTTGTCTCACCATCGACGTTGCCGAACTTGAGGCAAGTCGATATTTAGTAACCCATACCACGTAAATTCCGTTGTCGCTTGGTGAAATGCGTCCCGTGAACTAACATTGTTTTGAATACTCGTGCTAAAGTGTGAACTCGGAAGTTGCCGAATTGATTTTGAGCTATGTGACAATGGATTGCATATCTATTATGGTTGAGCGTGAATTAGGCGTCTATGTATGTATTGATTTTGGTGTTTTAGAAGCTCTAAGATTTTACATGCAAACTACTTTGAAAATCTTAAGGTCTAGACCGAGTTTGATGACTTGTCGATGCGTCAATTTCGATATTTCAAGAAAGGATTTCGGTTTTGATGAAAATTATTGCATACATATCTCCAGTTTTGAAACATGAAAACATTTTAAATCCATGCCTATGAATTTTGGACTATGATTGGGGTGGAACAACAAAGATTTATTTCAAATTATTCTGGCATTGGAACTTGGAATGTTATGGGAGGTTTATTGTCACTGATATATCTCTAAAGTTTTCATTGCACGTTGCTTTATATCATGAATTGAGAGTTTGAAAACTAAAGCAGTTTTCTTATTGCCGATATGAAAATGTTTTGGCATTAAATTGATTAGACTACTACATCATGGTTGAAACGTTACTGATGCCGTCGGACCCTTGGGACGACGATTTCCTAGGTGTCAGGTTGCTTGGAGGATCGTGATGGCGATGCCTCTAGATGCCTAGGGACTACTGAGCCCCGGAGGTTCCTCGAGAGTCGGGATGCTCGGGAGTGTGACGTAACACGTACCAGATGCCTAGGGACATGATGAGCCTCGAAGGTTCCTCGTGATGCTAGGTGGGGTGCGAGATGCCTGGGGGTGTAACGTAACACGCTCCGGATGCCCGGTGATTGAAATATGGAATCGGAGGTCCTTGTGATGCTAGGTAGGGTACGAGAGCTTGGAGGGATGCAAACATTGGTCATTCCGGAAGATGGTGGTAGTGAATTGAGATTTATTGAGTTTCTAAATCCTCATTGGTTTTGATGTGCCATTTTGTTATAATATTCTCCTGATTTGATGCATATCCTTTGTTACAGTTATGTGTTTTATTTTGGATTGCATAGAATTGAGTGGTGATAGACTGACGTAATATAGTTTAGTAGAACTTTGACTGCTGAGTAGTTGTACTCACCCCTCGTGGGGCTACCATATTTAAGAGATATAGAGATGCTGCTGCAGCTCGCGTCCTATGGTATATTCTATGGTATCCTCATCGATCTCAGATGAGAGCAAACATAGCATCTTGACCCTGACCTGGAGATCACATTCATCCGGATTCGGGTGATCCTTACCGTAGACACCAGACTTACCATAGGCCCTGTGCTGATGGAGTTTGTTGTCTTGTATGCCTAGGTCAACGGGTGCACGGTAGAACCACTGCTGTTGTCGGGGGATGATGATGACGGGTCGAGCGGGGTGGAGTATTGGAGGGCTCGGGAGGACTGCAGCAATTTTTGGAAGCTAGGTCATGACGCCAGGATGATGATGTGGATAGACAGTTGGATAGTCGGTCCCATTTTGGTTTAGCCAAATATAAGAATTTTTGGCCTATGTGTACCGACTAATGTCGTTCGAAACTATAATTAATAAAGTGCCTGGTTGGTATATAGTGTGCATCATTCTTAGTTTGATTGAAGTATGTGTTCGCTTCCGCAATAGTTTAGCGTAGGGACCAATGAAATTCGCGGCATAGGTGAATCTTAAGGGCCGAGGGTTGCTCAAACAAAGCCACCACCACGAAAGGATACCATCGCAACGGAGTGGTATCAAAGGAAATGATAGCGAAGATGATGAAACGCCGTGGCAACCCCAATAGGTTGAGGGTCGCCACAATTTTTGGTATCGGAGCTTAGGTCTGTTTGGAGTGAAAAGGTGCATTTGTAGAAAAGGAGGTTATAATGATGCACACGATAAGGCACTATCTGGGGGTAGTTGACTAACTATGAACAATGGGTGATTGAGTTCACTCGTAAAATACTAATAACGATTGTGAGTTACCTTTGCGTGCGAGTAACATTTTTATGTTACTTATGTGATCTCAGTAACGTGCGAACGTTACTTTTATTTCTTAGTTGATTAGTGACCCTAAGTCACTAATTGTCCTGAGGCAAATGCTTGACGACTCGTAGGAAAACCATGGTACGAATTGGGAGTTCTCCTCCATCAAGGACTGAAGCTACAACTTCAAGGGCATAATCCCAAATGGAGGACATCCTGCAGGCATTGGCTAATATAGAAAATTTGATGGAAAGGCAAGCTCAACAATAACCCAGAGCAGAACGTCGCACTCAAGGACTGGTGGAACAATTCTTGAAATTGAAACCACCTAAGTTTACTGAATGGGAAGTCCTGAAGAGGCAGAACAATGGATCGATGCAATAGAAAGGATCTTCCGGTTGTTGAACTGCAACGACATCGAGAAGATAACCCTGGCGGAGTACCAATTGGAGGGTAATGCCAAATATTGGTGGAGAGCTTCTAGAGACAAGATCTTTCCACCTGGTACTGCCATAAACTGGGATGAGTTTGTTAGAGCTTTCAATATAAAGCATTTTTCTAACTGTGCTAGGGATAAGAAATCACAGAATTTGTTCAATTAGAACAAAAGGAGTTGACGATAGACCAATATGAAGCGAAATTTTTTGAGCTGTCTAGGTATGCCCCTAGATTGGTAGAGGACCGTGAGGAAAAGGCTAAGAGATTTCTGAAGGGCCTGAGGACGGATATTAGGAGGCAACTAGTGCCCCTGAACATGAGGGATTATAATGAGATTTATGAAAGGGCCCAGCTTGTGGAACATAAAGGGATAAGGGAGCGAATGGAATCAGGGAGGCAAATGACATTGAGTGATGCCCGACAAGGTAAGAGATCCTATCCAACCTGAGAGCCGCATTGGGATTCTAAGAAAAAGCGAAATTTTGGAAATTTCGGAAAGACCAAGAGTGGTCAAACTCCAGGAAAAGTGTTGTATCAAGACAACTTTTGCCAAAGATGTGGTTGACAACATGGGCCAGGACCTTGTTTCGATTACCAGAGGTGTTTTGGGTGTGGGTAGAGAGGTCATTTTAGAAGAGACTGTCCACAAGGAGGATCACAGTTGAACGTTTGCCTGGTACGACAAGTGCAACAACGTGTAGGCGGACCACCTCCACAAGGGAAATCACAGAGATCACCAGCACAAGGAAATGTGTACGCGATCACCTAAGAGGAAGCGAAAGCTTCCAAAAATGTTATCTCATGTATGATTTCTATAAATAATAAGAAGATATATGCGTTATTTGACATGGGTGACACGTATTCATTTGTGTCTGAGAGATATAGACGATTGGGAGAAATAGGAACCAAATCTTTAGATATGCCTCTTCGTATTTCTACACTGCTGAAGAACATGGTGTTGTCCATGTTAGTGTGTGAGAAGTGTAAGATAACCATAAGGGGACGAGATTTGGAAATGGACTTGGTAGTGATAGTTATGTATGATTTTGACATCATCGTAGGAATGGACTGGCTCCATAAGCAACAGACTAGGATGGATGATCTCCTGGGATAGTGCCTACTCATGTGCCAAAGAATAAAATCGTGAGGCTTAGTATAAGATAGACCAAAGTGGATAATATCTCTGTGAGTTAGTCCCTATCGAAATGGAACCCCTCAAGTAGATGTGTAGCTCGGGTTCGAACCAGGCGAAAGTTGGTGGACCTGTAACAACTCAGTCCGATAAAGGCAGAGAGTGGTTGCTGAGGCCAGAGGGCCTGAGCAAGGAGCGGCTCCTAGCAGGCTTCTAGGATGTCAAAGGGGGCAGGAATGAACCGAACTATGCATTGAACAAGAAGGATGGTGTTTCTGGGATAATTTTATCAGAGCGGCGCAGCGGAAGTATAGTTAAGCTTGTAGAACTTCTGTTTTCTGCAATTAGTGCAAGCTACTATGAATGCAGTATAAATTATCAGAAATAGGCTCAAAACGGCCCATAGTTGACTGAAAAGCTACACAGATAAGCATAGAAGACCCTTAGAATTTGGCATAGGAGATCACGTATTCCTAAAGGTATCCCCAATGAAGGGAATATCGTGATTCGGGATAAAGGGTAAGTTAAGCCTTAGAATTGTCGGACCTTTCGAGACCCTTGAAAAGGTAGAGGATGTGGCCTATCGGCTAGCATTGTCTCCTAAATTGACAAATCTGCTTGACGTTTTCCATATGTCGACGCTGAGGAAGTATCAGCCCGACCCTGCTCATATACTTAATCATGAAGTCATCGAGGTGGATGAAAAAGTAAGATACATGAAAGCGCCGATCCAGATACTGGATCAGAAGGAGCAAGTTCTCCGAACGAAGAAAATTCCGCTAGTCAAGGTTTTGTGGCGACACCACAACATGGAAGAGGCCACGTGGGAAAGCGAAAAGGAAATGAGGCAAAGGTATCCTCACCTTTTCAATGAGACGTGAGTGACGTACAATTTTGAGGACGAAATTCTTTAAAGAGGGGAGATTTGTGACATCCGAATTTCGCTGGACCTTGAATATGTAACGGTTTGTGACAGGTCGATGAATTTGTCATCGGACTGCGTCGTTAGCGCCACTTGTGGATGCTGTTTCGTCATCATTATCGTCGGATTGAGACATCACTTTTCGTGATGATCTTACGACGTACCCTCATTGTGACATCCTGAATTTCGATTTTGTTTCCGACTAAATGAATAGGGCTTTTCATCGACGCGCCTATGGCCTTTTTCTCTGAGTTGGCCACTCATGAGATAACTAGTCTATTGTGTGAAGCCAGTAAGGAATTTAAACATGACCGACTTGAGAATTCGATCAGAAATCGACTGCTTGATTGTGCTAATCTGCAAGGATCAATACGGCACTATTAAAATCGATTAGAGACTGGAGATAGGTTGTTTTCACAGATGCATGTAATTAAAGTGTGGGTGATTATACCTGATTGCAAAATTTATGTCGAAAGGCGCTAAACCGATTTTTCTATTGTTTCTGTACCCTGTGCCCATATTTGAAACATTGAGATTTTTACAACAACCGAGAGTCGCCTATGAGTCGGATATGCTCAATGTGGATCGAAAATAATTGACCATAGGTCAATTGCGCTAAAAATTCCTTAAAACTACCTAGTAGGTTAGGTCACGCTAAAATCGCGTTCCATTAAAATTAACCACGAAATTCAACCCGGTTTCAGGAATTGAAAGTTCTGGCACGTCACAATTTATTTTAGGAACGTCGACTCATCTTTTTCGAAGAATTTTCGGCAAGCTCGGGATTTTCGGCGAAAAATCTAAATTCGGCGAAATTGATTCAAGAATGCGGATGGACTAAATTGAGTGCACTCCTGTCCTTCTAGTTGGATCATTCGGTGAGGGAAATCATGGGTTTGATGTGGGTACCTTAGCTGGTATTTGTGGATCACCAAATGTGGTTGAATTAGAGAAATTTGGTATGAAATTGAAGTTGGAATTGGTGAAATTCGTAGGCCATGGGGGCTGCAACATTTTGAGCATCAAGAGTGGCTTGCTGGGGAAGTTTGTGAAGGGAAAATGGCTGCTGATAAGGTTGTGGACTTTGGAGGCCATGTAATGATGAGTTAGGATATTTTTCCAAGACTTTTGAGGACCTTTGTCCCCCCCCCCCCAGCTGCAGCAACTCCATCTCCTTCCTCCTTGCTTTTTTGTTCACCATTGTTGTTGAATCAAGAGTAGAGAACCAGCCAGCCCTCACTGAAACAGCCAGCTCTCCTCGCCTGGCCTGTTCCGTCGCCCGAGTGCTTGAGCTGTCGCCTGCCTCTGCTCGCGCGTCCTTGCGTCTGCTTCTCCACCCCGAGCCACCTAAGCGCTCGAGCCCACTCGCCTCCATCAGCCCTAGTCGCCGTTGTAGCCGTTCGCCGTTCAGCCATCGGCCCGTTGTCGCTTGTCCAACCGCATTACAACCTCAGCACACCCAGCCGTTCGGTCGAGTCAAGCCGCGACCAAGCCCCTTGGACAGAAACGAAGTTCTAGCTTAGAGCTGAGACTTGTGGGCTGTTTTCGGGCCATTTTCGGATCTCCTCGAGTGTCGCCGTAGGCCCGAGTCTCACTCACCTTCACACCGCCGTTGCCGTGAACTCATCGGCTCGCTAAACCAGTGAGTTTACTTTCTAAACCTTACTTAGGAGGTTAATTATGCGTAGAGGAGGATTAGTTTAGACTAAGATTGGGTTACGATGATTAGTTAGTGTAATTAGTGATTTAGTTAGTTAATTAGATCAATTAGGTGGTTAGATTAGTTTAGTTAGAGGTTAATTAGATTATGTGATTTAGTTAGTTTAGTACATTATTTAATTAAGTACAATTAGGTGGTTAGATTAGTGTATATAGCTTAATTAGTGATTTATTTAATTATTTTGTATTTTTTAATTATTTTGTAATTTATTAATTATTTATTATTTTCCGGAAATTATACCGAGATAGCCAGTCGTCAGAATTTCGTGTTGATTGTCGTGGTGTAATTAGTTTGTGCAATTGGATGATGATTGGTGATTTTGCGCTATTATTCCAAAATTATGGATTTTTGGTATTTAATTAGAAAAATACCGGGTATTGGGTTTTGATATCAAAAATATTTTTTAGTACTATATTAAATCGTGGGATTTTTAAAAGTGAGGATATCGCATTTTATGGCTCAATTTGACCGTGTACCTACACACGGTTATTTTATCGGGTGTTTTTAATATGAAGAAAATAGGCCAAGCACATTATTTTAATTGAGGCATTTAAGTGCAAAGTACCATATCCTTGGCCACGATTGGATGTGTGCATGATCGTTATGAGAACCCGTCACGAGCGTTTACACCGGATGGTGCTCCTATATGGAATGCCCCACGTCAACGGATGCCGGATTGCGGTAGAGACCGGACCGATGCTCATTTGGGAATGCCGTCTAGAGGTAGACGTTGCCGTGCTCGATGGCGCGAGACGATACTTGGTTACGCTGGAAGACCGCCAACTATTGAGTTGGCCGTACCCATGGGGCCGTAATTAATTGGAACGCTTGAATGAGTGATATAGCCGCGCTTGATTATGGGACAAAATTGTGTGGCATGGAATGGAATGTGTCATAACGATTTGACCTTATAATTGGGACCCCTGCAATTGATTGAGATATGAAAGTGAAGCGTTTCAATTATCGAGTGCATTTATTGCATGCATATATGATATGAGTTGTACTGACGTGCAGGGAGGTGCTAAGGCGAGGTAAGTCTTATATGATGGGTGTTTAGGCTACCTCTAGGTGTATTACCTTCCTAATAAGGGTTTAGGGCGTAGACTCACTGAGACATTGTCTCACCCCGTCGTGATTTAAATTTTATAGATCCTTAGATGGAAGCACGTCACGTGTGATACGGGATCCCGCAGACGATGGAGTTTAAGTTTACCTACTTCCCTATTCCCAGGACCACCCTGAGACGGGATTTGGTTGAGACCATGGTCTGGGTCAATGAGGGCCTACCTCAGTTGGTACTTCATCGATTCATAACGTGGTACATCAGCTTTCCTCATGGGAGTTAGAAGGGTCCCCTTCTAGGTTTAGACGGGCCTCCCGTTGGAACCAGGGAGTGGGAAGCAGGTCGCCTGATGAATCTCGACAATCTTGATGGTGTCGTGGTGGACTTGGAGCCAATGGTTGTAGAGCCCGGAGTTTAGAGAGCTCAGTAGCTCCTTTTTGGTTTAGACTCTTCAGTATATGAACTCGTTGTGTTTATAAAGTGTGGCTTTTGTGAATTGATTGTCCTGCTTTTCTATCCCATGTTGTTTGTTGTCTGGAGATTGTTATTTCGCTTTTGCTTGTGCATGAATCGATTGGGTTGGCGATGCGTCCTGGAACATCGCAATTTAGTCGACCACCGAGGGATGTGCGTGCGCTCGAGGTTCGGAGTGTGACATCCCTGCTCGGAGTGGTATCAGAGCTGGTTAGTGTATGGAGTGATAAGGTGCAATGGGTTATGGGATAGTTAGTAGGAAAGCCATTTTTATTATGTTGATGCATGTGATTGATAGCTGATTGGTAGATTGTTTGGTGTGGATCATTCAGTTTCTAATTCTGTGTGGAATTGGAAAGTAGGTTCTGTAAGGATCTTGCATCATGAGTGATCAGGAGCAGAGAACTCCTAGGAAGAGGTTTGTGACTTCAGTTACTCGGGGTAGGACGCCAACAAGGGTTGATACCTGAGGAAGAGCATAGGTGATGTGGTCAATACAGCCAGAACCACACCTGTAACCCAAGTTAATTCGCGAGGTTTTTTAAAACCACCAGCGCGAGTAGAGTAGTGCCGCCGCAAGTTGGTGCTAGTATAGCAACACCTGACGATCCTAGAATCGACGAGATCGTACAAGCGCTCGAGACCCTTGGAACTTTGATGGGACAGCAGGCCTAGAACCAAGCCGCCGCAACTGCTGCCGCCGCTACTGCTGCCGCCACTGCTATTGTTGCTGCTGTAGCCGCACCTGTTGAGGTTCAACCGGAAGTTGTGATTGGGGAGAGGACGATGCACAAGCTCGTCGAACAGTTTTTGAAGCTGAACCTGCCGAGGTTCACAGGAGCAAGGGATCTCGAGGCTGCAACCCTCTGGATCCAAGAGTTAGAGAAGGCCTTTGCACTGCTGAGGTGCACGGAGGAAGAGAAGGTCGTCCTTGCAGTCTATCAGTTGCAGGGAAACGCAAGTACTTGGTGGAGAGCCACCAGAGGTAGAGTATTTCCTGAAGGTGTGGTTTCGGAGTGGAACGCCTTTGTTGAAGCTTTTAATGGCAAGTACTTCTTTGATAGTGCCAGGGAACAGATGATGGAGGAATTCCAACGCCTTTGTCAGGGTCTAATGTCTGTAGACCAGTACGAGGCCAAGTTTGTAGAGCTGTCATGGTATGCCCCGAGACTAGTAGAAGATCCAGATGATAGAGCTAGGAGGTTCAGGAATGGCCTTTGACCGGAGTTAAAAGACTCACTGGTGCTGTTCAACTTGAAGGATTACAACGATTTGTATGAACGGGCACAGCTGATAGAGAGAAACCTGAATGAACAAGCCGCTACATCTAGGTCGCGGTTTGGTTCGAATAGGGATGGTAATAGGTTTGGGAAGAAGCCTATGATTGGAGGAAGGTACCCTATTCCGCCCAACAGGAACAGTGGGATAGGAAAGTCAGTGCCGAGCTATAATGGTGTGTGTCGCTTTTGCGGAATGCGACACATATCAGCCCTGTGCCAATCAAGGATGAGTGCTTGTTATGAGCGTGGTCAGCAGGGTCACCTGGCCATAAATTGTCCCTAAAGACCGATGGGATCTCAACTGCCATCGTCGCCACCGATGGGACAGAGCAGAGGATTTGCACCTCAGAATACACCGTAGGGTGGTTTGAACCGACCTTCAGCTTAAGGAAGGGTGTATGCCGTCACTCGACGACAGGCAGAGGACTCGCCTAATGTAGTCATAGGTACCGTCTTTGCTGAACGACCATGCTGCTTATGCTTTATTTGATCCTAGAGCTACTCATTCATTTATAGCTGAGCAGTTCGTTAAGTTAGTAGGGTTGAGTCTTGAATTGTTGGAGTTAGTTGTTAGTATATTTACACCGTTTAAGGATAAGGTGACATCTACAGTAGGCTGTCCTAATTGCAAGTTGATAGTCCTAACCATGTATGATTTTGATGTGATAATTGACATGGACTGGCTCACCAAGCAACAAGCTACTGTAGACTGTTATCGTAAAGCGATTCAGTTTAACTTGTTAGCGGGTGAAAGTTTCGAGTTTATTGGGAGTCGAGGAGGACCCTCGATTACCTTAGTCTCGTCGCTTGAGGCAACCCATTTATTAGATGGGGGTTGTCAAGGTTACTTGGCGATTGTCGTGGATACGACAGTTGAGGAGCCAAAGATGGAAGACATTGCAGTAGTACATGAGTTTCCAGATGTATTTCCAAAGGAATTACCTGGTCTGCCCCTAGAAAGGGAGATTGAGTTTGTAATTGAGTTGGCCCCAGGACGAAGCCAATCTCTAAGGTTCCTTACCGCATGGCATTGTCAGAATTGAAGGAACTGAAGGTGCAGATGTAGGAGTTGTTGGATAAGAGATTCATACGTCCCAGTGCATCATTTTGGGGAGCACCAATTCTGTTCGTGAAAAAGAAAGATGGTTTGTTGCGCCTTCGCATCGACTATTGGCAAGTCAATCAGGTGACGATCAAGAACAAGTACCCGCTGCCGAGGATCGACGACTTGTTTGACCAGTTGCAGGGAGTGTCGATATTTTCTAAGATCGACCTGAGGACATGGTATCATCAGCTGATGATCATAAAGGAAGATATACCGAAGACGGCGTTTCGTATGCGTTACAGCCATTATGAGTTCACTATAATGCCGTTTGGTTTGACGAACGCTCCCACCGCTTCCACGGATTTGATGAATCGTGAGTTCAAAGAGTATCTGGATCGGTTCGTGATCGTTTTCATCGATGACATCCTGGTGTACTCGAGAAGTCTTGAAGAGCACAAAAGACAGTTGATGACAGTGCTTCAGACTTTGCGAAATCATGGACTGTACGCTTAGTTCAGTAAGTGTGAGTTTTGGTTAACTCGTGTGGCGTTCCTAGGTTACGTGATTTCAGGTGAAGGAATCTCAGTGGACTTGACCAAGATCGAAGTAGTTATCAACTGGCCAAGATCAACTACAGTGATAGAGATTAGAAGCTTCTTGGGATTGGCAGGTTACTAAAGAAGGTTCGTGCAAGGATTTTTAGCAATAGCCTCGCCTTTGACTCGACTGCTGAAGAAAGGAGAAAAGTTTGTGTGGACAGATAACCGCGAGCGTAGTTTCCAAGAGCTTAAGCAGAAGCTGATTACTACACTAGTGTTGACAATTCCATCTGGTCTTGGAGGATACGAGATCTATAATAATGCGTCATTTAGAGGACTGGGTTGCGTGTTAATGCAACATGACAGAGTTGTTGCATATGCGTCTAGTTAGTTGAGACCTCATGAGCTGAACTACCCGACGCATGACTTAGAACTCGCAGCGATTATTTTCGCTCTGAAGATTTAGAAACATTATTTATGTGGAGAAAGGTTCTAAATTTTTACGGATCATCAGAGTCTCAAGTACTTATTCTCTCAAAAGGAGTTGAATATGAGGTAGCGTCGTTGGATGGAACTTCTCAAGGATTATGACTGCGACATTCTGTACCATCTTGGAAAAGCTAACAAGGTCGCAGAACTCGAGATTGATTATGAGTCGAAAGTCTTTGATTACGCAATTGGTGATTCAGGAATGGATCTTATTCTAGGAACTCGAGATTCGATTTTTAAATTTGAGGTAGGCCACCTTTCAAATCTTATGGCCACCCTCAGAATTGAACTGGAAGTGCAGATAAGAATCAAAACGTTGCAGTTGACAGATTCAGAGATCTAGAAGATTTTGCAAGAAGATGCAGACAAGAGAAAGGTTGATTTTCAGATTTCCGAAGACGGAACACTGAAGTTTTGTGGACGATTGTGTGTACCTGACGATGCAAAGCTTAAGGAAAAGATTTTGTCAGAAGCTTATCATAATAGTTACAGCATTCATCTAGGCAGAGTAAAGATGTATCAGAATCTGCGTCAACGCTATTGGTGGACTGGTATGAAGACGGATATCGCCAAGCATGTCGCCAAATGTCTGACATGTCAGCAAGTGAAGGCACATCACTGTAAGCCGGGAGGACTTTTGCAATCTCTCGAGATTCCCGAGTGGAAGTGGGAACACATCACAATGGACTTTGTGATGGGCTTACCAAGGAGTCAGTGAGGTAATGATTCCATTTGGGTTGTGGTTGACAGATTGACGAAATCTGCTCACTTCATCGCCGTACGAAAGGACTATGCATTTGATAGATATGCAGAATTGTACGTGCGTTAGATAGTTTGTCTGCATGGAGTACCAGTAACGATTACATCTGACCAAGAGCCGAAGTTTACAGAAGCCTTATGGAAGAGTTTACAGACTGCCCTGGGAACAAAGCTGCAGTACAGTACGGCCTATCAGTATAGACTGATGGCCAGTTTGAGAGGACGATTCAAACCCTCGAGGACATGTTGCGAGCTTGTGTACTAGACTTCAAAGGAAGCTGGGAAGAATAGCTTCATCTAGTTGAGTTCGCCTATAACAACAGTTATCAGCAGAGTATTTAGATGGCACCGTTTGAAGCATTGTATGGCAGAGCGTGCAGAACTCCAGTTTGTTGGGATGAAGTCGGAGAACGAAAGATTACTGTCCTAGAGTTAGTTTAACAGTTAGTGGATGCAGTTGCAGTTATCTGGGAAAGACTGAAGACCGCTCAGAGTCACTAGAAAAGTTATGCAAATAAGCGTCGAAAACCATTGGAATTCCAAGTTGGTAAACACGTCTTTCTGAAGGTGTCACTGATGAGGGGTACTTCACGCTTCAGCAAGAAAGGGAAGTTGAGCCCGAGGTACGTAGGTCCCTTTTGAGATTCTGGAGAGAATAGAGACTTTGGCATATCATCTTACATTGCCGCCGAGACTGGCGCAAGTGCATGACGTCTTCCACATGTCGATGTTGAGAAAGTATGAACCTGACCCGACCCATATGCTGAATTTTGAAGAATTAGACGTGGACGACATAATGTCGTACGTGGAGAGATCTGTTCAGATTGTAGATCGAAAGGAGCGGGTTCTGCGTACCAAGACGGTTCCCTTAGTCAAAGTGGTCTGACAACACCACGCGATAGAAGGAGCGACATGGGAAAGTGAAGACTCGATGAGACGACAATACCCCCACCGTTTTGATTAAGATTTGTAATGGTTTAAATTTTGAGGACAAAATTTTTATAAGAGGGGAAGAATTGTGACATCTTGAATTTAGATTCTATTTCCGACTAAATGAATTGGGCTTTTCATCGATGCGCCTATGGCATTTTTCTCTGAGTTGGCCACTCTGGAGATAACTAGCCTATCAGGTGAAGCCGTTAAGGAATCTGAACGTGACCGACTTGAGAATTGGATCAGAAATTGACTGCTCGATCGTGCTAATCTGCAAGGATCAATATGGCACCGTTAAGATTGATTAGAGACCGGAGATATGTTGTTTCGACAGAGGCATGTAATTAAAGTGTGCGTGATTCCACCTGATTTTTCTGTCGTTTCTGTACCTTGTGCTTGTATTTTAAGCCTTGAGATTTTTACGATAATTGAGAGTCGCCTATGAGTCGGATATGCTCAATGTGGATAAAAAATAATCGACCACAGGTCAATTGTGTTAAAAAATCCTAAAAGCTACATGGTAGGTTAGGTCACGCTAAAACCGCGTCCGGTTGAAATTAACCACGAAATTGAACCTGATTTCAGGAATCGAAAGTTCTGGCATGTTACGATTTATTTTAGGAACGTTGACTCATCATTCGAAAAATTTTCAGCAAGCCCAGGATTTTTGGTGAAAAATCTAAATTCGGTGAAATTGATTAAAGAATGCGGATGGACTAAATTGAGTGCACTCTTGGCCTTCTTGGCTCGATCTCTTGTCACGATGCTGATTGACTTGAGAGGTTGGATGGTAAGGCCCTCCTGGATAAGTGATTATAGCACCTCGCTCTAAGAAATCTCTTTCTATTAGCTAGGCTCACTCATATAGCTCGATGTAGTTCTTGAGGTTCAGTGGCACTAATAAACTCCGGATTTCAGGTTTCAGGCCATCTTGAAATCTCTTCACTTTATCCATTGGATCCTTAACCAGCTTGGGGGCAAATCTTGATAGCTTAGCAAATTTTGCCTCGTACTGATCAGCGGTCATGTTGTTTTGTTGGAGTTGCAGAAACTCCGCCATCTTCTTGTCGTGAGCACATTCAAAATTTTTTTTTCCAGTGAACGCTTCAATAAATGCGTTCCAAGTTACAGTAGTATCAATAGGGAACACCATTCCTCATTTTGCCTTCCACCAGTGACTGGCATTACCTTCCAGCTGGTACATCGCCAAACTCACCTTATTTTCATTAGAACACCTTAAAAGTGCAAACATATTTTCTAACTTATTGACCTATGATTCGACTTCTTCAGGATCTCCTGTCCCAGCAAACCTCGGGGGTCGCAGCTTTAGGAATTACTCCACCAGTCCCTGAATAGGACGTTTGCTATTTCCCTTCAGTTTCCAGCCACGAGGCATTCCCCGAAGCAGAAGCTGCTTAGTGCTGTGCTTGCAGCCCCATTATGCTTCCAATGATCTCAAGAACTTGCAGAATTCCATCTAGTCAGGGGTCCTCTTTTGACTTCTCTTTGGAACTCTCTTGGCCCAAAGTCGACTTTCCTCTCGTGGCCACCTGGCCTTGAGTACTCATGTTGCAACTATAGGAATTATAGAAGGACTTTCTACAACACAATAAGGGGTTAGGGATCAAAATCTTCTACCGGAAAACCAAGCAAGTAATAATCACATGCACGGGGTGTTTTCCTAGCTAACTATCCCATGACTCCCAGCGCACCTTATCACTCCAAATAATAACCCCGCTTTGATACCAAAACTGTCACGACGCTGACTCGATCTCTAGGGTCTTGTGCATCAAGGGTTATTTTCGCGACGTCCCAGGCACGTTGCCATCCTGTTTCATTTTATCTTTTCATTAAGCACATGTGGAAGCATTACAAGCAACACTTGGACAACAACAAGCAACTAGGAAAATAACCATTTACAAACACACAATTATATCAGTATGTTTACAAGCCCTTCTTTCACGGGTTGTTATATTTACAACTACCACATCTTTAAAAGGCCAGGGTAAACCTTAGCTCCTCTAGCGAGATTGCAACTCCTCCATGGTTATAATTCTGAAAAACAACAGGGTGAGTCATGGACTCAGTAAGTAAAATCCCTAATTCTCTACTAGGAGGATATCTCTTCATCATACAATATTTATGGCAGATCAATGGCAAACAAATTCCTATACCTCGACTATATGCAGATGTCAATTACTGTATACTTCAATGCATGCTTACCTTCAACATATCAATGAACACATCAACATATCATGCTTATACATATACCGGCATTTATGCAAATTCATTTACCGTCATTCTGGCTCAACTAGGCCCTCCCGGCTTAACCAAGGCATCCAGCTTCAAGTTAAGCATCCTAGCTTAACCAGGGTATCCCGGCTCAACCAAGGCATCCTGGCGCTAGCTCACCAAAGCATCCGGGTTCAACCCAAGCATCCTGGTTCAACCAGGGCATCCCATTCAATGAACGAGGCATCGCCGCTAACATTACGTGGTGACGGGCACTTTTCTTCTTTAAGTGCATCTTATAAGTGCATCACACAAGCTGGTTCTTCATCTTTCATCTTAGTCGATGCATACAAGGCCCGAGGGCTTGCTCATTCAAGTGAGTGTATCACAACTCTTAACATCATACTATATAATATGCTGGGCACGATTTTTGGTTCGTGGCTTGAGCTGCATGCTTAGGCCATTGCGACATGATGTTGATTCCAAGCCAAGTGAACTTTAATCTCGTCTCGATGCTTGAACACACTCAAGCACGCAAACATGATCAAACCACACAAAAGGACATTACAACGTACAAACGGCTTACACGGGTGAGCACACCATTAAACTTGACGACATAGGCTATCGCCCTAACCAAGAGTTAGAGATTCTACTTACCATTTTTGAGCCTAGCTCCAAGATGCTCCTTTAGTGGCCGGACGGCTCCTAAGACAGCTTGGAGGAGAAGGACGTGAAAGAGAGGAGAGAAAGGGAGAGGAAAGGAAAGAATGGTTAAGCCTCCAAAATGTGAGGATGCCTTCTCCTGTTTATAGGCATTCTCCTATTTATAGGCCTCCTCCTCTTCAATTATTGGTGCCAATCTCATGATTAAGCCTAAGGAACGAGTTGGCCTATCTAGCCTCCTTAGTTGGTGCATATGCTTATTCGTGTTTGATTGTGATTGGTCCATCTATTGACTTACCCTCCAAGGCTCACTTTAGGCTTATGATGTGCCTATGGCCCTAGGGAACACATAAGCCCCTTGATGCCTAATGTCTTCTCTTGATTGGTTGCCCTTTGTCTTGTTCACCAAGGCTATCTTTAGGCTCATCATAACCTAAGATTCTAGAGGGCACCTAAGCTTATGAGTCACCGACTTCTTCTTCAAGGCAAGTCTCAAGCCATCATTATCAAATCTTCAAGTGGACACCTAGCCTTATGAGGTGGAGATCCAATGACTTAGTGTCATCATTTAAGGCCTTACTTGTCTCCATTTCATTGGACCACATTAGCACTTATCTCATTATTAAGGGGACAACTCATTATGGATAGGTGGCACTCTAAAAGATAGGGTGTCGTCAAGGCCATAGGATAGCCATAATTAGTTTCAATGTGTCCTAATTTTATTGGGACACTTGGCTTGGATACTTTGCTTAATTCCCAAGGTAAATCCTTGGTAATCATGACCATATATGAAAAAATCTCGGTGGAATGATAAGTTAACCTCCTTCATGAAGAAGCTAGGGTGTTCTAGAGAATTCCATTTTGTCATTTTCTTCCTCATGAAGGTGGTCTAGAGAATTCCGTCGTCTAAGTTGGTTCCAGGGTTAGAGAAGGGATCATTAAGTACACCTCGAAAAATCGAATCACGTACACCCGAGGTTCCGCCATCACACCCCATGCTTGTCTGGACCATTCCCTTAGATAGTCGGTCGGCCTAAAAAGTCGGTTGTCCTTCGGTCAATTCAAGGCCAATCCTAAGGCTACCCCTGGCCTAGCACTAAGTTAAGGCACTCATGGACCTTAGAATTAGTGAATGAATAGTTGGGTCTATCCCCAAGCTCATTTCGGTCAGCACCCGATCCATCCGTATGGCTCATGGTCGGTGTATTATCGATCCAAAATTGGATATCACCAATTCAAGAATCTTTTCCGATCACTAAGAATTAAATATGGAATGATGTATTTTTGATTGGAAGACGATCTCATTTGATTGAGTCGGATTGTCCGTGTGTCGGTGCATAACTGGGCGGAATCACTCGCGGCCGGACACTATGACTGATCATGATCATCTGCCAATCCAATAACATCCCGTGATCAATCATTGTGATCAAAAAGTCATCTTATGAACTGGTGATCCTATTTCATCGGTATGGTCTGTAGAAATTCATGGCTGACACCTCGACTAGTCCGTGACCGATCGGTCGATCGGTCGGTCCATGACCGATCCTTGATTCCTTGCCGATCGAACCGATCGACCCAGGGCCAATGACCCATGATCAATCCTTTTTGGACCTTATGTCCAATCCTTACAGGCTCAGAATCCAGGGTGTTACACAAGCAGTTAGTATGAACTCCCATCAGTCAAGTTTCCCATCTCAAAAAAAAAAAAAAAATATCATATTCATAACACCATCAATCAATATTCACAACCCCCTAGTTTCCTTTCCTTTTGATGGATTTTTGATTTGATTCATAACCCTTACACTCTTTCTAATTGGACTTGGACTTGCAACTACTGCAACTAGCTTTCTTATCGCATGTATCTTCTTAGCATAAACCACTTTCTTAGCAGCAGCAATATTCCCCATGTTAACGCTGCACTCAATTTTACAATGCAAAAAGGACAACAATTTTATATGAGGTCTCCACAATTGCACCTAATTGATTAAACGATCAACATTGGTCATTTAGTGGATAAAAAATAAAAAACCTAGCACCAAATTTATTAAACAAATTGAGGTCCTCGTAATCGCAGCTTCATAGTTGTTTGATTCCTCCTCTAGCATTGTTATCCCATGGCTATACCAAGAACCCTAATTTTTCCATCAGAAACCTAATTTTTCCAGTCAATAGAGCGAGTGAGAGAGGATGACAAGCCTGATTGAGTGACAGCCATAGAGACGGCAAGTGACTGATAATGACAGTGACGAGTAGTCATTTGGGAGTCTAGTGAATGTTGAAATACGAGGACCTTCAAGCCCTATTTTGAAAGCCCTAGTGTGACATCGTTTTACACTGCCCGGCGTTGTTAAATTGAGCGATGTCATTTTGCAAGTCCATGTGGACAAGTTTTTTTTTTTTTTTTTTTTTTTTTTTTAATATGACAACTCATATGAAAAGTTTAATTATGAAATCCATATGATCATTTTGATTGGAATTTCTTGCCGGAGGCATTTAAGCCCGTGAATGATTCCTATTCTGTTTCGTCGTTTTCTATTCTTTCATTATGGGAAACGGGTTTGGAACATAATTCTAATTGGTAATGCAACTTTATTTTTCTATTTTTGGGATAAATTTTTAGCCTAAAAATAAGTTTGGAATAGAAACGAGAAGTAGGAATTTCTACTTTTCTATTTCTGATATAGAAATGAGAAATAAAAGCTCTTTTTATTGTTAACCGCCACTTGCCATTGATTGTCCGCCGCTGCCTAGGAGAGAGATATTTAAGAAGGTCTATGAAATAATATTCTTCTCTTGGTACATAAATCTTATGTCGTTATCAAACACGTATTTTTGCTCAAAAATTCATCTAGAGAATAGATATAGAAAAATCAATTTCTAGCCATAAATATATAGCCTGGGAAGATAATTGTTATTATTTGTGCCCTAAGTGATTTTTTTTTCCTGATTTGGCACACAAGTGAGTTGGCGAAAATTTTTGGTATTAAAGTGAGTGCCGTACAAAATTTTTAGCACTTCTATTATCTTTTTGCCGTAACTCTACTAAGGGGTTACCTTCTTGTTTAAAGGTTAATTTCTATAAGCTAAAAGTATCTTTTCATTTGAAGGTTATCTTTTTTTGTAGAGTTACCATTTTTCTTGAACATCTTTGCTTGAAATTTAACTTAGCTTTAGATCAGATAATTTTAATTAGAATAGTTAATTCATTTAAGTAGTCACGTTACATATATAATAACATTCATTCAATTAATTAATGCATGACATGCATGTTGTTAAGAATTTAATTCTTGCACATCCTCTAATAGTTATGTCACAACCCCGACTCCATCCCCAAGGTCACGAGTGACGGGGGCTATTTTTGCGACGTCCCAGGCGCGTCGCCATCCCATTTCCTTTTTATCTTTTCATTAAGCACATGCGGAAGCATTACAAACAACACCCAAACAACAAGAAGCAGCTAGGAAAACAACCATTAACAAACATACAATTACATCAGTTACATTTACAAGCCATTTTTTGTCATGTGCTGTTATATTTGCAATCACTGCATCTTCTATACTCAAAAGGCTGGGTATATCTTAGCTCCTCTATTGAGACTGCAACTCCTTTACACCTACAATTCTGAAAAACAAAGGGGTTAATCATCGACTCAGTAAGTAAAACCCCTAATTCTCTACTAGGAGGAAATACAACACTTGCAAACAGTGTCAATGGCAGATTAATAGCAAACTTGTTACTATAACTCGATTACATGCAGATGTCCATTGCAGCATACTTCAATGCATGCTTACCCTAAGCTTGTCAATGAACATATCAACATATCGTACTTTTGCATATATCGGCACTCATGCAAATTCATTTACCGTCGTCTTGGTTCAACCAGGCCCTCCCGGCTCAACTGAGGTATCCAGCTTCAAGCTAGGCATCCTGGCTTAACCAGGGTATCTCGGCTCAACTAGGGCATCCTGGCTCAACCGAGGCATCTTGGCGCTAGCTCACCAAGGCATCCGGGCTCAACCCAAGCATCCTGGCTCAACCAGGGCATCCCAGGGCTAGCTTACCCGAGGCATCCGGGCTCAAGACCCAAGCATCCTTGCTCAACCAGGGCATTCCGTTCAATGAACGAGGCATCGCCGCCAATGCTATGTTACGACGGACGCTTTTTCCTCTTTAAGTGCACGCACAAGTGCATCACACAAGCCGGTTTTTCATCTCTTATCTTAGCCAACGTATGCAAGGCCCGAGGGTATGCTCATTCAAGTGAGTGTGCCATGATCCTCAACATTATATTATAAAATATGCTGGGAACGATTCTTGATTCGTGGCTTGGGTCGCATGCTTAGGCCATCGCGACTTGACGTCGATTCCAAGCCGAGCGAACCTTGACCTCATCCTGGGGCGTGAACACACTAAAACATGCAAACATGAGCAAACTCACAAAAGAACATTACAACATACACACATCTTACACGGGTAAGCACACCAAAAAACTTGACGATGTAGGCTATCGCCCTAGCCAAGAGTTAGAGATTCTACTTACTTTCGATGAACCTCGAGCTAAGACATGAACTACAAAGGAAGGGTGGCTTACTTTGAAGGCCGAGAGAGAGAGAGAGAGAGAGAGAGAGAGAGAGAGAGAGAGAGAGAGAGAGAGAGAGAGAGAGAGAGACGTGAGGTGGAGGGCGTTCAAGGAGATGGAGGGTGGAGAAAATGGGAGCAAAGTGAGGAAAATGAAGAGAGCTCCTCATATTTATAGCCCTTGGAGCCATCATTACCATGCTAAGCGGTCCATTCCAATGTTTCCTAGTGTCCCGCCTAAATTCCTTGGGTGGCAAGGCTATGGGTCCAATAATTGAAGCCTAAATGATGAGCTGGAAGGCTAAAAGGCCTTACTTAGTAACCTAAGCTCATAAGCGTCATTGATGATGACCCGCTTTTCACTTTTCCATTAGTTCACCTATACCCCGCATTAAATGAGTATTTAATGAAGTTTGACAATAATAATGCCAAAGTTACCAACTCGGCAAATTCTAGAATTTTCGGTCATTAATGAGGGCCCGTGTATCGCTCTCCAATTGGTCCATTTGTATGCAACTTTTCTAAAATATCCAAGATATTTTGGACCACAATCATGACCTTTGAAAAGTCAAGGGACACCTCACCTTCTTCATGAAGGAATTCTAGAGTTTTCTTTCTACTTTCCTTTCATTCTTCAAGAAGGCAAATTTTCATTCCTCAAGAAGGCAATCTAGAAAAGTCTATAATCCAAGTTGATTTCAGGGCCAAGGAAGAGATCATTATGTACACCTCAAAAAATTGAATCACATACACTTGAGGTTCATCCATTACGTCCCATATTCGCCCAAACCGTTCCTTTGGACGGTTGGTTGGCCAATAGGGTCGATTGTCCTTTGATCAGTTCGAGGCCAATCCTAAAGCTATCCTTGCCTAGCACTAAGTCAAGGCACTCATGGACCTTAGAATTAGTGATGGAATAGCCGGGTCTATCCCTAGGCTCATTTCGATCGGCACCTGATCCACCGGTAGGGTTCATGGTCGGTGCGTTACCGATCCATGATCGGACATCACCAATTGAGATTCTGTTTTGAACACTAAGAATTAAATAGGGGATAATGCAATTTTGGTCGGAAGATGGTCACATTTGATCAATTCGGATCGTCCGTGTATCGGTGCATAACTGGGCGGTATCACTCGCGACCGGTTGGATCGACCCATGACCATCCGCTGATCCAAAATCATCCGTGACCAATTCTCGTGATAAAAAAGTCATCTTATGAGCTGGTGATCCTATCCCATTGGTATGGTTGGTAGAAAATTCGAGGCCAACACCTCGACCAATTCGTGACCGGTTGGTCGGTCGATCAGTTGGTTGGACCATGACCGATCCATGATTCCTTGCCGATCAAACCGATCAATCCATGACCAATGGCCCATGATCGATCCTTTTAGGACCCTATGGACGATCCTTACGGGGTCGGAATTGAGGATGTTACAAGTTATTAAAGCACGTTCAAATGGAATTTAAGCCATTTAATGTTAGGTATAATTTCCATATCTGTTAACTCATGAATTTTTGCCGACTTGGCCCAATGGGCCAAATAAGCAAAATAGCCCATCTCATGAGAAAATAGAACAATTGGGAGGTCTAGAGTGGCTTGACCTATTTGGACCCAGTCAAGTCAATCTAGTTTGACCAAGATTGACCCAAGTCAACCAAAAAAGTCAACTCACTCGGCCCATAGACCACATGGTTAGCCCACTCTCCTTTTAATTACAAAATTGCCATTATCTTTAATTAACCAAATTAGATTCCATGTCATCAATTCTTAAGAAGAGCTAATCTTAACCATCCATTTCCTCTTTAATCTAAACCTTTGGATGTGTCGTGTCACTTCTTTTGATCCATGTGACTTAATTAGAGTCAATCATATCATTCTTGCTCATTAGGGATTGAATGTAAGCCATAATATCAAAATAAGCATCAAGGGCTAAGACTAGAGTAGACATCAACATTTCCCTCCAAAATTCCATTTATTATTTGTTGCAATAAATCTCTCTCTCTCTCTCTCTCTCTCTCTCTCTCTCTCTCTCTCTCAGGCATCTTTACACTCTCTCTCTCTACAGGCATCTTTACACTTGCGGCATTCTATCCATTTTCTGGCATGAGTTTGGTGTTGATCTTTATAACTTGTTGTGCGACAAGGTTCTTTGGTCTGTCCTCAAGCTAGCCGTGCCAATTATTGTTCAATCTTGTTGCTGGATTCATTCAATTTTATCAAATTTCGACGATTCCTTGCTAGAAATCATTTCAAGGTAGGTTTGCTACAAACTTTAAATGATCATTTCAGATTATTACCATGGATCTTAACTCCATAGTCCAAAATTGAAGTCACAATTTCAAATATTAATGGATCTCTAAGAGGTGATGGACTTAAATAATGATAGTTTTTAATATAGGATTTAGTTTAGGAAATTAAATGTTAATTTATGTTTTGCACTTCCTAGCTTGTTTAGCTTCACTTGGTCGAAACATCCCAAATAGAATTTAGGATGAATTTTGACTATGGATTTTTTGATGTGGTTTTAAGAGTCTTGTTTGAGAATTTTTAGGAATACAACTAAGATAAAACTTAATAGAACTTGTTGCATATTAATTTTTTGTTATTTTTTGCTAGATAGACACTTAGAGCATGAACTTGATGATAATTTGAACCCTAATTAGTCCTAAATTGAGGTATGCTGCATATATTGCGATTTCGGTTGATTTTTTATAGTGATTCTTTAGGATTTATGATTTAATTGAGCAATTGATGATAAACATTGATGTTTGAATGTTTGAAGATGTTCTTGAATGTTCAAATGGTTGAGTTGAAGATATTCAAGGTGTGTTAACACCTAGTTTTTAGCCTATGCATCAGTAAAGGTAAAAACTCAAGATTAGAGTTTCTAATTGTAACGGAGCTCGCAATCGAACCAAAAGTGTCATTTCTCATATCTTTTTCTTTGCCAATCATTTGTAGGTAATTTCCTACTTTTTACGAAAAATCCAAAAAGTTAAACGGTTGACTTTCGAGTTGACTTTTTGGTTAACCCTTTAGTCAAAAGTTGATGTCGGGTCAAAATGTAGCTTTTTGCATAAAAAGATTCCTTTTGAGCTTAATTTCACTTTGGTAACAAAAAATTTGGAAAAATTCAAAGTTTTGATCACAAAATCAACATTTTAGTAGAAAGTCAACTATTTAGTTGAACCTTTGACCAAAAAATTAAAAAAATACAAAAAACTCTAAATCATCATGTTTTAGCTTCAATTCTATTTTGACATCAAAAATTTTGTGATAATTGATTGAGAACATCATTTTTTGAATTTTTTAGTTTTTTGTTCAAAATCGGTAAAAAATAAAATTACTTTCATTTTGCTCGCATTGTAGCTTGGTTCCTTTTATGACATTTGATCTAAAGGTCATCTCATATTCACCTCGTGCAGTTGATTTTAAGATTTGACGTGTCGAGATGAAAATTGACATTTTTAGCCCTAATTAAGGTTCCAAATCTATTCTTAATGAGTTGTGTGCTTGCACTTCCATTTAAATCTTGTAAATTGAATCCAAATCCATGGTCATTTATGAGAAATTCACTTGGGAAGACTTCAATTTGATCGGTTTAGCTTACTTGAATCTTAGAAATTTGAGGCGATGTGTTCCAACCAAGCCAATTTGACTTAGCCCATTTTAGATTAGCATCCAACCGAAGATAACAAGCCTCAATTTGGCCAAGTAAGGTGCAATTATTGATTCAATTTGCGACATTTCTTACGCAATTTGTCACCCCGTTTGACCCAATTTCGAACAAATTGATTCGATTTGTATTTAATGTGAATGCAAATATTTTAATTGAACAAAATTAAGCAAAAATCCAAACAAAATAAAGGAAAAACTGAACTGGTTCAACCCGATCAAGACTAGGTCTCCTTGTCCGACTAGCATTGATCACCGGTGGTTTAATCCCATTTCGGCCATTTTCCAGTGGCTAGAGTTCGGTTTCGGCCAACCAATGCATGTCTAGCACCCCTTTTGTTCCCATGCTGTGAATTAACTGTAATATTTGAAATTTTTGAAAAAGTAAAAGAAAAAGTGGTGGAACCCACTTTAAATAATGAAAGAAAAAGAAAAAAAGGGGAAGAGATAAAAAAGAAAAGAAAGCCCACGTTCGGGCAGAAGGTCAAGCAGAAGAAAAGAGGAGAAAAGAAGAAAGAAGGAAGAAGAAGAAGAAGAAGAAGAAGAAGAAGAAGAAGAAGAAGAAGAAGAAAGGAAATGGGTCTTGGCACATGCACGCCACGGATGCCTCACCAAGCCAACTCGACTCCATAACGTAGCACCCGGTAAGAGATTAGGCCCCTTGTTCATTTAATTGAAGTAATTTATGGGTTTAGGGCTCAAATTCAGAATTTTTGGAAAATCGAGTGGCGAAGTCCGATTTTGGAGTCGTTGAGCCGCGTATTTTGGTACAAATGATGGTTTAGGGTGTTGTGGAGCCATGGGATTTTACGGATCGTATTTTGAGCTTATGGTTTGTCCGAAACAAAATTTCATAATTTCCCGTGTGTAGTGAACAGTACGCATCTAGCAGCTTTGGGCCCATATTTTGTCATTTTTCGGCTTGATTTTGGGACGGTCAAGTTGGGATTCTTGTAATATGTTTGAAAGGCTTTCTATTGACTATAAGTACGTTCGGATTGGAGCTCGGAGGAGAAAGTTAAGGCGCGATCAAGTTTTGCGCTTAAACTCTGTGTTACGAACGGCTTGAACAATTGCTTTGGTTATGCGATTTGTTAGTGCGTAGGAGTCCTTTTGTTAGAGTTAAGGTGTAGTTTAGTCGTTTCGTAGTTGTGGTAGAGTTTTATTTTGATTTTAACATTATTCCTCAGTTATTTGATAGGGCCGTGAGTTTGACGATACGAGTATCGTTCATCATTTGGTCATAGACGACGAGGTTAGTGGTACTATATCTTCTTTGGTTTTGTAAAATAATGTCTTGAATATATATATATATATATATATGTATATATATTGAATCGAGAAGAGCATTTTTGTTGCATAAAAGCCGGATCGAGCAATTGCTACTCTTTGGTTGATTGTGGATGTTTGAAAAGCGTGTTATACAAAGTAAGTGGAGAAATACATATGAAATTGCTTTGCGATTGATTTATGGAAAAGTTTATGATGATTTGAGAAATGTATATGAAATGGATGATGAGCTATGCTGCAAATGTTATTTGTTTGGTTTAAGATATTGATTTTTGGTAGTGGAGAATGGTTATTTATGCTCAATATGCTGTGAACCAATGAGGGGTTTTTGGGGTATGCATACCAGGTTTAGGATATCCTTCTGGGCCCAGCCATCGGCTTTGTAGGTGGAGACCTTGCCAAGGGGAAAAGCTTGGTCGCCTTGTCACTGGGCGTTGTGTCGTGACCATGGTAAATATTGAGCAATATATTCGTCAATGGATGGACCATTGATATGTGATATTTGATGGAGAATATTCAATGGACATGACCATTGATATTTGATGGTGATTTAAATGAGTTTTCCATATTAGTATAAAGCTTTGATGATAAGAAATAACTATTATATGATTTGATATGTATTTTATATGTTGAGTTGGCGTTATGAAGTTTGGTATTGCTTTGTATACATGCATAGTGGTTGTTCGATCTGCTTAGAAGATATGTACTACTTACTGAGCTATTGTTGCTCATTCTATTCATTCTTCAATCTTTTCAGGTTCCTCGGCTAGCGGCGAATAGAGTGAGAGCGTCGTCGGTGGGAAAATTTTGAGGAGTTCTATTTTGGGTATGGTTTAAAGAAATGGTATACATAGTTGTTGCTAGTGGTTGGGTTAGTTGAGTTCTAATTGTATATTTCTTTTTGGTGGATTATAGAAACTCTGATGTTGCAACTAATCTGTTGGTCTATCTGATATGTATATATGGTTTGAAATATATATAAGTTGATATTAGGTTGTTGGTTTTGTTTGAGGCAACGTCCTTCGTGTGGAAGGATGGCCTTGTCATCCCCATTTTTTGTAGTTTTGGGGCGTGACATTAACAAAGTCATCCCCTTGGGGTTAGCGAAATTATGAAATGCCCTCGATTAGTGCTTAATCTCAAAATTAGTTTCAAGAATCAATCATCATCGTTCGTTATGAATGCATCATGGCCATTCAAATTGGCATGTGCTTTAGTCAAAATATCTTCAACAAATTTAACAAACCAATCTAAATTAGTTAGCTAAGGAGATCAAATCTGAGCCCTTAGATTAAATCTAAGGGCTTAGATTTGATCTCGCCCTTGAGTATATAATAGATTTTCCCTCCAAATTGAGGAAATTTTGCATTTTTTAGATCTAGTTTCTTCTCTCTCTCTCTCTCTCTCTCTCTCTCTCTCTCTCTATAACGACCCGGGCCCCACTGTGTAATATTGTCCCCTTTGGACACTGAGTCCTCATGGCTTTAAAACGCGTTACACAGATTAGAGGGACCCAAGCCTTTATAAACTAGCCCAGGACTCCCCCCTAAGCGATGTGGGACTAGAGAGGGACCCCTTGCCTGCGCACGTTCGGGGACCGAGGCGCAGACGCACCGCCATCCCTCCTCCCCGCACAATGTCACTTGGTCTGTCACACTCTCCACCCCTTAGGAACACAACGTCCTCGCTGTGACCCCACACATGGTCGGGAGTTGGCTATGATACCATTTGTAAGGACCCGGGCCTCCCACTATGTAATATTGTCCGCTTTGGGCCTTCAGCCCTCACGGCTTCAAAATGCGTTACACAGATTAGAGGGACCCAAGCCTTTATAAACTAGCCCATGACTCCCCCCCCCCAAGCGATGTGGGACTAGAGAGGGACTCATTCCTTGTGCACGTTCGGGGACCGAGGCGCGGAGGCACCGCCATCCTTCCTCCCCGCGCACCGTCGCTAGGGCTGTCACACTCTCCATCCCTTAGGAGCACAGTGTCCTCGCTGTGGCCCCACACGCGGTCGGGAGTCGACTCTAATACCACTGTAAGGACCCGGGTCTCCACTGTACACATATTGTCCTCTTGGGATACTAAGTTCTCACGGTTTTGAAACGTGTTACACATATTAGAGGGACCCAAGCCTTTATAAACTAGCCCAGGACTCCCCCTAAGCGATGTGGGACTAGAGAGGGACCCCATCCCTGCGCACGTTCTGGGACTGAGGCGCGGACGCGCCTCCATCCCTCCTCCCCATGCACCGTCGCTTGGGTCACACCGGGCCCCATTGTGTAATATTGTCTGCTTTAGACACTGAGTCCTCATAGCTTTAAAACGCGTTACACAGATTAGAGGGACCCAAGCCTTATAAACTAGCCCAGGACTCCCCCCTTAAGCGATGTGGGACAACAGAGGGACCCCTTCCCTGCGCATGTCTGGGGACCGAAGTGCGGACGCACCGCCATCCCTCCTCCTTGCGCACCGCCGCATGGGCCGTCACACTCTCCACCCCTTAAGAGCATAGCATCCTTGTTGTGGCCCCACACATGGTCGGGAGTTGGCTCTAATACCACTTATAAGGATCCATGCCCCACTGTGTAATATTGTTCATTTTGGACACTAAGTCCTCACGGTTTTAAAACGCATTACATAGATTAGAGGGACCCATGCCTTATAAACTAGCCTAGGACTCCCCCCTAAGCGATGTGGGACAAGAGAGGGACGCCTTCCCTGCGCACGTCTGGGGACAGAGGCGCGGACGCACCACCATCCCTCCTCCCCGCGCACTGCCGCCTGGGCCATCACACTCTTTGTAACGACTCGGGCCCCACTGTGTAATATTGTCCGCTTTGGACACTGAATCCTCATGGCTTTAAAACGCGTTACACAAATTAGAGGGACCCAAGCTTTTATAAATTAGCCCAGGACTCCCCCCTAAGCAATGTGGGACTAGAGAGGTACCCCTTCCCTGCGCACATTCGGGGACCGAGGTGCGGATGCACCGCCATCCCTCCTCCTCACGCATCGTCGCTTGGGCTGTCACACTATAAAATTTGGACCATTTCTCGATTTGTGCGTGTCATCCTTGCGCAGGGGCCATGCTAATCTTCTCTGTATCGTTCCAATTTTATCGAATGTCTGATACCAAAACAAGCAGAGCTGTGACGTCCCTGTAGCATCACATACTAAGCGCAAGCGGAAATTACATGGATTATCATCTTACAAGATTTATTAATCTCAAATGTCGGATTACAACGTCCACCTTTAAAGGTTAGCATGCATAACATGAATATTTTGAGATCTAAACTTTATATAACAATGTTATCCTGCAATAGTCTTGTCAACTAACATTAGACAATCCAACTAGGATCATATCTAAAGATCATGAGAAGCTTCATTACTTTCTTGTTAACAACATTCATGCTTACAAAGATCAACCTGGATTACTTACAAGTTTTTCCACCTATGTACAACATACTTACAAGTTCAAAAGGAAAGGTGTAAGTAAACAGCCAGGGAAAAAGGTGGGGGTTTCTAACTCCACTATCCCACACAAGCCCACGTCCATAAAAAAAACAAAAGACGTTTCCTCCAGCTTCTACATGATCTGGGCGCCTAAGCACCATCTGTCCCAACTCTAGGTCCTCCAGCACCAAAATGAAGGGGGCCAAACAACTCTCCTTTGTGGTTTATGAACCACGCTACAAACCTCATCGGAATCATATCTACTCTGCCGTCGTCCATCCATAGTGTAGCCTCATACTTCGTATAGGTTAGCTCGATATTAGGATCGTACACATAATGGAAAGAAACATTGATACATGCAATCACCCCGAAACGAGCTATCGGCGGCACGTCCATACTAACGATCTGAAAAAAATAAGGAATGAGCATTGCCCAGTAAAGAAATGATAAAACTCTAACCTAGACAATCCATAGCTGCCAAGAAGACAAGAGAAGCATAACCAAATAGCTTAAGATACTAAGAAAGAATTGTCACAGGTATGGTGAATAGAATATTGGGACATCACAGGAATGATTACACCAGACTAAAATGTCAAATGCATATGTATACCTCATGCTTTAAATCTGTGCCAAGATGTAATGCTATAACAACAGATGAACTCACGTGCCAAGTGGAATTTATATTATAGTGTGAATATCAAGTCCACTCTCGATCAGTTTACCCACCAGAATGATGTCGGCCCGATTGAGTCACTTCTAGAATCCCACATCCAGACTTCCACAATATTTCTATCATGGGCATCTCACTCCGAGGCGTCTCAATATCACACAACCGAGGCATCCCAAGAACACACAGCATGGGGCGTCTCACTCCGAGGCATCTCAGTATCCCACAACCAAGGTATCCTTGATCACCTACAAGGGCATCTCACTCTGAGGCATCCCGGCGTCTCACTCAACCAAGGCATCCAAGAACACATAGCATGGGCATCCCACTGCCCGGAGCATCACCGACATCTCAGTACTGATGGAAATCTCTTACTCAATTAATGCACACATTCCACGCATCACACCTTTGATTAATATCACATCACAACATGCACAAGACCTTAAGAGTACACAATTACATCAAGCAGGACTCATGCTCACACAGTACTTCACTCATGTCACACTCATTGCACACACATGCCACAATTGGTGACTATACAATGACCACACTTCAAATGATGGAAGAGGCATTCTCATATACAAACTAACCACTGTCATGAGACCATTAGACTCCATATATGTCATGAAAGTTAGGTACAAGAGACACAACAACCATTGCACATTCTCGGATCAAAACAGGATATAAGCTAATGGGTAGTTCCAAACATAGAAGCAGAAAGTGCCTCAAATCTTATCGGAATATTACGAAATTTTAGTACGTTATAGAAGAGACATAACTTAACATTTTATGTGAAGAAACCTAAGCCTATATCTCAATGTATAAAGATCAGTAATTTGCTGTCTTCTTTCTTAAAATTCTGCAGCAACTTTCCAGATTAAGTACCTACAGAAAAAAGATCATTTCACTACCCGAACCTTGGCCGTTTGTTCTCAAATTTTGATTGTTGTTCCTAAAGATGTGTCCTACAACTTTCATGAAGGGTTTAAGGTCCAATTCTTTCTACAAAATTACATAAAATTTGTAGAACTACCCAAGGTTTTACCGTCTTCTGCAGAACAGCTTACTGTTTCAAAGAGAATTACTTTCACCAATACATTTTCGCATGAATCGCAATATAACCAGAGGTAGAAACCTAATTTAGTTAGTATACTCTTAAGGAACTTGTTCTTTTCTTTAATTACGTCATTAAAATTCAAGGCGACGCATAATAAAGGATTTTACCATCTCTGTTTCTCCAGAACAGAATGCTTTGCACCATTTTATTCATCTTCAGCTCAGCTAGACCGTTTGATTCCTCCACAAATCCTTTTTTTAGTATTCCAACACTTCTCCAACATGATCTAAGGGTAACCACAGTAGGTCTTCACTTACCTACAACCATCCACAACTCGATTCAAGACAAATACTTGCACCTTGACTCATCTACAGCGACATGCATCACCTTTCCTCACTTGACAATCACCTCTCCATCTTACTCGACCAACTTAGCTTACTTACACTCAATTTTTGAAACATGCAAGGCTCTAACATGACATGCAAGGACTCACAACTTCAATCTAGAGTTCATCTAGCTCATTTCAACACAAAACAGAACCATCATACCTAATCCTCCACCATTCGGCTAGTTCCGCGAGTTCCCTCGATGAAACAACATATAACTTCTAGTTTATAGACTTATCTTTTCCTTACCGTTGCTTAGCTTCGTTGGTGACTCAAAGTTCTTCAAATATCTGCTCCTAACTCATACAAGAAGAAGCAAAGTCGTTGGAGCTGTTGCTGTTTTGCTTCTGTTCGAATCGAGAGAGAGAGGGGAAGAAGAAGAGAGGTTTCGGTTTGTCTTGGAGAGAGAGGAGGAAGTGACGTGAGTTATGAGGGAAATAGGCTATAGGTCTAATCCCTAGAGTAGTTTAATCATTAACAAACGTAATGATTATGTTCCCTCACAGCTTCGGTTCAAAGGGGAAGAAGAAAAAACCAAGGGCGGGAAGAGAGAGAGAGAGAAGAGAGAAGAGAGGGGGGGTCGTGGCCTTCATGCACGATCCGTTCCTGACGTCTGGCATTTGATAACGATTAACCTCTGATCCATGTCGTTAGTTGGTTTATTAGTTTCTAATACCTTTCACTTAATTTCATTCCGAATTCATTAAATTTCGATTCCCTCATGACTATACGAATGAAATGGCGCGTTAACATCTCGGCACTAATCTACGAAGAATTTATCACGAGAAATACTAAAGTTAGTAGTCGACATTAGCATTACAATCACTTATAAGTCATTAATAAACTTGCTAATTAAATCCTCATAACGGCAATCTATAAAGTTAATCGAAAATGAAAACACTCGGGCTTAAATTCCCGTCTCTGGCCCACCGGGCTTATCCTACGACAATCACGGCCCATTAAATTAAATTTAATATTCTAATGAACTCGACTCTTGGCCCGCTCTAAGCCAAGCCCAAGTCCATAACCTATCTTCGGCTAATCGAGCACATTTCGATAACTCGTGTGGCCTGCTAATTTCTTAAGCCCACACATTCCTCAGCCGATCGAGCTTGCTTTCTGGCCCAATTTAATAAATAATCCAAGCCCTTAACAATCCGATTACACTAATAGGGTAGGTAAATTTTAGGATGTCACAACTCTCCCCTACTTAGAAAATTTCGTCCTCGAAATTTGGAATCTTACCTCACTCATATGAAGAGTTGAGGATACTTATGCTTGATTTTTTCCTCGCTTTCCCAAGTTGCTTCCTCTGAGTCATGGTATTGCCATAAAACTTTAACCAAATGTATAGTCTTGTTCCTTAACACTTGTTCTCTTCGATCCAAAATTTGTACAGGCTCTTCCACTTACTTTATTATTTCGTCTATTTGTAAGGACCCTGGCCTCCCACTGTATAATATTGTCCGCTTTGGGCTTTCGGTCCTCACGGCTTTAAAATGCGTTACACAGGTTAGAGAACCCAAGCCTTATAAACTAGCCCATGACTCCCTCCCTAAGCGATGTGGGACTAGAAAGGGACCCCTTCCCCTTCCTTGCACACGTCTGGGGACCGAGGCGCGGATGTACCGCCATCCCTCCTCCTCGTGTACCGTTGCTTGGGTTGTCACACTCTCCACCCCTTAGGAGCACATTCTCCTCGCTGTGGCCCTACACGCAGTTGGGAGTCGGCTCTGATACCATTTGTAAGGACCTAGGCCTTCCACTGTGTAATATTGTTCGCTTTGGGCCTTCGGCCCTCATGGCTTTAAAACGCGTTACACAAGTTAGAGAACTCAAGCCTTATAAACTAGCCCAAGACTCCCCCTAAGCGATGTGGGACTAGAGAGGAACCCCTTCCCCTTCCTTGCGCACGTCCTGGGACCGAGGTGCAGACGCACCGCCATTCCTCCTCCCCGCTCACCATCGCTTGGGCTGTCACACTCTCCACCCCTTAGGAGCACAATGTCCTCGATGTGGCCCCACAAGCGGTCGGGAGTCGGTTCTGACACCATTTGTAACGACCCGAGCCCCACTGTGTAATATTGTCCGCTTTGGGCACTTAGTCCTCACGGTTTTGTTCTTCTCGGGGCAGCCTATACTACCCCAAGAAAACACATATGTACAGTTAGAGGGCCCATTGCCTTATATGGCAGCCCAGACCTCCCTCCCTAGGCGATGTGGGACAAGAGACATGCGCCTCCTTGCGCACGTCCGGGGACTGAGGCGCGGACGCACCGCCATCCCTCCTCCCTGCGCACTGTCGCTTGGGTTGTCTCTAACCGTACATACGCATTTTCTTGGGGTAGTATGGGCTGCCCCGAAAAGAACAAAACTGTGAGGACTTAGTGTTCAAAGCGGACAATATGTATATAGTGGAGACTCGGGTCCTTACAGGTGGTATTAGAGCTGACTTCCGCAGCATGTGGGGCCACGGCGAGGACGCTATGCTCCTAAGGGGGGAGAATGTGACGACCCAGACCCGGGGCAGTACGGTGGGATGGACAAAGATCGCCTTGGCAGTACGCGGGCGAGGCTAAGGGCATGTCTCCCGTCCCACATCGCTTAGGGGGGACTCCTGGGCTAGCATATAAGGCTTGGGTGTCTCTAACTGTACATACACGTTTTCTTGGGGTGGTATGGGCTACTCCGAGAAGAACAAAGCCGTGAGGACTCAGTGTCCAAAGTGGACAATAGTACATAATGGGGGGGGGGGTTTCTAAGTCCACTATCCCACACAAGCCCGCGTCCATAAAAAAAAAAAAAACAAAAGATGTTTCCTCCAGCTTCTACACGATCTGGGTGCCTAAGCACCATCCGTCCCAGCTCCAAGTCTTCCAGCATCAAAATGAAGGGGGCCAAACAACTCTCCTTGGTGGTTTATGAACCACGCTACAAACCTCATCGAAATCATATCTACTCTGCCGTCGTCCATCCACAGCGTAGCCTCGTACTTTGTATAGGTTAGCTCAATATTAGGACCGTACACATCATGGAAAGAAACATTGATAGTTCTATGAATTTTCTGTAATTCTCTAGATAGAATTGGACCTTAAACCCTTCATGAAAATTTGTAAGGACCTGGGCCTCCCACTATGTAATATTGTCCGCTTTGGGCCTTCAGCCCTCATGGCTTTAAAACGCGTTACACAGGTTAAAGACTCCCCCTAAGCGATGTGGGATAGGAGATGCGCCCCCTCCTTGCGCACATCTGGGGACCAAGGCACGGACGCACTGCCATCCCTCCTTCCCGCGCAACGTACACATCATGGAAAGAAACATCAATACATGCAATCACCCCGTAACGAGCTATCGGCGGCACGTCCATACTAACGATTTGAAAAAATAAGGAATGAGCAATGCCCAGTAAAGAAATGATAAAACTCTAACCTAGACAATCCACAGCTGCCAAGAAGACAAGAGAAGCATAACCAAATAGCTTAAGATACTAAGACATGATTGTCACAAGTATGGTTAATTGAATACTGGGACATCACAGGAATGATCACACCATACTAAAATGTCAAATGCATATGTATACCTCATGCTCTAAATCTGTGCCAAGATGTAATGCTTTAACAACGGATGAACTCACGCGCCAAGTGGAATTTATATTATAGTGTGAATATCAAGTCCACCCTCGATCAGTTTACCCACCGGAACGACGCTGGCCCAATCGAGTCACTTTCGGAATCCCACATCCGGACTTCCACAATAATTCTATCATGGGCATCTCACTCCGAGGCATCTCAGTATCACACAACCGAGGCATCCCAAGAACACACATCATGTGGCATCTCACTCCGAGGCATCTCAGTATCCCACAACCGAGGCATCCTTGATCACCTACAAGGGCATCTCACTCCGACGCATCCCGGCATCTCACTCAACCGAGGCATCCAAGAACACACAGCATGGGCATCCCACTCCTCGGGGCATCACCGGCATTTCAGTACCGATGGAAATCTCTTACTCATTTCAAGCACACATTCCACACATGCCGCCGATATGACTCCGATGAGGGACAAACTAAGATCGCCTCGGTAGTACACGGGTGAGACTAAGGGCATGTCTCCCGTCCCACATCGCTTAGGGGGGAGTCCACTTCTAGCTTATAAGGCTTGGGTCCCTCTAACTGTACATATGTGTTTTCTTGGGGTAGTATGGGCTGCCCTGAGAAGAACAAAACTGTGAGGACTTAATGTCCAAAGCGGACAATATATGTACAGTGGAGACCCGAGGCATTACAAGTGGTATTAGAGTCGACTCCCGACTGCGTGTGGGGCCACAGCGAGGGCGTTGTGCTCCTAGGGGGAGAGTGTGACGGCCCAGGCGGCGGTGAGCGGGGAGGAGGGATGGCAGTGTGTCCACGCCTTGGTCCCGGGACGTGCGCAGGGAGGGGGCGCGTCTCCTGTCCCACATCGCTTAGGGGGGGAGTCTTGGGCTAGTTTATAAGGCGTTTAAAGCCGTGAGGGCCGAAGGCCCAAAGCGGACAAATATTACACAGTGGGAGGCCCGGGTCCTTACACTCTCTCTCTCTCTCTCATGTACACCAAAGAGGGCCGGCCACTCATTGGCAGAATGGTAATCTTCACTAGCGATCATTCTCCACAACGGCTACTCCTTCATCACAAGCTTTGCCGCCTCTAGCTATCGCCGGAAAGCCTTGATTGGAGGTCATTTCCGATCAAGCTTGAAGGACATCGCCTATGCCGGCCTAAGCTCCGATGACCTTGGCGGCCGTTTTTGGCAATCCAGTGGATGTGCTCATCCATTTCGATCATCTTTGAGGTGATCGACGACCTATTCATTAGTTTGTTGGACTTATTGATCGTTGAAATCATCAACGATCAAGTTTGAGACTGAAGGAACGAAGGTAGTGTATTTTTTGAGCTTGATGAAGCAAGATTGCCTTATGCAATCGAGGCTAGAGCTCAAATCTAGGATGAATTATCTTGCTTAAATCTGAAGTTTAGATGATATAGGAGTTGCTGTTATGAGGTTGTGGTGATTGATAATGATTTGGTAACTTGATGGAGCTTGATTGTTAATTCTGCAAGAATCGTAAGCTGATTGGATCGACTTGATAAATATCTCGGTTTGAGTTAGATATCGGCGTTTTTAGGTTTCGAGCTCTTCCTATGATTCGTAGATGGTTTCATTAGATTTCCAACAATATTGCATGCATGATTTCAACGTTATTTGCTAGGTCAAAAATAGTTCGAAAGTTCATGATCTGTTCGGGAAATTGTTTAATCACTATTGTTGTTTTTGAGGCTAACTAACCTATTTGGTTTGTTATTTTTGCATGATTTTTTGCACTTCGATTCTGAACTGAGTATATTTATGAAGTTTGGTCCTGACATTTGATTCTATTCACATGAAAAATTTCGTGAATTTTGCATGTCATCTAGATAGGTAAAATGCAGATCAGCCGTGTTCTGTAAAACTATGATGCTGGATTGAACATCTATGATAGATATCTTTGATTGAGCTCGCTAATAAGTTCTATTACCTTCCATGCCTTCTAGATATTCTTAAAGGACTTCTCAAGCTTTAAAATGACATATTATATGCCTAGATCGGACGTTGGTTGCTATGCTTAACATTTTTCCAAAAACCGAGCATGAGTTTGGAAGCTGTGATTAACTGAAATACATGCCTCGCTTCCATGAGTCTGACTGTTTTCTAATTTTGTGTGATTTTCTGTGTGATGATTTTGAGGTTGAGTCCTTAATGAAAGTTGTTCATTAGATGAAAATATACAACATATAAAAGTTTGAAATTTTTTTAACATCATTTAGTAGAGTCGAAAGGCCATATATTCACCGTGTTTTCTGCTGCCCTGTTGTGTTCCTGACTGACCTATTCATGTTCTAGGATTTTTATAAATTCATATGTTAAGATTCTTGAGATGCTTCCTTCATGAAAGTTGTTCCTCACATGCTAATTTACTGTCATAAAAATTCTATGATGAGATGATCATCGGTTATGCTTTTGTTAGGCCTGCATTGAATCCCCTGTGTCTGTGACTATAGATTTGGCTGATGGACACACATACGTTCTTGTATTTTTAGAAAATTATGCGTGCTGAATCTGATAATGTTGTCTTCTTGAGAATTGACCGTAATATACTGAACTCATTTGCCGCAAATTTCCGCAAAATAAAAAACATGATTTGATATTTTTATCAACTCTCCCAAAGTTGAGGACATTCTGAAAATTTGATTTTCTAACATGATTTTGGACATATTCAAAGCTTTAGAATTTCACGTGATGCCCATATAAAAAACTTCTTTCACCGAAGTTGTTTGGTATTTCTTAAACTTTGATTTGATATGATTTTTATTAAGATATTGGTTCGTTTTTAGAACGCCTGTGATGCTTGATCAGTTGTGCACAAGATGTGCCCAAGCTCGCCTTGATGGCTAGATACGTACCATGACTTGATGAAGTTGTGTACCCTTTTTATCAAATTTTTTAAAAATGACAGTTGACATTTGTTTGCAGAATGGTTTTTGGTTATCACATGAATTGCATACTAAATGCATCACTTGTCATGAATATACATGTTGCATAAACATATTCAATGGCGCATGTGTTTGAGTAATTGATCCTTTGACGACTTACTCATTTATTTGATTGATTGAGAACCAAGGTCATATGGCCTGAATGTGTGTTATTTTATGTGTTTTGCATGTGATTGTTAGATGAATGACATAGGTGCGATGCATGACAACGTGGGCTACCTTGGGTATCACCTAGAACTTGATTTAGGAACTCCATGACTTTAGTCACCATTTGCGAACACAAATAATGTTTAATAATCATAAGTCATTAAAGAATGAATTGGGGTAGGCATTCTAAGAAGGTCGTCACATGAACTTCAAAGGCTGATCTCGAGGCCATGCTTGACTAATTAAATACATTCATTTGATCTTTTGGCTTGATTGTCCGTGCTTGATGCTTCTTGCATGTGCTATTTGCTCGCATCATGTTTATTCTAGTTCTAGCACTAGTCTAGGATTAGGATAGGTTCCAAGAACATTCCTTGGAGACGGTGGCTAAAAGGACTCGAAGACGGCGAATGGTCGATGTCCTATACGACCTTTTCTATGATGTAGCATTCATTACCTGACAAATGTCCCAAGTCTCTTTTGTGTTGTGTAAATGCTCCACGAGTTGCAGGTCTTTCCTTTCTTGCCTTTAGAACTTGCTTTCATATTATGCTTGTAACTCATTTGGGTGTCTACTTTCCCTACTTTCATGTTCATAAGAGTAGAATGACATGAATGAACCATCCATGCTTGATCACTCTTTTTGTTATAAAATACATGAAAATAAAAAACGATCATTGTCACGCCCTGATTCTCGAGCTCGTGCCCATCCCTTGATGGTCGATAAATTTGCGACGTCCCAGGCGAGTCGCCGACCCATTCATTTTAATGCGCATGTGGAAGCGAATTACTATTTCCTTGACCACAACAAACGTGGGATAGAAAAACAGGACAACAAATTTCAATTCAATCAACACAGCTTTTATAAACAATCTGGTTTACAAACAAAGGCTAACTCTAGGGTCTAAGTATAGGAGGTCTATCTCCAAAAAGAACTTATGACCCACCCATGCTCTTGACCCTTCCGCCTCAAGCTCTGGGTTCTTCACACTAGGGACCTGAAAAGTTAAGCCCACGACGGGGTGAGACAATGTTTCAGCAAGTTCATCCCCTAAACCCCGATTAAGAAGGAAATACACCTAGAGGCAGTCTATGCACATACAAGATAGAAGACTTACCTCGCCTCAGTTCCTTCATGCATGTTAGTATAGTTTATAGTCTCAACCAATCAATTCAGTCCAATCGATCATTCAATCCAATCGATTCAATACCATCGATACCATCTATCCATTCAATACCATCTATCAATTCAATTGATACGATCACTGCTCACACAAGTTGAAATAGATGGTCATAACTCTCACAAGCTGATATAGATGGTCATAGCTCTCACAAGCTGATATAGATAGATAGTAGCTCGCACAAGCTGATATATAGATCATTGCTCTCACAGGCTGATAAACGATCGTTGCTCACACAAGCTGATAAGGTATATTGCTCTCACAAGCAGACGTATCAAAGCACATAGGCTGATACAGTATACTGCTCTCACAAGCTGACGTGCAAAAGGGCTCCCACAAGTTGACGATAAATGCTCTGACAAGCTGACGATTTACCGTGTTAAAAATACCCAATAAAAATAATCGTATGTGGGTACACGGTCAGCCTGAGCCAAAATTGCAATTAAAATACCAAAATTACCCAATTTTGGGATAAATACCCAAAATTATAATTATCACTAAATTTGCGCAAATCAACACTCAATTAAATAAACTAAGCACACCATTGCAATCAGCACGAAATTTTGGTCACCGGCTATCCCAATATAATTTTCGAAAAATAATAAATAATTAAATAAATACAAAAAATAATTAAATAAATGCAATTAAATGCCAAAAATAGAAACTTAGGCCAGAAATGCCTAGTTAAATACCGAAACGAGCCTGGAAAATTCCCAAACCATTTTAGATAAATAGGACAACTTATCTAGTCTCTAATTAAGCTGTTCTAACCACCTAACATGCAAAATCGAATAATTAAATTGCTAATCCGTTCTAACTAACCACCTAAACCATACTTAACCTAAACTAATGAACCCTTAAGCATCATTAACTCCCTAAGTAGAGTTTAGTGAGTAAATTCATCGATTTTGTGAGCCGGTGAGTCCACGGCGACGGCGGCGCGACGGCAGTTGAAACTCGAGCTTACGGTGGCGCCAACGGGAGCTCGGACCGAGCTGAAAACGGTCCAAGGAAGCTCACGGTTGAGCTAGTCGAGTTGCTTCGGTTCTGTGGGAGTGAAATGGTGGTTGAACAGGCATGGCTTGGGCTAGTCTTGGCGGCCACGGGTGGTGCGGGCCGTGACTGGAACGGCCAGGTAGACTAGGTTGAGTTGCAGGCTGTTGGGCTCGTCGGAATGCTGGAGTTGGGCGGTGGCATCGCTGGATGCGAATCGGTGGAATAAGCGAAGGAGTCAACTTCAGGGGAGGTTTCACTGGCATTGACCAAACGTGAAGAGGGACGGAGGCTTTTGTTAGTGGACTGTCGCAGGTGGCAAGAGGAGGGCGGTGGATTTGCCTAGTGGACATCAATGGCAAGAGATGGGATTGTCTCGATGGAGTTGGGGCACAGCGAGCTGGGTTGATTCGGTGGAGTGGGCTGACATGGGCTGATTTGTTGGGGGTGAAGACATGAGGAAGGGGAAAGAAAAGAGATGGTGGGCGTGTGTGGACGTGAAAATGGAAGAAGAAGCAGTTGTGGTGTTCAGCTGAGGCATACAGGCTCGCATGAAGAAGAAGGGCAGTTGGCCTTGGCGTGCTGGAGAAGCCAAAGGAGAGGGGGGCAAAGTTAAAGATAAAAAAATCTAAGCACTTGAGTGCTTTTCCCCCCTTATCTTCAGCCAAGATGGAGCCAACAAAATCAATTGATCACCTAAGGCCAAATTCAACACCAACCTACACCAATTGAGGCCAAAATGAAGACCAAAATGTGACAGCCCCTCTAGCCTACGAATTTCATCCAAAAGGACTTCAATTCTTTCATCAATTTCCCTAAATTTGGCAGGCAAATTTGCTGCGGAAGAAGCCTACACAATTTCCCTTCACTAAGGAGGCCAAACATCCACTCAATTTGGTCCCTCCAAATTTCCTTTCTTTTCTAAATCGTCCGAATTGATTTTCCGTAAAAATCTCGGGCTCATTGAAAATTCTTCGAAGGATGAGTCGATGTTCCTAAAATAAATCGTGATATGACAGAACTTTCAATTTCTGAAATCGGGTTCAAATTCGCGGTTAATTTCAACCAGATGCGATTTTAGCGTGACCTAACTTACCAGGTAGCTTCTAGGAATTTTTTAACGCATTTGACAAGTGGTTGATTATTTTTGAGCCACGTTGTACATCTTCGATTCATAGGCGGCTCTTGGTTGTCGTGAAAATCTCGAGGTTTCAACTATGGCACAGGATAGAGAAATGACAGAAAAATCAATTTAGTGCCGTTTGACGAGAATTTTGCAATTATGTGGAATCACCCACACTTTAATTACATGCCTCTGTCAAAACAACCTATCTTCGATCTCTGGCCGATTGACGGTGTTGTATTGACCCTTGTAGATTAGCACGGTCGAGCAGTCGATTTCTGGTCGAATTCTCAAGTCTATTGCGTTAAAATCCCTTAACGGCTTCACGTGATAGGCTAGTTATCTCATGAGTGGCCAACTCAGAGAAAAGAACTATAGGCGCGTCGATGAAAAGCCCAACTTATTCAATCGAAAACCGAACCTGAAAATTAGGATGTCGCAATCATGCATGGACATATTTGGTAACATTTTGACTGTTAGGTACTGAAAAGACGCTAATGGATACATTAGTGTAACCCAAATTCCTAATACTAAAATCTCTAGTTGCATAGAAATCGAGGAATCACTTCCAACACTCAATTGAGCATTCTAGCTGCCCCCCAAAAACGAGGTTAATGGTGACTCCTAGATATTATTTGGGTTGTCTAAAACAATTTAGAAAAGAAATGATGGATCCGTCGTGCGAGGTATGAGTTGTGGAAAAGCTCACAACTATGATTTAGCATACTCAGAGTTGAACCCGAAAGATGAAGTGATACCATCTTTGGTGGGTTTACTTTTGAGAGGGCTATCATGGTTGAAATATCCTTAAACTTACATTCACATTCGGTTTCCTTTCGACCTTCAATCCGTTGATTAAGACGTGCTGTGGCGTCAAGGTCAGGTCACGATAATTCCACTATCATGCAAGGTGCGAGCTTAGAAGAGCTCACAACCGTGACTGAGTAAACTCATGTCGTTGATTTCAAAAAATGAGGTGATGACATTTTTTTGGAGTAATGTACCGTGAGGGAGCTCTCATAGTCAAGTGCCTCTAAACCCTACCTTTACACCATCCCTCGAGGATCCCTTAGTGCCGAGGTCAGGTTGCGACGAGGAGTAGATGAATGCTTAGGCTTATTTGTTGGATGATTTAAATGTTTTCCAGGAAAACTAGAGTCTAATCTAAGCTTGCCGTGTTCCTCGATTGTTGCAGAAGAGTAGGCTTAATATTAAGAAAACTTGTCTTCAGGTGAATTGTAGCTGAGCAATTTGATGTAAGGCTCATAAAATTTGAAGATCATTAAGGCTGTAAAAAATGAGTCCGAAATCACTGTAGTAATCTGATCTGAAATCCGGAAAAACTGGTCTCTGTGTCAACTAATTTTTTTTTTTTTTTGCAAATATAAAATAGCTGGAGAACTAATTAACAAAAGTGAAGAACATGAAAGTTGTTGGGGAGGTCCCGAAATGCAAATACTGAAAATCTCATTAAATTCTACTTCGGATAAGTTGGTCAATTTAATTGAATAAGGTCAAAGTCAGATTGGCCTACAAAATTGATATAAACTCAATCCACGGGGTAAATTGCATATTTTCACACAGTTGGAGAGCTACTTTACAAAAGATCGAAAAAAGAAAGTTGCTAAGCGCATAATGAACTATTTGTCTGTCAAATTTGGTATAGTTTGGCGGTAATCTGATATTTTTTACGAATTTTAAAAGAATCAGATCAGAATAGGGTAAAATCTAGAGCAATCAAGATTGATTGAATTTTCTGTATCAATTGGGCTATAATTAGGAAAAGTCATCTGAATAAAACTTGAAGAGGACATTTGAAGCTTTACTTGAGAGTTAGAGCACTTGATTTGGAATCCGTTAAGGCCTTCAATTGAATTAAAATTTAGAAGGTTAGAATTAGGGGTAAAATAGAGAAGTTGACCTTTTGGTCAACTAAAGACTTCGTGGTTTCTAAGGTTGATCAGCCTCAATGCATGTCCATTTGACTTTGTAAGTGAATTGATGATTAATTGCTTTTAATTTGCATGACTCTTCAGCGGATAGCTTTGGAATGGGGGTTAGAGGTTAATTAGGTGTTAAGTGACCTAACCCACGTTTTGAGGATTTTGTAAATAGGGTTAATAATCAATCTGACATTAATTAATTAATCCCTTGTTTGATTACAAGGTGGATGGTAATCGAATTGCATGTTATTATTCAAATCCCGAACTAAACTCAATTTCTTCTGGTAATTAGTTGATTGGATGAACTTGCTAATGTATAGATTGAGCGATTGTATGAATGATTGATGATGAAGGTTGGTGGCTGAGAGCTTGGAGTGGTGGTCCTTGGTGACAATTAGGCTTCGGTTCATTAGCTAACCTTAGTATTAATTAGGCTCACTAGGGTAAAATTGACAAAAATTCCATGCAAAAATATTTTAAAATAAAGGAAAAAGTATTTTCAATAATTTGGCGAAACCCATCCTCAAATTCATGAATCTCAAGTTCGCCTAGATAAGGCAAAATCTAGTGTCTTAGTTGAATGTTTAATTGACTCATAACTGATTAGTGGTGGCTCTTAAGTAAATTGAATTGTATGTTTGAAAATTGTGAATCTAAATTGCGGTTGGATGGGCTTGGGAGAACCTATGATAAGTATGAACGTTGTCTCATGAGAGGAACCATTGTTCCTGGTTAGCAATCCGTAAGCTTACTTTATGTGATTCACCTCGAGGAAGATCGCAAGATTATCAAATAATTTCGGAAACTATTTTCAAAACAGTCAAAAGCAGATAAATGGTAGTTAGTTCTGTTGGTTCCAAACCCTTATTAACATCCTGAAACGCTGAATTAAGTAGAAATTAACTCAGTATGTAGGGCAAATGCGAAGGTGGGCCCTAAATAATCTCCGATGCAGGTTATTCCCGTTAACCCTGTCAAATTCGCGTGCCTCCAAGTATGGCCCATTACTATGCTTGTTTTCCCACTTCCTTTCAATGAGACCGTACCGACAGGAACCACTGCCTTCAAGTTGCCTTCAACTGCCACCAAAAGTACATAAATACTTAAGTAAATAAGTAAATAAGTAAAAGATGCCAAAAGAATATGGCAATATTTTCAACTTCCTCGTTCACACACGTTGCCCACATCGAAAGCCGCCAATTTTCCCCACAACGTTATTTTTCCAACCGTGGAAAATCCCTGTCGGGAATGCGTCTTCTCTTCGTACATACGTGATCTCCTCTAAGTTATTAACTAAAGCTTTTTGTTCAAGATTATCCTGTGGTTGCAGCCTATCTGTTTGTTTAGATTTTACATGTCGTTTCTAATCTAGCTAACACACAAGAAAAGCGCTTGCTTACATGCGGGATCTCCCTAATTATTAAGAAAGATTATACTACGAGCAACACGTACGTCCCTACTTGCAAAATATAATGATGACAACTTATGTATTTTCCTCCAGCTTTTCTAGTCGTGATTCAGAAGGAGAGAATGAAGTAGCCGAGAACCTTCCTCTTGGGATAATTCCACGCAATGATCTTCCCACTTTCAGATTGTTCTCATTCTGTGTTCCCAACCACCTTGTGTTTCTTTCAGCTATATCAATGTGAAACAAGCATCGATGATTTCTTTTTTTTTTGGTCAGAAAAGGGAAACTATATTGAAGATAAGAACCCATTACAACCGGCAGCTAATGCATCAGCACATATTATGTCCATCAACTAAAAAGGAGGAAAAATGGCCCAATTCTGAAAGGACGAAGCACGGTCGTGGGCCTTTGAAGCCCAGTCGGCAGCCACATTAGCCTCTCTTCTGCAGTGTGTGATGGATAGATTAGGGAAGTGAGAAGACAAAGCGGTGGCTTCGATGAACAGAGACCGATCCTCCCATGGCGGCTGCCGTCTTCGGTTCAGTGTCTCGACCAGAACAAGGCTGTCCGATTCAAGAAGGAGCGGTGCGTGGTTGAAACCTTGGCATTGCAAGTGTTGAAGGGTCAGAGTAAAAGCCTGGATCTCCGCCTGTAAAGCTGAGGTTGCTGCAAAGTGTTTGGAGAAACCATCGGTAAGTCTACCGTTATGGTCCCTACAAACACAAGCCATATTACCTTCTTTGGAACCTGGTTGATGTGATTCGTCGATATTTATCGTCAAGGTACTCGGATCTGGCGGCTTCCAAAGGGCTCCCTTGTTTTGGAGCGATCTTCCTTTACTAGTCAAAGAATAAGCTGTCAGCCGAGCAACATGAGTTCCAGCGAGTGCTGCCTCAGCCACTCGAAAAGGTTGAAGTCCTTCATTTCGGAAGATAAAACCATTCCGAGCTCGCCTGCCACAACACAGATGCAAGAGTCTCCAAACCATGTAAGGAATTCTGTCTTTGAACTTTAGCTGCAACCCATGCGTCGATTCTGTGTACATCAAGAGGTGAGATTTGCATATTCAATCGGGGATGAGACCAAACCCGTTTAGTCCACGGACATAGTAAAAATAAGTGTTCTAGAGTTTCTAGTGCATTCTGGTTACATATAAGACAACTCGGATCAGCAATAATATGTCGCTGGTATAAATTTGCTCTTGTTGCTAAAGCATTTTGACAAAGCGACCATAGGAATGTTCGAACTTTTGGGGGGGAATGCATTTTCCAGATTTTCTTCCATAGCCAGCTTGGATTCTGGTAAGATGTGGAAGTCGAATTTTCTGTCTGAGTAGTTGCTGAAGCTATAATGGTATGATAGGCAGTTTTGACAGTGAAAGATCCATCTTTGGTAGCAGTCCATATAAGTTAATCTTTAACAAACTGGGGTCGCACAGGGATGGTGGTGACCTGTGTGTAGAATAGTCTATTTAGCAAATTGACATTCCAGGTGCTGTTGGTCTGGTCTATAAGGTCAGCCACCAGTTGAGGTTCCTCGCGGACCGTAGGTCCGCCTAATATGCCAATATGAAGCCACCTATCACCCTGAATTCTGATTGATCTCCCGTCGCCTACAGACCAACGGATGTTGGGTAGGATGGCGTCTCGTCCAATTAGAAGACTCTGCCAACCCCAAGATGGGCGAGATCCTCTTTCGGCATGATAGAAGGTCTTTGAGTGGAAATAAAGTCCTTTAAAGACCTTACTCCATAAAGATAAAGGTTGATTAAATAAACGCCAAGCCTGCCTGCCCAACACGGCTTTATTAAAATTCAACAGATCTCTAAATCCCAAACCATCATCTTCTTTTCTTTTTTTCAGAACTTCCCAACTCCGCCAATGGATGCCTGATTTACTCCTATCAGTCTGCCACCAAAATCTGGCAATTCTTTTCTCAATAGATCTGCAGATAGATACAGGTAGCTTGAAAATAGACATGGCGTACTGAGGAATAGCTTGTACGATAGTTTTAAGAAGGATCTCCTTCCCACCTTTTGAAATTAGATTTTCTTTCCAACCTTCCAATTTGGAATTCACTCTCCCCATTATCCATGAAAACATGTCTTTTTTTGAACATCCCCAATCCGAAGGTATCCCCAAGTATTTCCCAGACTTATGCAAAATAGGTACTCGCAACTCCATGGCCATATTCTGCTGCAAGCTAACAGGGCAGGCTTTACCAAAAAAGATGCCCGATTTATTGCGATTAATTTCTTGCCCTATAGCTACACAGTACTGATGTAATATATTCGATAAATTCTGATATTCACGAACAGTACCATCGAGGAAGTTTCTAGATTTGTACTCCACATATTTTGCCCGATTTATTGTGAGTCACGTTGTTGGGAGTTTCATGATCTCTTTTCGATCTTATTGAAACACATACTCATGTGAAAGCCATTGATTTCTAAGGGCAAATTTGGGAGTAGATACCGGAAAGACTAAGTTGGATGATGTGTGTGGATTTTTTTTTTTCGGATGACATCTAGAACTTTATTACAAATAAACATTACATGGTTACTTAACAGGTAGCGGATACATACCTTTAGCGAAAGTTATCTACAAAGTTCTAAATTTATTACATTTTTATGAATTTAGTTATAAACCTTTTAATTGTGCTAATTGAATCCTAAACCTTCTAACATCTTGCCAATTGAGTCCATCCAATTAATTTTTATCGAAATAGTTAATGTGGATGCAGGCTGTCTTATGTGGCATGATTGGCATTGATGTAGACAATTTATAATAATATTTTCATATTTTGAGTTTTTTATTTTTATGTTTCTTTTTAAACAAATAAATAAATTTATTGTTAAGACTGGCAGGGGGTTACCGATTGAGGCTCGGTGACTGCCGCTGACTATTAGGCAAAGCCTCTTGAGCAAATGCTAGCTGTGGGCAAGGATTGTGGCCCCTTTCGACCATTGGGCAAGGGTCATGGCCCTTACTGTCACCCATCGACCAGAGAGGGCTTGCGGCACTTATTGGCAAAGTGTGAGGGCAACAAGCCCCCACTAGTCATTGTGCGAGGGCCATGGCCCTCGCTTGTGGTTGGTGAGGGATTACAGGCAATCGCCTAGTGGCTGGCGGGGGTCTTTGAGCCTTGATTGATGGTCAACAACCCCCACAAGCTTTAACAATAATAAAAATTTTTGTATAGTTACCAAACGCGTTCAACGAGCTCGCCAAATCTCGCTCTAGCTTGATGATGCTCTGGCGAGGTCGCGGGACCTCGACTAGCCACAAAGGAGGAGGAAGTGAGTAAAAGGAAAAATAAAAAAATAAAAAAAAAAAAAAAAATAAAAAGAAACAAAAACAAAATTTAAGAATCCTACCAAATGAATTTCTATCCCGGGAATGAAAATTTTGTATAGTTACCAAACGTGTTCTTTTACTTAGAAATTGTCCCAGGAACAAAATAAGAAAAAATCATTTATGCCTAAAAATTGTTCTCAAAAGCAGAATGGTTACCAAACACGTTTTTAAATTACCACATTTATATTTTAGTGCACAAATTCTATAAATCGGTCTACTTGTACGTAGCAGTCGTGTTTAGCACGCTATTCTTATAAAAACCGGGGCAAGTAAGTAATTACCATGAATTATAAATCAAATTTAGTACAAGGACCAGGGCAGCATCAAAATTCCGCGCCTGACTATGAAGAACATATAGCCAATCCCGATCTTCCAAACATGACGGTGCCTCCAAAGCTTCAAAGTCAATGTCCGCAATGGATTGTCCCTTCAAGCTTCGAATCGACCGTACGAATTCAAAGGGCCATCTGCCGACCATAAAGATAAGGCAAGAACACCCGTAAAAGAAAGAAGCAGAACAGGGGCTCTCCCTTCAAAGACGATACATTTTCTAGTTAAAACGAAGGTTGCTTCCAATGCACAGCCTGAAAATGACCGACGCATACTTGTTAGACTGTAATTTGGTGTTTATGCAAGTGAGCCTATATTTTAGTATTCAACTAACAGTCTATCACATCCTTTAGTATATTAATTTTGTAAATCAGATTAGGTTTATCTAACACTATTCAGTCCCGATACCATAAACTGGGGACACAGCAGCAGAATGAGGTGTCCCTAAACAAGTCTTGTCTTATTACGCGCATGCCCACTTCATGTGGGAACTCATAGATTTGCAGAAAACTCATCGCTAATCTCATGGCTAGCGGGTGGCTCAAACGAGAGATTATTTACACTTTGTAGCATGAAGAATTGAACACGTGTTGTATACCTATTATACTTTATTAGTACGTCCATGATGGGATGCAATTAAGACGCACCGTTTTATCTTAATATGTTATAATGGAAAGACACCATTTAAAAGGGTATGAATGAGTTATATAAAAAAACTTCCAAAGATAACTGTTAGAACGGTTGGCAGAAAGTATGTTCAGAAAGAAATTGCTCTCTTTTTCTCTCCCATTTCCAAGAAAAAAAAAAGGCATTCCATTACTCCTTTACGAAAATAATTGACATTTATTTACGCTGTGGAAATTGGATGTTTTTCTCGTGACTGCATCTAGACCATTGTAAAGTTATATTATTCGTTGATCACTCATAATTCAACATTCGTTTCAGGGTAAATTGTTCATTGCGAATTTGAAAGAGGTTACTTGTCTTCTATTGACTTTCTTCCTACATTGGTATTAGAGCCTAGATGTGATTTCCGCCTTGTTTTTCCATCGAATTTTCTCATTTACCATTTGGTATTGGGATCAAGAGAATGAACTTTACATTGTCTAGGTATTTATTGCTCGAAATTACAACCTGAATTGTCGAAAATGAACCAAAGCAAAGAACGGGTTAGGAGGTCGCGTGTACCGGTAAGGTTTTGGTCATTTTTCGAAATATTTTTTCGGCCAAGATCAATTTTTAAATATATAGGACAAAAGTACTCATCGAGACGAGTTGAACGGTGGGTTGAATGTCGCCGTAGGATGTCGGACGTGCCCACACGCACATCAGCGAACCGACGTGTGCTGATGTCATCCAACGATCGGTAATCGTTAGATGGTAACCATCGGATTGCAAATGTTAGCTAGAGAATGCCTTTTAGGGTCACTCACTAATGTCAATCTACCTGTATGTGGACATTGTCTAGCGGGAAAAGCAACTAGAAAACCATTCGGTAAAGGAACTAGAGCCGAATTTCCATTACAACTCATACATTTTGACATTTGTGGTCATTTGAATGTGAAGGCGAGGCATGGAGTCTCATATTTCATCACTTTTATAGATGACTTCACGCGTTTCAGTTTTGTCATTTTGATCTCCCATAAGTCAGAAGCATTAGACTATTTTAGACGATATATAGTGATGGTAAAGAATCAATTGAACAAAACAATAAAAGTATTGAGAACTGATCGCGGACGTGAGTATCTATTTGAGCAATTCAAGGCTCTTTGTGATGAAAAAAGGGAATTGTATGACAATTAACTATTCTTGGTACTTCACAACAAAATGGGGTTGTTGAGAGAATGAATAGAACTATATTGGAAATGGTTAGGTCTATGATGGCGCAATCAAATTTACCTATCTCCTATTGAGGAGATGCGTTATATGTACTTAATCGAGTGCTCTCAAAATCAGTCACCAACCAGACTTAAAAGTAATCTACATCCATGGGGGTGTGCAGCTTATATTCATGATTCTTCCCATAAATATGGCAAATTAGGTCATAGATGGAAGAAATGTATCTTTATAAGATATTCTGAGCACTCCAAAGGGTACGTGTTCATAGTTGAACAAGCTGATGGAAGTATGACCGAAATGGAGTCACGAGATGTCACGTTCTTGGGGAACAATTTTCCTAGTAGATGTGAGATTGATAAGGACTTCCAATTATATGAGATGGAAGATCCTAATAACACACCCACTAATGTTGTAGAGGGAAATGAAGATTTACCTCAACATATAAGACCCAGTGGGAGTGTTGTATCACTTGGTGAACTGAATTCAAGAGAAGTTCAATTACAGAATAGTAATCTAAAAGTATTCATCGTCGTCGTTTTGAGATTGAAGGGGAAGCATTTATGATTTCTTAGGAAGATGATGCCGAGCCTAAGACTTTTCAAGAGGCTCTCTCATCCTCTGATAAAGAAGAATAGAGAAAAGTTTTGGAAGATAAGATGTCAATGAGGGCAAATCACGTCTGGGACTTGGTTGATTTACCACCCAATCGCAGGGCTATTGGAAACAAATGGGTTTTTTAAGATTAAGTGAAGGGTGGATGGATCCATTGAAAAGTATAAGGTTTGTCTTGTGGCGAAATGTTATACTCAACAAGAAGGTGTAGACTATGAGGAAACATTCTCACTAGTTGTAAGGTTTGTCTCAATGCGCCTTATCCTAGCTATCGTTGCACATTTGGATCTTGAATTACATCAAATGGATGTAAAGACGGCATTTTTCAATGGAGAACTAGATGAGAAAATCTATATGAAGTAGCCAATAGGTTTCATAGCTAAAGGTCAAGGGCATAAAGTTTGCAAGCTTTATCGCTCACTATATGGCCTTAAGCAATCATCGAGACATCGGTATCTTTGTTTTGATCGAGCTATAATGACTTTTGGTTTCACAATGATCGAAGAAGATCACTGTGTACATGTCAAGCGGTCCGAAAATAAATTTGTGATTTTATCACTTTATATGACGATATTCTATTGGTGGAAATGACAAGGTTTTGGTTATCACCATAAAAGAATGGTTGTCCTCCAATTTTGGAATAAAGGACATGGGAGAAGCTGCTTATGTATTAGGAGTTAAGATCGAAAGAGATCGATCAAGGAAACTCCTTACTTTATCATAATAGTCTTATGTAATGAAGATTCTTGAACGTTTCAATATGCAATACTGTAATCCCATTGATACCCCTGTCATGCAAGGTGAAGGCTTAAGTACTAAAATGTGTCCTAAGACTCCAGAAGAAAATAAGGAAATGGAAACTATTCCTTACGCTAGTGCGGTCGGAAGTTTGATGTATGCTATGATGTGTACTCAACTTGACATATGTTATGTCGTGGGATTAGTGAGCCGATATCAATCAAATTCTGGTCAAGCACATTGGAAAGCAGTGAAGAGGATCTCGAGATACTTAAAAGGCACCATGGACTATCGACTTTGTTACCAAGTGAATGATTTATGCTTATTAGGCTATTCAGATGCTGATTGGGGTGGAGACCTAGATGAGGGTAAATTGACTTTTGGATATGCGTTATTTCTCAATGAATGTGCAAATTTTTGGAATAGCAAGAAATAGACATGCACGACATTGTCTACGATGGAGGCATAATTTATTGCATGCTCTGCCGCAATGCAAGAAGCAGTATGGCTAAAACGTTTCCTGGAAAATTTAGCCATTGTCATTGAGGTTCCAAGACTGGTGATAGTTTATTGTGATAGTCAAGCAGCCATTACCTATGTGAAAGATCCCAAGTATCATAGAAGGACGAAGCACTTTGACATAAAGAACAACTTCATTAGAGATATAATAGTTCAAAAAGAAGTGATCCTACAATACATTTCAACTAATAGAATGGTTGTTGATTCATTTACGAAGGCTGTTCCTAAAGACATATGGCACCCCCGATAACGGCCCCCGATCCATTAGGGTCGCCACAGTTAGCTTACCTTTCGTTTGTCCTGATAACATGTCACTCTGATACCGATGAAATTATAGCGAGTCCATAAGTCCTGGGGTTGAATTATTCAAATCGGTCCCAGCGCAGTTCATATAACGGAAGCATATTCGATATCTCCCTCACCCTCGCTCAAACTAAATAATGCAATGCACACCAACCACACATCTTATAAAAGATAGAGCCGAACCACTTTTATTTACATAATTTTGATGGATATCACGAGTCGGTACATCAAAAGGGCAAGGCTTCACTAAGCTCGGCTATAACCAAAAGTACTCGACTCTACAGTAGTCACGATCAACGATCCATCATCAGTGTCGGCTGTCCAAAAAGTGTCTTCCATTACCCATCACAAGCATCATCACACCCAGCCCGGTCCATCGGCTAGCGGCGGCGGCAACATCCCCATCATGATCTTGTCGCGACGAACATGTATAGATAGGAACTCCTGTACCACGGGGCCATCAGGTAGACCCACGTTGTACATGACTAAGACTCGGACACGGATGAATACTAAGCCACAGACACCTACACAGATGTGCTCCGAACATGAGCACTCAACATCAACGGGAACGCCATAAAATGTGCCACGAGTGACAGGTAATAGAGGCATCTCTCCATCTGAAATGTTAGTCCCCAAAAAGGGGTGAGTACAACCACTCAACAGTAAAGATCCATCAAACTACACAGTGCAACAAGCAAGACAACCAAGGTATCATGAGTAATGCACATATCATTCATGCAATCAAGCATACATCACCATGCAGTCATGCATATATCTCCATGCAGTCATGCATATATCTCCATGAGATCCATTTAATACTTTAATGATCACATCTTCAATGCCAAATAGTACCAACTCAAATCCATAGACAATTTATACACCAGGCCATATGCACACACATGCGCATGATTCGTTTCTCATTTTGATATTCTAAAAGGATCTGGGGGGCCAATCTTTGCATCCCTCCTAACTCTTGCACCCAATCTAGCATCGCGAGACTTCTGGCACACACCTCCGGGAATCTCGTACCCCAACTAGCATCACGAGGCCTCCGGCACACACCTCCGGGCATCCGGCACACACCTCTGGGCATCTCGAAACTCCCAAGGACATCCGGCGCACATCTCCGGGCATCCGGCACACACCTCCGGGCATCCCGACACTCCCGGGGCATCGTCGACTTAGCTGTCCGACGGTGTCATCATTATCATTACACATGGATATATCTCACTTTGGAAAAATGCCATTTGATGTGATAATGCCAAAAGTTTCATTTAATTTATAAAATATCATTAATTTTGATGTCATATGAAATGCATAAATGTCACCACACATGCTAAATAGGTAGCAAATCATAATACCACATCTCATAGAGTAATTTATTTGTTCTTAAAATTACAACGAATTTCGAATAAAACAGAATGCACTCCTTTAATTATAATTCTGGAAAACTTAGTAAACGATATTAATAAGTTCTAAAAATTTAAGATGATGTAAACAAGACCTAGAGAAAGAGGTTTTACGAAGAACACCATGTCAAGAAAGTTTCATATAAATCGCATAGGTCCATGCATCACAGCAAAAGAAATTCCAACACTACTTTTGCACAATTTCAGCAATAATTTCGATTAAGTCCTTAAATAAACTCTGAAAATTCTGAGATTTTAATATGTTATAGTTAAGACCTAGAGGTAAAAGTCCCATGAAGAAATTGAAGTCGAATTCATTCTGGATTAAAAACTATAATTATTATAACTCTCCCTAACTCTAGGTTCAATGTCCAGGTTTATCCCTTTCAAAGAAGAATCGTTTCCTAATCAATACTTGTCCGTTTATTCTCAAATTTTAGTATGTTACTCCTCAAGATGTCGCCTACAACTTTCATCAAGGACACGAAATAATATTTAAACTAGATAATTACCTACAATTCGCGGAATCACCAGAGGTCAAACTATTTTCCATAGAACAGTTTACTAGCTTAAGGTACTACTCCCAAAATTTCGAAAATTCTAACATCTAGCTCATCCAAAATCTACTTCACACACAACCACAGCAAGCATCATGTAGATCAAGGGACTTCACTTGCCTTAAGTTCAACGAAATCAAGCAAGCAAAACAGTGACCTGAGGCTTCGGCGGGCTTGATCGACGGCGGAACTAGGCGGCGTCGACGGTGGCAACAGGCGCATGCACGGCGGGGCCGGTGTTCTTCCTCCCCTCGCCGATGTACCCTCACAAATCTCTCTCGGTTTCACTCTCTCCCTCGACTTCACTCTCTCCCTCTCTCTCTCTCGATCAATCCGCTTCTCTCTCTCTCTCTTCCTTCGGTTGCTTCATGGTTAGCAATCATTACATTGTGCATGCAAGGACACTTGGCTCTAAGGAATAGACATGTGGCTTCATCAAGAGGACAAATGGAGAGGGGGCGTGGGGCTGCTCCATCCGGTTCCTCTCCCTCCTTCGGTCGATGGCCTTGTGGGCTTCTTGGGCCGGGCCTTGGTCGGCCAAATGGTGGGGGTCGTGGGCTTCTTTGGGCCGCTCTAGGCCTTAATTGATCAGCCCATATTTGCTCCTAATAATGCACCTTAATCCCCACTTATATAAATACATAGTTACACATATTCACATGGCCATACAATATTGCAACATAAATCAAATGAAAATCCAACTTATAGAGTACACGGCCAAGAATAGAGAATTTCTTATCAATTTATCTTTTAGCACAACCTAGATCACACATGAGCATATAATATATTTCCCATAAAATAATAATCCACTCGATGCTCGGCCTTGTTTAATTGAAATCCGTTGGTCTAATGACTATAATATACTCCGATGGTGCTTCCGATACCTTTTCATGGGTCGCAGTGTATCTAGGGATCGTTATGAAATTTTAGGATGCCACAAGACGTTTTCTTGACCCATAGGATGTCACTAGGATTACGTAGAATGCGATATGCGATATTGTAGAGGATTATTGATTTATGTATATGCAAACATATGTATTGTACTTGTTTGTTTATTAGTGACTTGATATTTTATCAATAAGTACAAATCCATTATGAGACTAGCACAAAACAGACATATATTATTGAAAAGTATGTCAGCAGGTAATGATTGACTCACTCACGAGCAATCACCTCAAGTGCTATAGTTAGCATGTTGAGATGAGACGTTATGTACAAATAAATGTTGAAGAATAAGTTTAGTACTCGCCTTGGAGTCAAGATAAGGTTTGTGATTTGTTTATAATAAGACCGAACATAATAGTTTCACGATCATGTATGCCTGAAAGATGCCATATATTAGTACTTAATTGGGCGCTATAAAAAGCGAGCTGATATAGCACTCGAGCTAAACTTAAGTATATGAGAAGCACGTGACTATATTTAGTCTAAGATCCGTATAGTGGATATATTTAATGAATGACATATGCTATTATAAAAAGAGAAATCCACTATAGCATATAATTCATACCACCTGTACACTGTACGACCAACAAGGTAAGGTGAGCGAAATTATCCCTATTTACTCATTGTGTGAGCCCTTGAGGTAATTTATAATTTACTTCCTTTTGTACCCTATGTTACTTCTGACTATGTTCTCGAAATGAAATATCAATGTTGCTACTTTAGCATGTTACCATCGGTCATGAATAGATGTGACTTTGTGGGATGTGTCTAGAAAATTAGTTATTCTGAAATGGAGAGAGACATGTTTGGGGTACTGTGAGACATCAGTTGTTTATTTATTTTTTGGGGTTATAACCATTATGTCATCCCTAACAAGTGCATAATTTGAGCTTCCAAGTGCAGGTGTACTCACTGGTCGCACGACTTTCTTGCTAGCATGAATTGTTTCTAAAGTTGATGAATGTTGAATGCCTTATATTCTTGATAGAGCGCTATCAAGCCCATCATGTCTGAGTGGGAGATATTATACTTTATTAGTACGTCCATGATGGAGTGCAATTAAGATTCACCGTTTCGTCTTAATATGTTATGATGGAAAGACACCATTTGAAAGAGTATGAATAAGTCATAAAAAAACTTGTGAAGATAACCGTTGGAAAGGTTGATAGAAAGTACGTTTAGAAAGAAATTGTTCTCTCTTGCTCTTCCATTTCCATCAAAGAAAAAAAAAAGGCGTTCCATTACTCCTTTACGAAAACAATTGGCATTTATGCTATGAAAATTGGATATTTTCCTGGTGACTGCATCTAGACCATCATGAAGTTATATTGTTCGTTGATCACTCGTAATTCAATGTTCGTTCCAGGTTAAATTGGTCATTGCGAATCCAAAAGAGATTCGTCGTCTTCCGCCGACTTTCTTCCTACAATACCTAATATGTACACACTTGTCCCTTAACCCTCAAGTCAGTTTCGTATGCTAGAGATTGATATTATATTTCTAAGTGGATGTATATGCATCGGTGCCTCTCTTTGGCTCGGACACTACTTAAATTTTGAGTCGCAAATCAATGTTTTTATATTAACGTTGCGGGACTGGTTCTTATGCACACGTTTTAGTCATTTTTGCTTTCTGGATCTAATTGTGTGGATGTAGACCACATAACAGTTGGTTCGACAGCAAATTTGACTGAAGCAACACGAAAATGTGGAAAAACGATCTCTAACTTCCATGTAGGGGACATTCTTTTGGAAATTCATTTTAGGTGGGTCAATCTCAATAAAACTCATGCTTCAGCTACGAGCCAACAACCAGACGAGTAGCTCAAACACGGAGTTTTTCACACTTTGTAATATTGCAAAATTGTCGTGTATTGTGTGCCTAATCTATGCATAGATGACTTTATTCTTGAACTATTAAAGCCCATCTGATCATCCCATTCTATTCTTGCTCACAAAAAAAAAAAAAAAAAAAAAAGTGACATCGATCTTCAATGAAAGTTTCAGTTCATAAACGTACCAAACAAGAAAGCTATGTTGACAATGAATCTATAATGTTATATGTCACGATCAAAACTAATTCACGAAATGATTGTTTATTCGCGAGATTAAATCTGCATGATGATTGAATAATCTATGGGGCTCACGTGTTGACGTAGTAATCCCACTTCTTCCCTTCTTACTGACAAATCTCAGCACTAAGCCTAAAATGGAAAACTCTTAAAAAGAGTCATGCTATCACCAATGCTTTCACACAAATCCTAGACGAAATTAAGTTCATTTATTTGCAAGAAGTGCTGCACTTGTTAAATCATTGTGCGCACTGTAGTTTGCTCACTATATGGTTTAATTAGAACGCGATCAGCAACTTAAAAAACTTATCATCTTGTTGACTTGGTTTTTTTATTAATCCATGGGCTTAAGCATAGAAGTCCAGCTACTTGGAAGCCTATGGAATACCCTGCAAGTTTCATGAACTGGTTAAGACTGCGTCTGGTTCGGCTTTGAGGGATGTAAAGCCACTTCCCTGAGGATCTTTGAATGAAGGTGGATTTGCTAAAATATTGATGTATATTTTGTATAAAGCAACTTTTAAGTAACAAAGAAAAAGAATAAATAAAAAGAGAGGGCAGGAATGGGCAAGTGTTGACTGTGACCAAAGGCGATTGTCAGCTACGTAAGCGTCGACCCACAACCCTCCTCACAGTTGATCTCGTTGCAACTGTCATTGAAGCTCAGCAGACAACGCAGATCGACAAAGCTTAAGTGAGGCCTGTCGCCGAGCTCACAACCCCAAATAAGGGCCACCGAGGTTAAGGCGTGAATGATAACCATTCTGGCTAGAAATTGATTTCTGGAAGAGAAATAGATTTTTCTATTTCTAGATGAGTTTCTAAGCAAAAATACCTGTTTGATAACGACACAAAATTTACTCTCAAAATAAAATTTTGTTTGATAACAATACAAAATTTCTCCCTTTCAGACAGCAGTGACCGGTAGTGGTTGGTGGCGACTGATGACCGGTGAATTTTGGGCGGGCGGCGGCGACGGCGGCCAAGCAACTCGGAGACCAGCGGACAGTGGCCGGCGATCGAGGCGGCGGCGAGCGATGGACGGTAGGGCGGCTATCGGCGGATGGTGGCCGGCGGCAGACAGCTGTTGGTGACTTGCGACCGGCGGCGAACGACGGACGGTGGTCGACGGCGATGGATGGACGATCAGTTCGTAGTAAGGACAAATGATGAGAATAATTTTTATTTCTCATTTCTATTCTAGAAATAGAAAAGTAAAAAAATTTTACTTCTGCTTTCTATTCCAAACCTATTTCTAAAACAAAAATCTATTTCAGAAATAAAAAAATAAAATAATTTTATCAAACGGATTTCTATTTCAGAAACAAGTCTGAAATAGAAAAATTATTTTTGAAACATAAATTTTTGTTTGTCATGCACCCCTAAGCAACCATAAGGGATGAGTTGCTAGGGTCGAGAGACCTCAGGTGAGGCAATGCTGAGGTTGCACGACCTTTAGCTTCCTAGATTTGTCCTTTCAACGGTTGAGTTTCCTAGATCTGGCCTTTGATAGTCACGAGACCACCCCAAGAGGAGGCTGCCGAGGCCATGTGACCCCATGCAAGGCAACACCATGGGACCTCAAGCAACCTAGATTTGGCCTCCGGCCCTACGTGAGCCAGGTGATGAGTCACCAAGGCTGCATGACCCTAGGTGATGTGATGCTGGTGTCGTGCGACCCCACGCCGGTGTATGCCCAGCTACTTTGAGCCAAGTTGGTGTCTATCCAGCTCAAATCTGCAGGTTGAAGAAGAACTATTGAGAGGGCAAGAATAATTAAGTATAATTGCAGAAATTGCGGAAGAAACAAGTTCATTAATCTTGGAACATGCTTCCTGAAAATGCCGAAAGGTTAAGGTGGTCCCTACTTTCTTTGGGCTTTCAACTTTGTCAATATTAACATTTCCCTAAAGTGGTCCAAAAAAATTTACCAAAGACCTTAACTTTTTTCCAGAGGATTTCAGATGCCTAAAGTTTCTTGGAAAGCTGAATTAAACGCACTTTAAGTTCTATTTGGCTTATATACATAGTCTTATCCCAAAGCAATCTACACACAGTCAATGGGCTTTGAACCAGTAGCCTCTAGTTCAAGAGCTGGAAATCCACCGATACCCAACTAACTATGCTAACCCCGAGGATTTAAAACTAACAAAGCTAGCAACAACGCTGGAGTTCATAGGAATAATATTATTCGGAAATAGTTCACAATGTCGGAAATTCTTGGTGCATGTTTGAACGGGCCTCTGATTTAAACACTCACTCAAAGCTTGACACATCGATCATTTTATTAAGATTTCAATCAATTGTCTTCGCGTTAGTCATTCCTATGAGGAGATACTAGCAATGCTCTATCTAAATCACCGCAAATATATGTCAGTGTCACGTCTTAGGATTGAATGCTTAACGACAACTAATTAGTACTAATCTCACACAACGGACAAAGCTTAAAAAAGAAGAAAAAACAAAGTACTCTCACAGCATCATTGTTACATTGATTATGCATAACTACCCACGAAAAATTACATTGAATACATACATACATACATACATATATAAATATAAATCGTGATTCCTGACTGAGATAATCAAAATCAAAGTAAATTTTCCTGACTGGGTTTCATCTAGATAGAAAGATAGACCAAGGTCCTAGTGAGAGAGAAATAGATTAATATAGAAGCAAATTAGCAATTAATCCCAACCCTAAGAGAGCTACTGATCACACGATTAAGCTCCTAATAATGGCAGCTTCTGCACTATCGGCATCAACGGTGGACAATAGCTGCGACAGTCGCTCGCTGAGGTCGGCCACCTCTCTATGCAAGCTTCTGATGTAGCTGCACGTCTCTTGCAACACCTTCGAAGCTGAAACCTACAAAACAGTGAGAACGCATCATCATCTTCGGTAAACAAATTATTGTACGGCTTAATTTGGCACCTTTTGCGAACATTTCTGACAGAAGGTAAGCACCCAACTGAGCCATTTTCGATGGATTGGATGAGTCTTGGGTCCTTCATTTCTTTAGTGCTCTCGGAATTTGTTTACTCATGTTCAAACACGCAAATCGGTGTGGGTATCATAGTACAACCACAAGTCGACTGTGTAAGTCATAGGTGGGTTGGTTAGACTCCATGGGAAATCACATTTCCTTGGTATTTGGACTGATTGATATTTTAGGCAGCCCTAGAAAGATGTTCTGTGAGTTAAAAAAATGTTCAGCGAATTAAAAAAAATTCATTTGCATGCATTTATGCTTAGCGTTTCTCAAATTCCAATATATTTCTTTTTCTTGACAAAAGACCCTGAGTTTTATTAATTTTCTCAACAACCACCCCCCCAAAAAAAAAAAACCATCGCTGTCGAAAACTTTCTTTCCAGTTGCAACATAATAATTTGGTATCAGCTCACCATATTACAGTTGGGTCTGAGGTAGAGATAGGACATGAAAGTACCTTGTCGGAGCGGCTACTGCGAATCTCCGGAAGGAGCTGGCGGAGCTTGGAAACGAGCTCAATCATCTGATCATCAGTGATTCTCGAGGGAGTACCTAACTGCGTCCTCGACGACCTTCGGTTAGACATTCTTGGTAGAAAAAGTATGAGAAACTAACCCTGATGGACAATGTTGAAAAGAGAAGATGCAAGAGTTTTGGGTTCAAGGAGAGGAAGGAGAGAGGAAGGAGGCGAAGAAGACGGTAAGTTCAATAGTTATTATAAAGCCTATGAATGCACTGGAGTAGAAAGTGAAGAAAGGAAGATGGAGGACCGCAAAGGAGAGTGAAAAAGAAACCCCCGAGAGAGAGAGAGAGAGAGAGAGAGAGAGAGAGAGAGAGAGAACATTAACAAAGACAGCCACGTTGGATTTGATGAAGACAAACGCATTGGAAGCAGGGGTCAATGCATGGTCCTTAATTGTGTGTGTACGCTAGCGAGAGAGTCGAAGAGTTATTCAATGGTGTTAGAAAGTACTCTCAAATGAAGTTTGCACAAAGTCATTTACAAAATGGACATTGAGCTTATTAAGAAATCTTACTAAAATTCTATCCCCTTGTAATGTGGACATATTCAATTGGATATTAAAATAAATGAGACTCATGCATTAAATGATTTGCTAGCTTAACATCTAGTAAGAATAGCACCACATTACTTAGCATGAGAGTTTAGTAAGATTTTTATTATGCTTATTATCACTCTTAAATTTAGACCCACTAGCCATTTCGTTCATAGGTCTTGTCTAAAATTTATTGCACATTTTGTATAGCATACTCTTTTAAAAACCTTGAGAGATTTGCTTCAGTGAGGGTTTTTTTTTTTGGTCATTTTTGAAATCACTTAGATATTATTTCATGACATGTTATTGGACCGGGGATGTGTACCACATTTTATCACTTTAACCCCTTCAAATGTATATTTAGGGAGTGTTTATTTCGTGAAAATGAATGATTTTGAAATATTTTTTTTAAAATGATTGTTTGTATCACTTGAAAAAATGAATGAACAAAAAGCTATTTTCATCATCCACAACAATATTTAAATATGAATTGCCGCCGATATTAAAACATTTTCATTGACTAATTATTTTAAGCGATATTAGTGATCATTTTTAGGAAAATATTTTTCAAATAATTTATTTTCGAGAAAGAAATGGATCCTTACAGCGTGTTTGTTTTGCGAAAAATGAATGACTTGAAAAGTATATATTTCTTTAAAAAAATGATAACTTTTATTGCTTATAAAATGGATGAACCAAAACAATTTCAATTATCTATGGAAATGTTCAAACATAAATTGTTGTCGATAATAAAAATATTATTTAGTGATTAATTATTTCAAGTGATATGAACTATTACTTTTAAGAATATTTTTTAAATAATTTATTTTTCGCGAAATAAATAGAATCTCAATTTTTATCGAACAGCTCTTATGAAAACCATAATCAATAGAAGCCATTTAAATTTTAGAGACAGGGATCTGTGAATTTCCCAGTCGGGTCGGAGTCAAGTGGGGTTTGGGAGATGTGTGCTTTCAAGCTAACAAGGTGGGGCCTTCATGTGCATCCCTCAATAAACACGTCCACGTGATCGAACGTGGATGAATACCCCTCGAGTCTTGCTCCTCTGCATCAAGTCTCACCAGCCAAAAAATGGCAGATTTGCCACTCTCGACTAATCTCTCTGGAAGTGCTGAATGAAGAGCACCCGCGCAGGAGCCTCGGTCCCTGACGTGTCGTGCTCCGATTGGTCGCAGCGTGAAGATTGTCTGAGACATCGTTTGGGTGAATTTTGAATGAAGTGATACCTTGTACCACCGCTGTTGTGCCCAAAGATATCTTCGACCGACAATAATTATTGCAGCAATAAAATGATTCAATAAAAAGCAGTAATTGATCCTTGGGCCAAGAAATATGATTGATTGAAATACTCCAATATTAGGGCGATAAATTTACATTTCAATTTTAATCCTCTTCGACGAGTTACATATTAACATCTTAAATGGAAGGTTCAGATGCATCCACATTAGTTAAAATACTATCACTTTGCAGATATGGCCCCTTCGTTGAAACACCACAACGACCAAACAATCAAAGCCACAGGTTCTCTCCTCTCTTCCTCTCTTTTCAGCTCGGAGCAGGTTTGATGTTCCCTCCTTCGCTCGCTTTTCAAACAAAGACCCCCCAGCATGCTGGTTTGTTGGGAGTGTGGTTCACACTCTCAATTGATAAGACAGCACGAAAGTGCCACTAGAATAATAAAATTAAGAAATATAACAGAGATGTGCAAGATACTAATTATAGTGGAATTATTTATTGGACATAGTCCTAATTTAAGAGTGGATTAGAATAAAACATTATGTCTGAAATTCTCTTTCTTGCTTTTGTGCTCTATTTCCTTGTGATTTTGCTTTGAATTTTAATAAGATTGCAATCGGCCAGCTACTTGTCCCCTCTTTCTCTTCGTGGCTCAGCCCCATCCTCCTCCATCGCACCGCTCACCACCACCATGTCGCTATCTACTCCAGCGGTCGCTCACATGAAGATTGCCTGCCTCACATTCCAGAGAGAGAGAGAGAGAGAGAGAGAGAGAGAGAGAGAGAGAGACGTGGCCGAGGAGGTATCACACTAGAGGTTGACAGCTAGAGGCGCCGCTGCGACGTGGGGCGAGGAGGTTGGCGACGAAGCAGAGGGTTCTGTGTAATCGTTGGGCTTGGTGGGAAGGAGGAAGAAGACAGAAGGGAGAGAGTGACAGGGGGGAAATTTTTTTTTTTTTTTTTAAACTGATATAAAAGAAAATTTAGAGATGAGGGTACGTCTTGGCCATTAAAATACTAAATGTGATGAGGCGACATTCATTGGAGCGAGTAAATTCACGTCTTAAATTAATCCTCTTTAACTTTAGTGTCTACGGGTATGTAGCTGATTTAACAATAGTTATAATATGATATGACAAATAAGTCTTTATTCAATCAACCAGAAAGTGTCTACCACATATTATTTTAACGGTTAATATTACAAAAAACCCTAAACTGATATACCAGTAATAGATTTATCTCAAACTAATTTTTTTATCATAAAAAATCTCAAACTAGTACATTGATGATAAATTTACCCCATACTATTTTTTTGTCAACAAAAAATATGAAATTAGTATATTTGTAATAGATTTACCCCCTTTAAATTTGTATTTGATCGGATTGATACTACAAAAAACAGAGGGCAAAAAATTAGTTTGATGGTAGGATAAAATCCCAAACTAATACATCCCTTAACTATCACATGTCAACAAACTTAATAATTTGATGATAAAATTTAACATAAATTGACAGAAAATAAATTTATCACAAGTGTACCAATTTAAGATTTTTTATAGTCAAAATAATTATTTTGAGTAAATTTGTCACAAGAGTACTGATTTGGAGATTTTCGTGGTATTAACCCTATTCAAAATCAATATTGTAAACCATTAGAATTGTATTTATAACCTAATCCTTCCTCACGAGCAATTGGGGGATTTGTCACGTGACTCTTCTCAAACACACACCGCACGACCCCTCGCATGTCTGCTGTGGCGTATATTCATAATCGAAGTGCATGTGCACTAGACAAATGGAAGAGACCATGCTGGTGTACGTCACGTTAACACCATTCTATGAAATTCTGTATTCACACAAGGGATCGAATATGATATGACGCAGTGTTCGCCCTAAAAGAACACAAACATAATGCCGCTGTCAAGCATTCTCACTTGTGCCCGGAAAGTCGGGAACGATCCATTCGTCAAGGCAAGGAGCTATAAATGATTGGTGATAGCAATTTCACCCACGAAATGGAGCTATAGGATGTCTCGGTATACTACAATAGATTAAGGATATGGTGACATTTTCCTACGACGAAAATAATTTTGTCGCCATCGATATCCTCTTGCAATCAAAACTAAGTTCATCGCCATAGGCTAAGCAATGAAGCGCAGATTCCGTTGCCATTGAGAGACCAAATGCGACGAACATATGTTTCGTCACCATTGATCATCTTATAGTGATGAGATATCAGTGTGATCATGTCCAAGCTAGACTAGAACAGACTAAGGCGATGACAACGATGATGATTGACATTGACGAAAACAAACGTTCATCGCCGTTGCAACAAGCAACAGTAACAAAGTTTTATTTCATCGCATTTACATTGATCAATGGCATCTAAATCAAGGTGAGGAGCTATATAAAAAATTAATGTTCCGTTTTGTTGCCACCTTCCCAAAAGTGAATCACCAAAAGGAAAACTAATGGATTACAAAGCCCGAAGATTTAGTGAGGACTATCCCAAACTCATACTAACAACAACTTTTGGGTTTTAATTTAATCAAATTTAAACATGCAAATCAATTTATTGAGAAGCTATCACTTATAAGTAATTGGAAGGTCAATTAGACTCTTAAGTAAAGTGTGGGAGAGCACTTTACTGTCATGAACCAGAGATATCATAGATATGAGGATGATGACTTGATTATGCTAGATAAATTTGACGTTCTTTCAGTACCTTTTCTTTTTATATTCAAAATCTTTTGCTAGTCATAGTCAATTTTAAGTCTAAACCACTAACATGCAATTGGTGATTATGCGGGTGCACAATCAATAATTTAACATTCAATTAATCAAAGAAATAAACAAATAAATTGCTAGAAATAGAGCTAAACTCAATGCATAGCAAAGGACAACCTTACTACTACTAATTTCCTAATATATGCAAGATGTTAATAAAAATATGCATACACTAAACATAATTTCTAAATATCATGCAATTGTAACTGATTCTTTTTTCGTTTTTTTTTCTTTTTCGTGTTTAACAAAAAATTAAACTATATGAAGTGCATTAGATGCAATTTTATCTAAATTATGTCTATGAATTCTAATTATACTAAGGACATGGTACTTTCATATGCCGAGGAAAGTAGGCCTAAGAGATAGTGAAGAAGTTTGGATTGGAGGATAGTAGAAAGACTGAGAATCCAATGTCCTATTCATCCAAACTTGATAAAGATGATAGGGTAAAAAAAATTGATCAAAAGGTGTATGGAAGTATGATTGGTTCTTTACTTTATCTTACTGCTTTTAGACTTGACATTCTTCTTGTTGTATGTATGTGTGCTCAATTCCAAACTGATCTAAGGGAATCACATCTTTTTGTTGTCAAAAGAATTATCAAATATGTTGAAACTTACTCTATGCTAGGATTATGATATCCAAAAGGTTCAGATTTAACACTTGTTGGATATTCAGAAGCTAACCTTGTTGGATGTAAAGTTAATAGGAACAACAAATCAGGAACATAATTAATGGGATACATGTTAGTATCTTGGTATTCAAAGAAACAAAGTACAATCGCTCTATTAACTGTCAAGCCAAATATGTGGCGCCTGGCGTAAGCAGATAACGTAATTATATAATGCGAAAATATTAAAACACAGGATCTTTGATCTTTATGATTTTCATGATAAGAGGGATGATAACGGGTGCGTTTGGGAAGACTTTTGGGGAAGTCTTTAGGGAAATGCAAAGACCTTTGAGTTAAAGGTGTTTTCCAAAATGCAAACTATGTTTGGTAAATTGTAGTTTGAAAGCTCTTTGTGAAGTATCTTTGAGCAAAATGGTGTTTCGGGGACAAAGGACTTTTGTGATAAAAAAAAATTATCAAAAGAAAAATAAAAAAATTTGACCGGCAAGGGCAGGCAACCGCCGGACACCACCGGTGACCTCCGGCGACCTCGGGCAACCCCGGATCTGGGGCGGTGAGGCCAGCAGGCGTCACGTGACACCGCCTCGACCTCCGGCGACCCCGGATCTGGGGTGGCGAGGCCAGCGCGCGTCGCGTGACGTCACCTCGACCTCCGGCAACCCCGGACCTGGGGCGGCGAGGTCGCGCGACGCCGCCTCGACCTCCCGCGACCCCGGATCGGGGCGTCGAGGTCGCGTGCATCGCGCGACGCCGCCTCGACCTCCCGCGACCCCGGACTAGGGCGGCGAGGTCGCGCAACGTCGCCTCGACCTTCGGCGACCTAGATCCGGGCGTCGAGGTCGCGGGAGGACCTCGCCGCCCGGATTTGGGTCGTGGCGGGGTCGCGCGACGCCGCCGCGACCTAGATCCGAGGACGGCGAGGTCACGCAACCCCCAACGACGTCGATCCGGGCAACACGGTTGCCCCGGCCGGCATCGGTCCCGACCCCCCCGACGTTGGTTGCGCCACCCCCGACGACGGTCGGGCCGGCGACTACCTGCCTTTGCCGACGGCGCTCGCGGAAGAAGAAGGAGAAGACGATGAATAGTAGTGAGGGTAAAACCGGAAAAACGAAAAATCAACAAGGGTATTTTGGGAAGCAATTTTTTTTTTTTAAACCCTTGGCTTAGCATTCCGAGAATGCTGAAAGCCAGGCAGCCCCCAACCTTCCTTGGGTTTTTAGCCTTCACAAGACTGACATTTTGCAAATGGGCTTTGAAACTTTTTTGCCAAACACCCTTGCATTTGGCCAACGACCTTTAGCCCCCCAAAGCCCCTTGGAAAACAGTTCCCAAATGCACCCAACATACCTTTATCCCTAGCAATTCTCTTGCAGTAGTTGTTATGGAAAACCGAAGAAGCGCATAAATCCGATTTTTCTCCCTTAACCCACTTTTCCTTAATGTATTCTATTTGATGGAGGACAAAATACAACGTTTTTTTTCACGTTTGATGTCGTGGGTGGAGAGAGGACTACATTCTATTTACAAAGGCTATCAATAGATGCCTTCTATCAAAGCACATTCTGTCACGCCCCGATCCTTTGAACACGTGCCCATCTCTTGGTAGTCGATTAATTTGCGACGTCTCATGACGCGTCACCGACCCATTCTTTTTTTTTTTTTTTTGTTCACATGCGGAAGCGAATAATTAAATCCCCAGACAACACGAAGATGGGATAGAAAAGTAGGGCCACAATTTTAGAAAACCACATCACACCTTTATACATATCAAACTAAGTCATATACAATACTAGCCGATATATATACAAGGTCTACAAAAAGTAGAGGGCTACAAATCCTTTGAGCATTCGATCTCTCAACAGAAGATTATGGGCTCTCTGGATCCAAGAGACTCGGGTCTACTACTGCTCCACCAGGAGGGACCCCAGATTCCGGTGGGGGACCTTCTCTGGGTCCATTTCACTCGCGACAATACCATGATCTGTATTGATGGGGTACCATCCAAGATAGACCCACATCAACCCAGACAATAGATCTCACGAGCTCATAGACCCATCCCCTTAGGTCCCCATGAAGCGGAATGTAAGATACCTGCTCGGTGATCTTCTTCGGCTAGCCAAAATGCTTGGGAGGAGTCTCCATCTAAGGACCTGAAAATGTTAGCCCACGACGGGGTGAGACAACATCTCAACAAGTCCACCCCCTAAACCCCAACTAGGAAGGAAATACGCCCAAAGGCTATCTATGCACGCACAAGACAGAGGACTTACCTTTGCCTCAGTTCCTTCCTGCAAGTCAATATAATACATATACTCAATCAATCACTTCAATTCAATTTACATCATTGATCAATTGATCCACTCATTCAATACCATCAATAAATTTGATCGATACAAAACTGCTCACCCAAGCTGAAATAGATGGTATAGCTCACTCGAGCTAATAGATATCTATATTGCTCACCGAAACTGTGCGATACTTATATTGCTCACCAAAGTTGTGCGATACTTATATTGCTCACCAAAGCTGTGCGATACTTATAATGCTCACCAAAGCTGTTGCTCACCAAAGCTGTGCAATACTTATAATGCTCACCGAAGCTGATAGAGTATACTGCTCACCAAAGCTGATAGAGCATACTGCCCACCGAAGCTGATATATCAAGGCCCACAGGCTGATATAGTATACTGTTCTCATCCATCGACAATTTCACTATTTTTATCATTCCCGATAAAAATAATCGTGTGTGGGTACATAGTCAGCCTTAGTTAAAGTACAATATTTCCCTTTTTGAAAATCCCACTAATTACAATAGTCCATAAATACATTTTTGGCGTTGTAAACCGCAGGACGGTGGAATAGTGACGCGGGCTCGGGCGCGCAAGCGAGCAGCTCCGGCGGCGAGCAGTGGCGATTCGGCGAGGCTGGCAATGGCAAGGGGGCCTAGCTCGGTTTCTTCTGCACTTATTAAGCTTCAAAAAGGCTTGCAAATGGAGAAAGTTGGCTGAAGGAAGAAGAAGGGAGACAACAAAGCTTGGAGGGGGCCACTTCTCTTACAATCTATCTCTTTGTCCCCAAGACAAGGCCCCACATGGATGGGCTGTCTTCCTCAGCCATTTACAGCTGCCAAAGCTTCCTTAGGAAGTCATTGAAGTGGTCCAAAGGTGGTGGTGGCCATGGCATACGAATTTGGACACCAAATCCCCCAAATTGAACCAACTCTCTTCAATTGAAGCCAATTTCGGCCCTATAAATTCCACTAATGTGTCCTTGATCAAATTGACATTTTTCCTTACCAATAGAACCAACTTGCATCCCAAAAACACGATAAAAAAGGTCCCCTGAATTTTCCGGACAAAAACGGCCCTATTTTGAATTTCCGCCAAAAATCTTGATTTGCAGAAAAATATTCAAAGGATGAGTCAACATTCCTAAAATGACTTATGACATGACATAACTTTCAATTTCTGAAATCGGATTCAAATTCGCGGTTAATTTCAATCTGGCGTGATTTTAACGTGACTTAGCCTATCCAGTAGCTTTTGAAAATTTTTGGCGCAATTGACCCATGATCGATTTATTTCGAGTCTCAATGTACCTCTTCGACACATTGGGAACTCTCGGTGGTCGTGAAATCTCGAGGTTTCAAATACGGGCACATTAAACGACAGAAAAATCGGTTTAATGTCGATCGACGAGATTCACCCACACTTTGATCGCCTATCTCAGTCGAATCGACCTATCTCTGATCTCTAATCGATTTTTAATGGTACCATAATGATCTCTGTAGATGAGCACAGTCGAGTAGTCGATTCCTAGTCGAATTCTCAAGTCTATTGCGTTAAATTCCTTTAATGGCTTCCCCATATAGTCTAGTTATCTCATGAGTGATCAGCTTAGAGAATAACACTATAGGTGCATCGATGAAAGGCCCGATTCACTCAATTGAAAACAGAACTGAAATTTCAGGATGTCACACGTTCTACCTTCATGTCTTTTCATAAGAGCTATAACTTCCTCATAAGGATTGCATCTTTTCATTTCATGAAGATTAAAACTTCTTATAGCCTCAATACGTTTTAGCTCTTAAATATTTATTAAACCATAATTAATAAAATCATGTGGGCCACACAACAATTCTTACATTCTCCCATTTGGCCCATATGGCATTCCTTTCATAGTTTAATAAAGACTATAATGTGCACAATAATATAATACTATTTTTTTTTACTATTGCATAATAATCACAATTAAGTAAAGAAAACTAATGTGAGTCATGGCGATTGTATGTTATATTCCCTTCCGCATACTACAATATAGCTTTCTACTTAATATGATCCATAAATGAGAAGTACAATATCTCTATTAGAAACTATCCTATTTAACACTAATCTATTTCCACAATGTATACTAAATAGAAAATAGGAAATATCATAAACACATAATTGAGTTCAGAGTGTTAAATACATAAACTTAATGTAATCATAATACAATCATTAATAACGTCCAATAATGCCCATCCTTTCAGCATGTTCATTAAATGTTTTAGGCGGCAGTCCTTTTGTTAAGGGATTTTGTGGCATCCCAAAATTCATGGCAACCTCCAGATACATTAAGGCCTATGAATAGGTGATGAAAGTGCCATCAAGTTGTATTGTAGCCATTTGATCCATAATTTGCAATAAGATTATGGCCAAGCTTTTAATGGATAATTATTTGTTAGGAAAGAAAATTCTATTATTGGCCATGTGTTTTATAAGTTGGAATTTATTTATGATTGCAAGTTTTATGACCAAGTGAATAAGTGTATTTAGGTAATTATATGATGGGTGATTAGGTGATAATTAAAAAGGAAATTTTAGAGAAGAGTGGGCCAAAACTCTTAGGCCAAGAGCAGCCCACAAGACTCCACCATTCGGCCATTTAGGCCCGGCCCAAGAGGCCCAATGGGCCGTCGACCAAGGAAGGCCGAATGAAGAGCTCGGCCCAAAAGGCAGGCCCATGAAGCCCAAGAAGATGCTGCCGTAGACCAAGGGGAGGGAGAAGCCGGTTTGCATGAAATTTGGCCAAGTGTCAAGCATGCAATCTTAATGATTGCTAATGATGAAGGGGAAGAATTGAGGGGAGGCGGATTGAAAGAGGGGGAGGGGGAAGATTATCGACCGAGAGAAAGAGAGAGAGAGAGAGAGAGAGAGAGAGAGAGAGTGTCGCACGAAGAGAGAAAGGAAAGGAAGAGAGGAAGAGAGGAAGGGAGACCTGTGCGTGCGAGAGGAAAGAAGGAGGTCCATTCGCTGCCGTGCGTGCGCCGAGTCCCGCCGACGTGCCGCCTTGCCCTCCGTTTGCTTGTTGTGTTGTGCTCGGATTAGAGGCAAGTAGAGTCCGTTTCTCTACCCTTTGCTAGCTGTAATGTGTGTTAGATGGATGGTCAATGTTGGATGTGGTAGAGGTAAGGAAAATTTGAAGCAATGAGGAGAGATTTGTTGGTTATGCATGCTGTTTCTAGGCAAACCAGTCCGACCCTCCATGAATTCGTGAGCTGCATGCGACTTTGTAGTTGAAATATCACTTTTATTCCTTGATAAAAGTTGTAGAGGACATCTTGAGGATTAACATACTAAAATTTGAGATGAAATGGACGAGTATTGCTCAGTGAAATGATTTTTCTTTGAAGGAACTAAATCTGGAACTTGTTGTGCTGACCCTTGGTGATTTCGGGATTGTTAAGTAGCCATTTGATGGAATCTCATTTTGACTCCTTAACCAAAGTGGTAGAGGACTTCGTGAAGTATAACATATCAAAAATTTAGAGGAAATGAACAACTGGAAGTGGGTGAAATCGTCTTCTTTCGAAGAAGCTAGATCTGGAGAAACGTCGTCTCAACCTAACACAGTTCTGTGATTTTTATAAAATCGTACAGTTAAATTTTGATCTTGTGTCCTTAATGATAGTTATAGATGACATTATGAGGAACATCATACTAAAAATTGAGATGAAATGGACTTTATTAGGTTGGTGAATCGAATTTCTTGGAAAAGACTTAATCTGGGAAGAACAGTACCGAACGGAAGAAGAAATAAATTGTCCATAGCTATTATTCTATAACGAATTGGATTCAGACTTCTTCATAAGATATTTGTCTCTCGGTGTTAAATATAACTTGGTAAATTTTCAGAATTTTTGGAGTCCATTTCTATATTTAATCGAAAATATTTCTGAAACTGTGCAAACTGTGATGCCGAGAATTTGAAAGCTGTGATGCTTGGTTCATATTAATTTGTGTGATGACATTTTGGTGTAATGTTCTGCATGAGATATTTTCCTCTCGGTGTTAACTATAACTTGGTAAATTTTCAGAATTTTTAGAGTCCATTTGGATATTAAATCGAAAATATATCTGAAACTTTGCAAACTATGATGCCGAGAATTTGAAAGCTGTGATGCTTGGACCGTATTAAATTGTGTGAAGTTCTTTTTGTATAGTGTTCTTCATGAGATATTCACTTTCTGGTGTTGTTTATAACATATCAAAATCTCATAATTTTTGGAGTTCGTTTGGGTATTTAATCGAAATTTTCTTCTGAACTGAGTATACTGTTCATCCGAACCTTGATGTATTTTTGAAAATGAGAAGAGTTGGTTCTATGTGATGTATTGTCATGTGTGATGGATTATGTTGCATATGTGGTGTCATATGGCATGGTACATATTGTCAAAGGTTGAAATCAACCCTTGTTACCATCACATTATGCATCATGTGGATATTGTGGTGCACATATGAAAATATAAATTATGATGATGAGTATACCGTCGGAGGTGTGAGCCGATGATGCCCCGGGAGTGTCGGGATGCCCGGAGTGTGATTGCCGGATGCCCTCGGGAGTTTCGAGATGCCCGGAGTGTGGGTGCCGGATGCCCGGAGGTGTGTGCCGGAGGTTCCTCGTGATGCCAGGTTGGGTGCGAGCGATAAAATGAGGGATGCAAATACTGGTCCCTGGAAAGAAAAATGATGTGACCCAATTGAAAGATAAAATTGGAAATTGAATCACGCGCATGGATGTGTGCATATGACATGGGATGAGCCTCATGAAAATGCAAGCATGGAATGCATAGTGAAATATTCATGGCTAGTTGATGATATATGTGCATGTGCATGGTAGTGAATGCACGTTGCGTGGTGATATATGCATGGCTGTAAGGTGAGGTATGTTCAATAGCATGATTGATATGCATTATACTTGTGGCATCTTGATTATTCTGCTTGCTTGCAATGTGTAGATTAATGGATCTTTACTGCTGAGTGGTTGAACTCACCCCTTTGGGGATTAACATTTCAGATTAAAAGATGCCTTTGCCATTAGTTATGTGTGGTACCTTCTACGGTATACCTGTTGACACTGAGGTTGAGTGCACGGAGCACATCTGCGTTAGTATTCCTGGTTTGGTATTTCTTCGAGTCCGTGTGCTGGTGATGTATGATGTAGGCCTGGCTGGGGGTCCAGTTGTCCAAGAGTTTCTTTCTATCCACGTTCGACGCGATGGAGTAATGCGCGGGATGTTGCCGCCGCCACCGCCACCCGATGCACCGGGTTGGGTGTGATGGCACGCATGACTGGTGGGAGCTTATACTTTTTGGGGTAGCCGACACTTATGGACGGATGGGTTTGCTTTGATGTAGGGTCGAGTTCTCTTTTGGGTCATAGCCAAGTACAGTTAAAAATCTTGGCCTTTTGATGTACCGACTCAAGTTGTCCATCTTAAAAATGTAAATAAAAGTGACTCGGCTTTGTCTTTTCTTTTGATGAGTAGTGGTGTGCATTGCATTATGGTATTTGGAGTAAAAGATGGAGAGATTCGTTTATGCTTCCGTCGAAGAGCTGCGCTAAAAATATTAAAAGAAAAAAAAATGGTTCCACTTTTACATGAAAAATAACCCTAATATCAGGCTAGCTATGCAGTAGAATTTGTGGTAGATACCTGTGGCGACCCTACCGATTAGTACCAAGGGGGTGCCACAGATTTGCTATCATAGAGTTGGTGCTAATGTGTTCAATTGACACTCTGTTTCTAAACTTCTTCTTTAATAGACAAGTTTTGATTTCCATATGCTTAGTACCCTTAGAATACTTGTCATTCTTTAAGAAGAAAACTGTTGCGAAGTTATTATAATAAATTTTCGATGGCTTGGCAATACTGTTGACAATCACAAGCTCTGAACATAAGGTTCCACAACCATAATCCATGAATAGTGGCCTCAAAGCATGCCACAAATTGAGCCTCCATAGTAGATGCAGCAATAATTGACTGCTTTACACTTTTCCATGATAGTGCCCCTCTGGGCAGAAGAAACAAGTAATCAAACGTTGATTTTTTTTATATTGTCACATTCGGCTAAGTCTGAATCTGAATGTCCAATCACCTCAAGATGATCGAATTTTTTATAAGTGAGCAAATGATTCTTCATTCCTTGTAAGTATTTGAGAACTTTCTTTGCAGCTTTCCAATCCAATTCGGGATCACTTTCATATCTGCCTAGCATTCTGATTGTAAAACTAATGTCTGGTCTAGTGTAAGTTTGAGCATATATTAAGCTTCCAACAACAAATGCATAAGGAATACTTTTAATTTGTTCTCATTTCAATTTCGGACATTACATAAGGCTAAATTTGTTACCTTTTTCTGAATTGGAACTAATTCTGCCGAAAATTTATCCATATTGAATCTCTCTAAAATTTTATCAATGTTGACTTTCTGAGACAACCCTAACAATTCTTGTGATCTGTCATGAACTATTTCTATTCCTATCGCATACATTGCCTCTCCTATCTACTTCATTTCAAAATTCTTAGAGAGAAACCTCTTGGTTTCATTTAACAAACCAAGATCATTACTAGCAAGCAAGATATGATCAATATATAGAATTAGAAAAATAAACTTGCTTCCACTAACCTTCATATATATACACTGATTAACGATGTTTTTCTTAAATCCATATGAAGTTATAGTAGCATTAAACTTAAGATATTATTGTTGGGAAGCTTGTTCAAGTCTATATATTGATAGAATAGTTTACACACCATGTATTCCTTTTCTTTAACTAAAAAGCCCTCGAGTTGGTCCATATAAACCTCTTCTTCTAAATTCCCATTAATAAAGGCTATTATGACATCCATTTAGTGTAACTTTAAGTCATAATGAGCCACTAAAGTCATAATGATTTTAAGTGAGTTTTTTTTGGAGATCAGTGAAAATGTCTTCTTATAGTTAATGCCTTTTTTCTAAGTAAAATCTTTAGCAACAAGTCTAGCTTTGTACTATTTGATATCGCCTTTGGAGTCGCGCTTGGTCTTAAAGACTTATTTACACCCAACCTTTTTACATCCTTTAGGTAATTTAATAAGGTCTCAGACTTGATTTTGATGCATAGATTTTAACTCTTCTTCCATGGCATTAAACTATTCATCAGAATCTTTACATGGTATGGCTTGAGAAAATGAACCCGGATTATTTCTAGTTCCTAAGTCAATTTTTTACCAATTTTTTACTAATATAGATAAACCACATAATCATTATAAATAGCCAACCTTCTTTCTCGTTAAGATATTCTTAATGCTCTTTCTTGTGGCTCAACTACTATAAGTTCAATATTGATATCTTCATTATGGAGTGCCTGATCATTTATTTATTGTTTTTGATTATTGTGGGGTTCAACTATAATGTTAAGGACAACAACGATAGAAGTTTTGGGTATAGAAACTTTTACCCTTACTTCTTGAATGCAATCATCACACATTCTTTCACTCCCATTGATATTGCCATTTCCATATTCAACAATTCTCATACTATGATTAGGATAATAAAATCTATATCCTTTGGATTTCTCTGCATACCAATGAAGTAACCATTGGTCGTTCTCAAATCCAATTTCTTTTTATGTGGATTGTAAATTCTTACTTCTACAGGACAACCCCAAACATACAAGTGTCAACCCCAATTTCTTTGAAGTTGAAAGGGCTAGTAAGAACACCTAGAGGGGGGTGAATAGGTGTTTAAAATAAACCTTGGCAAATAAATGCGGAATAAAATAAAGGAGTTTAGGGAAGAGAATAAGAACACAATATTTATAGTGGTTCGGCTTAGATCAAACCTACGTCCACTCTCCCACGCTAACAGCTTTCTGGCTAGATTCCACTATGCAATCAACAAGAAATTACAACTTTGAGTGCAACCACTTAGTGGTAAATCACACTATCTCACTAAGTCACTCTTTTGGTATTTCTCTCACAATCACAAACGTTTAAGCTCACCAGAGACAAGTGTATGATCGAAAGTCGCTCAAACTTTGGAATTATAAATTCTACGCTCCATCTCTTACTTGCTCATCGGTCCTTGATCTCCTCAAATACCCATCCACTTCCAAACTAGCCGTTAGACAATATCTAGAGGATCGTCTTCCAATCTACCTATTGAACAGATTTGTATTTAGAAGATTTGGTAGCCATTGAGTGATAAAAGTAGAATCTCAAATTGATTTCGATAGCCCATACAAACAGAATCTTAGTTTCCATAAGTAGAGCTTCTTCGTATAGAAAGTTCTTGTCTTCAAAATCCAATTGTCAAGACGCAGCTATGTTGAAGAGACAATTATCTCACTTGCAATTAGATTGAGTCAATCAAATCAATCTTGATGTAGAATCCAAACCAGATCACTAGCCATTATATGTTTGGGGCTTGTGTTACGTTCTGAACATGTGTCTCGTTCTGGATGTAAAATTTGAGAGTCTTCCGTCTAAAGTAGAGTCTAAGTGCAATAGACTTTACAATCTGAGTTTGAGTGCAATAGACTTTAGAATCTGAGTCTGAGTGTCTTCAGACTGAAATAGACTTTACAATCTAGACGTAAGTCTGAACATATTCTGCTTCTGAACAGATTTTGCCTTAAGGTCTAGACACAGTCTAAATAAGTTCAGCTTTAGCATAGAGTCTGTCTTCTGGTTCTTCATTCATGTTCAGTTTGAAATTTGTCATAGTGAGCAGACTTATGATGTAGAACAGACTTTGACACTAAAGTTTGGCAGTCTTCAGACTTTGATACAGAAGTCTGAAGATCATCATAATAGACTTTGGATATGTGTTACGTTCAGTCTTCTGGTAGTCTTCAGACTTTGACAATATCCTTTACATGTTCTATCATCTGCATAGTCTATTACTTAACCATTAAACACGTTAGTAGCCTTTGATTTATTTGTCATCTTCAAAACATTATAAGGGATTTCCCTAACAGAAGTTGCTTTATTAGTAACCCTATTTAATAAATACATAGAAGTCTTTCATGCATACATCTACAAAAATAAGAGTAAAGATGAATTACTCATCATACATTTAACCATTTCCATTAAAGTATGATTACGCATTTTCGCTACACCATTTTGTTGTACTGTACCCGGCATCGTATATTGAGCACAAATGTCACGTCTTTCAAGAAATTTAGCAAATTTCCATAATATTCACCACCTCTATGTGACTTTACTATTTCACTTTTTTATCTAATTGTCTCTCAATCTCTTTAATATACACCTCAAGTGTATTCACCGATTGAGATTTATCATACAATAGATAAATGTAACCATTACGTGAAAGATCATCAATAAATGTGATAAACTAGCTTTCTCTAACAAAAGATGAAACATCAAAAGGACCACATATATCAGTATGTGTAATTTCAAGAAGCTCCGTGCTTCTTGTGGGACATTTCTTAGTGTGTTTTGTTTGTTTACATCAATACACACTCCAAGGTCAATAAAATCAAAGTTTGGAAGAATTTCATTCTTCACTAATCTTTGTATTCTTTCCTTGGATATATGACTCAAACGTTTATGCCACAAGTAAGTTGAAATCTTATCTACTAAACCTCGTTTAGTGCTGACATTATGATGTAAGGTCATTAAAGTCTCAAAAAAAGCATTATCAAGTTTAAACTTATAGAGACCATCACATAAAATTCCAGTTCCAACAAGATTATCATTCTTAAACAAAATGAAAGATCCATAACCAAATTGACAAGAAAATCTTGCTACATCATAGAAAAGAAGCTAAAGTACGGGAAAAATGTAGGTACATAAAGAATTCAAAACAAAGCCAATTTATGCCTAATATATAAGACTAAACGATAAGTGCTAATACCTTCAATTATATCTTTATTTTTATTCCTCGTGATCACGTAACTTTCATTTGGCTTTATGGTGGATCATAAGAAATCCCTACATCATATCTGACACATGAATGGTGGCACCGGAATCAATCCACCAAGTATTATGAGAAATTTCAATAAAATTTTATTCAAAACGTGCTAAAGCACAAGGTTTACTTTTCTTTTCGAACCAAACTTTACACTTGAAATAATCTTCTTTAGGTGTCTAACTTTATTACAAAAGTGATACTTAATAAGATTGTGTTCTTTTTTTGTGGATTTGAGAAGACTTAGAAGACTCATTCATGATGTGTAATCATTTCTTCTTGCTCCTTCCATCTTTCTTGGAATTCTTTCAGCTTCTTGATGACATAGGAGATGAACGGAATGAGTCTTTTGACTCTTTATCCTTGTTTTCTCTCGAATAAGCATACTGACCAATTCATTTACATTTCACTTATCCTTTATAATGTTGTAATTAATCTGAAATGGCCCATAGTAAGGAATTAAGTATGAACTGTACTAAAAAGTACTCATCTATATTCATTCCCAAAGTTCTTAACTTTGCTGCTAAGTTCATCATCTCAAGAACATGCTCATGCATGGTATGTGAACCATCATACTTTATGGTGGTCAAAGTGTTCATTAATGTACCAACAAGTGACTTATCAGCAGTCTAAGAACGATCTTCCACAAATTTCATAAATTCCTTAGCATTGTGAGTTTTGGGAAAATTAGTCTTTAAGTCATTTGCAATTGTCATTCACTTGAATGTTAAGTTTAGTCTATTCAATCTTCCCTAGGCTTTATGGAAAGACTTTTTATCATCGATGTTCTCATCAGTAATAGCACATGGTTTCTCAAATTGAAGATTCAAATCAAGGTCCAAGACACCAAAGTGAAACTGGACTTGTTCACTTCAATCAAAGAAATCCATTCCATTGAACAAAGGAATAGACAAAGCTTATGAATAAAGTGAAACGGGTACAGATTCTGCAAATATGCAAGAAGATACTCATACATTAATGCTTTGAGAATATCACCTAATCAGATTCAAACTAAACAATACATGTAAATCATAATTCTCATTTGGGCGATCCTATGATATACTAACATATATTAAACCATAATAATGCTTATAAATTTAATTTGACAATTATAAATATATCTCATTAAAATATATTTGTTATCTTTGGCTATACAAAAAAATTTAATAAAAAATATTAGCTACCAACTATTATGTTAATGAATTATAAGAAATTGATTAACCTTGGGATAATCCTTAAGTTCTTATAATAAATGAACTTCAATATACCCATGACATCAAAAAGGATATTAACATATCAATTTCAATCATAGCATCAATTGATCATGAGTAATTGAATATAATAATTTACAATATAAAAAATTCAAAATATCTTAAGGTTTTGCCACTTTGGTAACTAACAAATCATTCTTAATTGAATTTTTTAATATTGTAAAGTACAAACATTCACCAAATTGCACCCAAGGGCAAAACCATGATTAAAGCATAAGAGTAAATCTATAAAATCATAATTTTAGAGGGGTAGAACCACAAATTAAATATCCAAGAGCAAAATGGTAAATAATCAGCTAGGCCAGAATCGTAATTATCCAAAACAACAAAGGGTAGAATCGTAAATAAACGGATAAAGGCAGAACTGTAATTTCATGAAGGGCCTAAGGGCAAAAAAGTAAAATAAACCGCAAGGGTAGAATGGTAAAAAAAATAACGGGGCTCCATGGGCGCGTGCCTTAAACACGCCTCTCCCTTACATGCTAGCATGTGTGTTACACGCGCGTCATGTGGAGCTCGCGCCTACACTATAGTGGCCTACACTATAATGCACGCGCAAGGCGCATGGCAGATGGATTCCACGCGCCATGGCCTCCAGCGCAAGTCTGGGCATATCGCGTGTGGATTCCACGCACTCGATTGTCCAGCATGCGCATGAGGCTCGTGGATTCCATGCACCTTCATCCCTTTCGCGCCTGTTCACCGATTTTCTTTACTTTTCACCCATATTTGCCTATTTCCTTACATCATTTGGGTTTCCTCTGACAACCCTTCTGAAAACAATTGAAGAATAGCAAATAACAAGAAAAAGACTAAGGACGTTCGTTGAAGCTTCATCCATAAATCATAATATTTCAATAAGCAGAAAAATCATGAGATCTTAAATCATGCTCCAATGTCAACTGTAAACGAATAACGTAATTCTATAATGCGAAGAATACAAAAATACAGAATCTTTGATCTTCATGATTTTCATGATAAGAGAGATGAAAACATACTTTTATCTATAGCGATACTCTTGAAAATAGTTGTTGAAAATAGTTGTTGTGGAAAACCGAAGAAGCGCCAAAATTCGATTTCTCTCCCTTAACCCACTTTTTTTAAACTATTATCTTTAATGAGGACATAATACAATGTTCTTTTTCATGTTTTACGTCATGGGTGGAGAGAAGACCAAATTCTATTTATATAGGCTATCAATAGATGCCTTCCATCAAAGTATACTCTACCTTCATGCCATTTCATAAGAATCATAACTTTCTCATAAGGATTGCACATTTTCATTTCATGAGAACAACTTCTCAAAACCAATATGTTTTAGCTGTTAGATATTTATTAAACCATATTAAAATCAGGTGGGCCACACTATAATTCTTACACCCGGAAGTTGTTGTGCTAAAAAACTATGAATGAAGCAACAATTGAGAGACATTGGAGTTGAAGAATCAAGCATTGAAATTAAGTGTGACAACACCAATGCTATCAATTTGACCAAAAATCCAATTCTTCACTCAAGGGTAAAGCATATTGAATTCAAGCACCACTTATTTGGGATTGTCGCAACCTATCCCATTGGGCCTTGCAATCCCAAGGAATAGGTTTAGAAGCATTTGTTATAAAGTCAATCCGAATGGTTCATACAAGTGGAAAACTCAAATTAAACACCAAACAACCCCTCAAACGGATGTAAAATCCAAATGGCACATACAAACGACAATTTCGAATAAGTTCTCCAATTTGTTAACAACTCAAACGTATTGTCAATTGTAAACTTGAGTCCTCTCAAACACATGGTTCACATGATAGCAATTCATTTTAAGTTAAAATGTTATCCAGGAGTCGCCGCTAGCCTCTTTGTTGGAGGCCAGTCAGGAACCCAATTAAAGGTTGAGAGACCACCCTTGATTTCCACAAAACTCGAGATTTTGTGGGTTCCTGAACTTGGATTACGCTAAAGAATTCAATTAGCACCCTTTTGGTACTAATAAATATGGTTGTTATCTAAAGTGGTCATGCGGTCTTTTTAAATTTTCGTACCAGTCAAAAGGTAGATGATCACGCATGGATGGTTCATCTGTATCATTTCTACGCTGACTATCTAAAATGTACAAGTAAAGCACAAAAATAATTGAAATGGTAGAGCGGGAAAGTAAACACCCAATCAGTTTTAAAAGTATCACAAGAAAAACCTAAACAAGCAAATCTAAGTGCGAGAAAAGAAGACCCACAATTTGTTGGGTATTTATACAATGCAAGAGGAAACTCGAGACATATGTTGGGAAATGAATATTACACAATAAAAGAGGTTGGATCTGACATTGACCATCCAATGGCTTCGTGCCTTCAGGGTCGTTGCCTTAAAGGATAGCCTTTTGGACCCATTCTAATTCTAGACTAATGCTAAAACTAGAGCATTAAATTGTATAACACATCTCATACAAGCAATGAGAGACATAAAGATCAAGCAAGGTACTCAAGGAATCCAAAGAAAACACTCAACAATGCAAACAAATCAAATCATTAAAAGAGGTTATTCAATAGAATAAACACGGCCTCGGGATCGGCCTTTGGTTCACATGCAACGGCCTTCCTATGACGCTTACCCAATTAAGTTTATGCCATCGATAATTAATTATCCCTTGTGTTTACAAGCAGTAATTAATACTGAATGGCCCTCATTTTGGTCTAGGTGATCACAAGGGTTCCCCGAACATGCACCGGCCCTAATTCATACATCTAAAAATCATATGCAATTAGAAGGAAAGCATACACTTAGGCCGTATGGCCTTGATTCTCAACCAATCGAACAAGTGAATGAACCAAAATGGGTCACTTATCTAATTAATTGAACAATCACATACACCAAATAATATGATCATGCAATGCATGTCGATGACAAATAAAGACAATTGAACAAGGGAAATGTGATTCATGTTATGCGAAAATAAGTTTATGGACAATTTGCAACGGACTCAAGTTCAAGAAAATTGCAAAGAAGGACATAAGCTTTGCATATTTACAATTAAGTCCCTAAGAACAGCAATTTTGCAAATTTCAGTCATTTGGCAAGTAAGGATAACAATTTTATAAGACTTTGAGTAAGTTTGATGTTCTTGGGAAATGAATTTCAGAACCTGGGTGCGGATAATGTCGGCAAACTATTGGGCTCCTTGGACCATCAAAAGAATGTCAAATCCAACAAAATTGGTATCAAAACTTAGTTTAGGAAATAATAAATAACTTTGTTCAAGAAAAATTTTCAACATTGACATCACATGAATTTATAATAATTTAAGAACAAGCAAAGGTCAAGTCAGGAAAATGATTTTCACATAAGGCTTGCAACTTTGGAAGGGTTGGTAAAAGTACCAAAACCAGTTTTTGTTTTTTGAAAATTTGTGATAATGAAGTTCAATATGTCCTAAACAAATCTTATGAAGACATCCACTAAAAATTCAGCATGTACGAGTTTACAAAAATCAAATAACTCGGGTATGTCATCCTAGAAACAGAGCATTATAGAAGCATACATATATGGCTCATAATTATTTTCATCATCTAAATGATCAATTTATATACATCATAAGTCAAAAATTTTCCTGTGACTTTCATGAATACATCTAAGGCCAATTCAATTCACATGAATTTCTAAAAAACACAATTCAAGCATGTCTCCTTCAAGACAGACAAATCACAGCAGCAAGTGCATTCAGTTTAAACGTGATAAACCTATCCAAATGATGTTCAATCCTCATGAAAATATTATATGTTGTTTATAAGGATGCATAAAGAAATTTTTATGAAAAAACCATTTCCATATTCACAACAAATGATTTTATTAAAATCGAAAATCAGTGTAGGTCAATCAGCCAAGTAAAATTCTAGACAGGGTCATGGACATTCAAGACATGCTCGACCTAATAAATAAACTCCAATTATCACAAAATTTTTATGTGATATAGATCTAAACCTAATGAGCAAGCATCGACTTGAGAATCTTAATCCAAAAAATCATGTGAAAATAGAAAAGGTCAAAGTTCACTAGAACAAAGCATGAAAACAGCACAGGAAAATTTTCCAGATTTCAGTTCGGTTTGGTAAAAAATGTTAGGCCTGGTAAATGATCATCAAATCATGCAAACAATCTGTCACAAGAAAGCTTATGATGTCTCCTATGAATCCTTAGAAGGCCTCAAATGCAATTAATATCATTTTCTAGCTCAATTGAAGATATTTAGCACAGAGGTTCAATCATGCATCCGAATTAACAAGACATAGCTGATTCACATGTGATTAACCTATCTAGATGACATGTAAATTTCGATAAATCTTTCACATGATTAGAACTAAATGTTAGGACCAAACTTCATGAAGACCCTCAGTCCAAAAATCGAAATGCTAAAAATCATACAAAATTGTCAAATCGAATAGATCAGTTAGCAAGAGCATTGTAGTAGAACATGCATATTCCATAATAGATTACCGTAGTTGCAAATAGGTTTTGGCATAGCAAACAAGGTCTGACTTATGCGCCTAATGCGTCCATGAAAAGCTCTTGAAACTAACTTTGAATCTTGTGAAGACCTCGAAACCTAAAAACGGCATTATCTAGCTTGTTGCGACCTAAATTTCGGGTTCACCACCTAGAGTTTAGGCTAATGGACTACTAAGTCTTTAAACTTAGCTCGGGCTCTCCCAAGCTCATACTAATTCGTGACTTAAGGTTAAAATATTTAACATGCAAATAATTTTTATCTAGGAGTCGCCACTAATCAGTTTATGGTAGGTCAATTAGACACCTAAGTAAAATAATGGGAGAATTATTTTACTCCTACGAACTAGAGACTACGGGCACGGGGACTTGGTTACACTAGATTTCTCTAATGCCCTTTCGGTACCATTCTTTTTATTTTCCTATCATACTCTGATGCAATATTTAGATTTTTTATTTTGATATTTTATAGTGTTTTTCCAAGACAAGCAATTATCAAATAAGCATCGAAATAACAAATAGAGGATTAAAATAATCGAAAAAATAACCTGTTGTCTCACGGGTTAAATTAACGATTACTCTAACCCTAAACATCACGACATATAAAAAGGTTCAAAATAATTAAAAATCTTATCCAAAATCTTACGGATCAAATGAATAATTACAATAATTTTGGACAAAAACCCTTGTGGTTAATGCCTAGAAAATTCATTAAAAGAAAATCATCTCCCTGTGCAATAATATTGAAACTTAAAAAAATAAAAATAAATAAAGTAACATAAAATAAAGGAAAAGTAAAAGTAAAAATAAGAATAAGCTACCCAATGGAGCGAGCAGCGGCGTCGACGGGGTAAGCTTGGGTTGGACCAGTAGTGGGATGGGCGAGCAGGTCGAGGGCAATGGCGCGGCGACCGTCGGCGGACGGAGATGCTCGGGTGCTCGCCGCGGAGCTACAAGCATAAGCGTCGGGTGCTCGTGGCGGAGGTGCTCGAGCGGGGTGCTGCAACGTCGCCGGCGAAGTTTTGCTGCAAGTTCGGTGACGAGGAGGGAAGCAGCAACGGCAGCGTCGGGATCCGGCAAATGAGCAGCGAGTCGTGGGTCACGAGTGCCAATGGCCGGCATGGCGGAGCGGGGCTGCTGGCGGTGTTGCGGGCGAGCAGTGGAGGCGGCGTCGTCTTCACAACTTCTGGGTGGAAGCAGCGACGCAAGCTCGCTGGCGGAGGAGGGTCTCGACGGCAGGCGGGACGGCGACCGGAGGCACGGTGGTGCAAGGGGATTGGCGGCGCAAAGGTCACGAGTCTGGTGGTGCGGCGCAAGCGTGATGCAGGCGTAGGAGGCGCGGCACGAGCACGGGGGAGCAGCAACGGGCGTCGGCGATGGAGCTGCACATCGCGGGTGAGTCCGGTGGGGCGGCGGTGGCAGAGGCGGTGCCGGCGCGGGCGCAGGGCAGGCACGAACGGGAGATGCAGGCGACGGGTGCGGGTGAAGAAGACGCACAGTGATTCTGTTTTGTTTTGTTTCTTTTCTTTTCTTTTTTCTCTCACCTCACGTCACTCACGTCTCCTCTCACTATCTCGCGTCGGCTCTCTCTTTCACTCTTTCTTTGCCTTTTTTTGACTTTTAAACCTAAAGAGAAACAAAGGAAAATGGGCTCAACGAAAGAGAGGAAAAATTTCTCGATTTCTTCTCCAAATTTTTTTCGAATTCCCTCCCTACTCGCATCCGTACGGATCGACTTATTTTATAGTGATTCCAGACGGTTGCTTTCCATGGCAACTTTCGAGTTTCCATCTTCTATTGCATTAAATCAAGGCTGCATATCGGAGCGTGATTCCGCAATCAGCTTGATTTTGCGTGATTCCTTCCACTTTGTCGAAATCCTTGCCCTTAATTCACCTGATTTTTTAATTGCTTCTGCATTTATCAAAATCTGAATATTCATCAGAATTTCAAAATTTCATGCATAATCAATCAAATCAATTTTCCCCTTCTTTTTTTCCATTTTTTCATTTTATTTGTTTTGATGTATTTTTCTTTTTAGGGGTTAAAATTAATCCCTAATTTTTATGCAAAAAATCAATGACTGGGTCGCCAAAATTTATATGTCAACAGCTGCCCCTCTTTGAAGGTGAGCTCGTAGAGGTTGCCTTCAAAAACAAATTGAGACCTAAATTTTGATCATGCACATGCACTGAGTGACTTTTTTTTTTTTTTGGAAAATGAATCCCATTTTGAAATGCAATTTATGTGATGCATGGAAATACTAATGTCAATGATAAAGGAACTTACCTGGAATTACTTACCTTCGAGGAGGGTAGAGTAACTCAAGATAGATTGGCGTTACATGTCTAGGACCCATACCATTCTACAGTTGCCCGGAATAGTAACATGGCTTCGCAAAGAGACTGCTTTCCTAGGACCCATACCATTCTACGGTCGCCCAGTATGGCATTGTTTGGTTGTGTCTAAGACCCCTATCATTCTACGGTCACCTAAACGAGGATTCATTTTCCAGGACCCATACCATTCTACGATCGCCTAAATAGGGAAATAGATGTTATCTAGGACCCGTACCATTCTACGGTCGCCTAAACATGGATTCACTTTCCAGGACCCGTACCATTCTACAGTCGCCTAAATAGGGAAATAGATGTTGTCTAGGACCCGTACCATTTTACGGTCGCCTAAACGAAGATTCACATTCCAAGACCCGTACCATTCTATAGTCACCTAAATAAGGAAATAGATGTTGTCTAGGACCCGTACCATTCTACAGTCGCCTAAATGGGGATTCACTTTCCAGGACCCATATCATTCTACAGTCACCTGAATAGGGAAATGGATGTTGTCTAGAACCCGTACCATTCTACGGTCGCCTAAATGGGGATTCATTTTCTAGGACCCGTACCATTCTACAGTCGCCTAAACGGGAAGTCACTTTTCAGGACTCGTACCTTTCTACGGTCGCCTGAAATGGGAAATGGATATTGTCTAGGACCTGTACCATTCTACGGTCGCCTAAATAGGAAGTTTCTTTCCAGGATCCGTACCTTTCTACGGTCGCCTGAATGGGGAAACTGCTTTTCCAGGACCTGTACCTTTCTACGGTCGCCTAGCATTGCAGTATAGATCATCTGACCAGGACTCAAACCATTCTTTGATCGCCTTAATCAGACTAAATCTAGAAAAAATCTTTGGGGGGCAACTCCATCGAGTGCCAGTGCTTGAAAAGGAATACATGTACAATGACAAGTATTTAAGGTATAGGTAGAGATATACTTACCTGGTGGCATCTCTGATCCTTAGAGATATGTCTCCCAAATTAATGAGGTGACTCTGGGTTACAGAAGCACACCATGCTATGAAGGGGAACTTCGGGCTACGGAAGCACGCCAATTTGATAGGGAGACTCTGGGCTACAGAAGCACGTCATGTCAATATAAAGGACACCAAGCTACGGATGCACGCTGGGTCAATATGAGGGACTCTGGGCTACGAAAGCACGCCAGGTCAAAATCAAGGACACTAGGCTATGAAAGCACGCCGGGTCGATGAAAGGGATCTAGGCTACGAAAGCACGCTAGGTAAATATAAAGGACATCGAGCTACGAAAGCACGCCGGGTCGATGAAAGGGACTCTGGGCTACGAAAGCACGCCAGGTCAATATAGAAGATAGCTTGACCAAGTCAAGTGTTGATGCACTTGAGAGAGAATACCTACACAATGACAAGTATTTAGAGTATGGGTAGAGATATACTTACCTAGTGATATCTCTGATTCTTGGGGATATGTCATATGGAATTTAGATATCCTATGGAGGTCTTTCACCTTCTGGTAGAAATAAATTTTGGAACATCAAGGATGGACCTTGAATGTTCGTGATGGTTCCTCATCTCCTAATATCATGAGGCATTCTAAAAGGAACTTGAATGTCAGGAGCTCTTAGGTCTTTGAGAAAACATTACATGTCAGACATGATTAGAGCAAAAGTGCATTCACCAAAGAAATAAGCAATTAATGCTATTCTGAAATGCGCACTTCAAAATCTACTGAAGTCTTTATCAATTCAATCGGGGTTCATGCATAATGACCTTTGCATCACCCAAACTAGAGAGAATTATCGTTCAAGACAATTTTCACTCATGACATGGATTTCTTAATAATACTAAATGAGAGACTTTCGGTTAGAAAAGACTTTCACTCACTCTCATTTAGAAGAGAATCACTCCATCTCACCATATCGACAGGGGTCCGAGTATTCTTGCAAGCGGTACGACCTTACCAATCTGAGAGGTCTTTAATAGGGACCATATTGTGGGCTTGGTCAACGGCTTAACAAATGGACTCTTTGAGTCAAGGCTATTGAAAGAACAACTTCACAATCATCTCCGAGTTTACAAGTCAAGAACCCTGCAAAATGAGAAAGAAATAATCTTGCTCGCACTTCTTCAAGCGATGCTTATAAACATATGAACCCCTACGTTAATTCAAGTGCCCTAATTTGAAGAGACTTTGTAAGAGACATAACATAGGCTGGGTTCATGGGTTGAGAAACGAAAGGATCATTAGGCTCAAAATATGTGTGAAGGGTCAAAGCTAATGATCATCTAGGCATTATCGCTGGTCTTCTCTTTCGCCAGGGATGCGCCATTGATCTTGACTCTTTGATTACTGCTCCATTGAGATATAACCTTTTGCAACTGATAGTCACCTATCATGACTCTTTCTTTTTCATTTTCATTGGCCTTGCTTCTACTAGGCACATCACTTTTTTCATGCCCCTAGTTTTCATGCATTTTTTTTTTCATTTCTTTTTCATGGGCATTGGCTTTGCTTTTACCAGGCTCATTGCTTTTTCATGCCCCCTTAGTTCTATTTTGATTTCAATTTTTTTGCACACAATGCATGTGTAAAGGAATTACACTTTGAATGACACTCGAATTGTCAAGGGTCTTCATCTGTCTATTGCCTTACCCCAGTGTGGAGGATGATCACCAACTAGGTTTAAAGAAATGAAATTGCAGGCTCAAATGGGCTATGCAAAGGGTATAAGTATGTAGGATAAATAAAGAAATGGTCTTCATCATCCTAAGGCACTTAAATTAACACATGAATTCAATGTAATAGAATGACTTGAAGATTGATACAAGTGAGAGCAAGAAAATTTCAATTCATTTTCCTCACCTCATGATGTCATTTTATCTCCCAGTTGCCCCGATGTTGGGTGATTCTTGACAGGGGTAATTCGGAAAGAATATCCATAAGTGTATGGGCTCAAAGGGTTAAGCAATGGATCACCTGTAGTGTTTGGGATAGAGAAATGAATTGCCTCTCATCATTTCGGTTGCCGTACCTTTTGCGAGAGAACTCTTTACCTTGTGTATATGAAACTTTCTACACTCATCTCACGAATGTATAAATAGGGGACTGTGTATAGGATAGGGCTTGCCTTTCATCATCCCGCCTCATCTCATTTAGTATGCTCAATCAATTCCACATCATTCATTAAATTAGTCCATCTTGATGTTCTTTAGTGGAATTGGTGGATAAAACATGTAAGAGTCATCATGCAAAATCCTTTTTTAAAAGAGCTCAACAGCTTTAGGCATGAAAAATTGTCAACTTCAAAACAAACAGTTTTCCACACTGCAAAATGGTTTTAAACATTCATTCAAGGATTCCTCTACAATGGGATTGCCTCAGCAGTTGATGTATTTGGATTGCCCCTATCATTCAAGACTGAAAATCCACTCTTGCCCCTGCACAAGAGAACGTGCATGAATATGATACTATGTAACATCAAAGTAAAAGCAAATGGAATATCCATTTTTGGCTTGGGTCAAGATTTATCTTAGTCAGGTCACTACCAAAATCTATCATGCCCCCAATCTATCACAATAATTTCTGAGAAATGTGTCCTTGACAATTAGGCCAATTGCAACCTAGTGTGCCTTTTTCAGATGCTTTATCATCAGACCGAAAAAGTAATGCTTTGAAACATGAACTAAATGAGTCAGAAAATTAAACAAGGCTAACCTAATGCATGCTTTTGGAAAAATGGCTTCAAAAATGATTTTTTTTATTCTCTTTTTTGGGAATTTTGGATGAGGAAGCATGAAAGAGCCCAGTCCTCAGAATTTCTCCATGGATGATATTTTCTTTTCACTGCTGGATATCGTCACCGGGCTGGTTTGGCATACCCCATCATGTCCTCAAAACTTGTAATTTTATTGATATTTATCAATCGAATTACATTTGTTAAATGATAAATGCAAAGCTCAATCCCTAAATGAAAAATGAAAAAGAATGAATTGAAAACATTCCCAAGAAAGCCATAAAAATTCTCACGCAGGGGAGTGTGCGAAAGCAATAAATGAGTCACTCTCGTGGGCTAGGGCCCATTTCTTCTGATGGTCCTTTGTCAACGGCGCCTATAAGGAGGTCATTGAAAAGGCTTGTGATTCCTTCCCGTGCATCATCTAGGTTTTCTGTCTTTGGAGGTGTCGGATCATCCATGCCTCCTCATCTATCACTTGGTTGCCCCAGGGTGTCCATCACCTCCACTTCATTTTGCATCATTCTAGGAAGGCCAAGAAACGTCTTGCGCCTCTTGGGGGCCAACGAGTTTTTCCTCCCTCACTCTTGCTCAGGTGGCAAGTTTTGCCTTTCTTGTCTCCGTCCTCCAGAATTTTCTTCACATCTTCCACAGTGCCCTAATCCAGCAGAATGGGACCTCCGAGGGGCTTCAATGGGGTTTTGAATACCCTGACCCCTTCTTCCAAGACTATATGGCATCATCTTGAAATCTCAAAAGTGAAAATGAACGGTATGATGGCTTTCCTTAGGGGTATAAGACAATACGAATGACAACATTGTCATGAACCGATGAAAATTGCAGCGAAGTAAGTGAATTGAGAGTTCAGACAACTTACTTTCGGCGGGAATGGATGTCGATCACATAAACACACGCATGAAGTGTGAGGCTCGATTTCTATCTAAATGGCTTAACAAAGTGGAGCTAAGAGGATAATCTGACCATTGCAATCTCGCATTAACGTGTCAAGTCCCCCTAACTCCGGCTCAGTCGAATGGAATGTCCAATAGTCACGCAGTCTCGTGGATATGGACAAACACATTTGACACCATGAAAACTTTTGGGGAAGAGAAGGTCAACCTCTACATAGCAGTCTCGCTTTGGAGGAAGTATCATTCTCAACACCATCCTAAAAATCCTATCGAAGCCTAGGTCCGGCCACAGGTTGTGTGTGCAATAGTGTAGTGCTAAAAGCAATAAAACATGCACAATAGTTTAAATGCAAACAACACTTCTAATCAGGGAAAAATAAATCATTCATCCCTACACCTTCCTGCAAGACAAGGATTAGCAAAGACTACTCCCCTTATACCTCCCATCTGCAAGAACATTTAACACCTTAGAAATGTTAGGGACGTACCTGGTGTCCTCGTTGCCAAACAAAATTATTTTTAAAAGAAAAAGAAAAATTGGCCTAAGTCCACTAAGTGTTTTAACACAAGTCCCCAGTGGAGTCGCCAAGCTGTCGCGACCTAAATTTCGGATTCACCACCTAGAGTTTAGGCTAATGGACTACTAAGTCTTTAAACATAGCTCGGGCTCTCCCAAGTCCATACAAATTTGTGACTTAAGGTTAAAATATTTAACATGCAAATGATTTTTATCTAGGAGTCGCCACTAATTAGTTTACGGTAGGTCGATTAGACACCTAAGTAAAATAATGGGAGAATTATTTTACTCCTACGAATTAGAGACTACGGATACGGGGACTTGGTTACACTAGATTTCTCTAATGCCCTTTCGGCACCATTCTTTTTATTTTCCAAAAATGTTTTTGTAGGTAGCTTAGATTTATTTTAACCTAAATTACTATCATGTCAAAAGGTGATCACATGGGTGCTCAACCATTATTAAACATTCAATAAATAAAATAAATTGCATCACACAAAGCAAACAATTTTTTTGGATTTTCTTGAAATTAGAATTTTTTTTATAAAAAATGCATTTTTAACTACATGACCTAATTTTACTAATAAATGAATTCTAATTAAATGAACCTATTATGCAAACTAATTAACATGCACCTAATATTTTTATATTTTTTTATTGAAATTCGGAATTAATAAAAACCCTAATTAAACTATCTAAAAAAAAAAAGAAAAAATTTCTAATTTATTTTAGGGATTAATTTGACTTAAACCCTATCCTATCTTAGAAAACTATTTTTTTTTAGAAAAAAAAATGAGATTATTAAAACGTGCAAAGATTATCTAAGCCCTTATCTATAATAAAAAAAATACTTAAATCCAATCCTAATCTATTCCAAAAATTATATAAACATGTAATCTAAAAATGCAATCCTATCATACTCTGATGCAATATTAAGATTTTTTTATTTTGATATTTTTTAGTGCTTTTCCAAGACAAGCAATTATCAAATAAACATCGAAATATTCAACAAATAGAGGATTTAAATAATCAAAAAAATAACTTGTTGTCTCACGGGTTAAATTAATGATTACTTTAACCCTAAACATCACAACATATAAAAAGGTTCAAAATAATTAAAAATCTGATCCGAAATCTTACGGATTAAATTAATAATTATAATGATTTAACAATTAAAATATTATCAAAATGCCCAAAAATTAATACAATTAAAAAATGATCCGACGTCTTACGGATCAAATTAATAATTACAATAATTTTGGACAAAAACCCTTGCGGTTAATGCCTAGAAAATTCATTAAATGAAAATCATCTCCCTGTGCAATAATATTGAAACTTTAAAAAATAAAAATAAATAAAGTAACATAAAATAAAGGAAAAATAAAAGTAAAAATAAAAATAAGCTACCCAATGGAGAGAGCGGCGGCGTCGACGGGGTAAGCTCGAGCCGGACCCGCAGCGGGATGGGCAAGTTGGTCGCAGGCGGTGGCGCGGCGAGCATCAGCAGACGAAGATGCTCAGGTGCTCGTGGCGGAGCTACAAGCACAAGCGTCGAGTGCTCGTGGCGGAGGTGCTCGAGCGGGGTGCTACGGTGTCGGTGGCGAAGTTCTGTTGTAGGTTAAGTGACGAGGAGGGAAGCAGCAATGGCGGCATCAAGATCGCGAGACAAGCGCCGAGTCGCGGATCAAGAGCGCCGGTGGCCGGCACGGCGGAGTAGGGGGGCTGCTAGCGGTCTGCGGGCGAGCAATGGAGGTGGCGTCGTCTTCATAGCTTCGGGCGAAGCGGCGACGCAAGCTCGGCGGCGGAGGAGGGTTCCGGCGGTAGGCGGGACGGCAGCCAGAGGCGCGGTGGCACGAGGGGACCGGTAGCGTAAAGGTGGTGAGTCCGGCGGTGCGGCCCAGGCGCGGTGTAGGCGCTGGAGGCGCAACGCAAGCGCGGGGGAGCAGCAACGGGCGTCGGTGATGGAGCTGCACGTCGCGGGCGAGTCCGGCTGGGCGGCGATGGCAGAGGCAGTACCAGCGCGGTAGCTAGCGCTGGCGCGGGACCGATGCAGACGGGAGACGCAAGCAACGGGTGCGAGTGAAGAAGACGCACATTGATTCTGTTTTGTTTTGTTTCTTTTCTTTTCTTTTTTCTCTCACCTCACGTCACTCACGTCTCCTCTCACTATCTCGCGTCTGCTCTCTCTTTCACTCTTTCTTTGCCTTTTTTTGACTTTTAAACCTAAAGAAAAACAAAGGAAAATGGGCTCAACGAAAGAGAGGAAAAATTTCTCGATTTCTTCTCTGAATTTTTTTTCAAATTCCCTCCCTACTCGCATCCGTACGGATTGACTTATTTTATAGTGATTCCAGACGGTTGCTTTCCATGGCAACTTTCGAGTTTCCATCTTCTATTGTATTAAATCAAGGCTGCAGATCAAAGCGTGATTCCACAATCAGCTCGATTTTGCTTAATTCCTTCCACTTTGTCGAAATTCTTGCCCTTAATTCACTTGATTTTTTAATTGCTTCTGCATTGATCAAAATCTGAATATTCATCAGAATTTCAAACTTCCATGCATAATCAATCAAATCAATTTTCCCATTTTTTTTTCCATTTTTTCATTCGATTTGTTTTGATGTATTTTTTTTAAGGGTTAAAATTAATCCCTAATTTTTATGCAAAAAAATCAATGACTAGGTCGCCAAAATTTAGGTGTCAACATAGCTCAAATAAAGATGATAAAATAATTAGTCCAATTAGGCCATTCAAATTACAAAATAGACAATCAATTAAGTAAATCAACAATGAAAATCATTCTAGGCCATCATCCATCATTTATAGCCCTCGTAAATTACAAGGATGATCCATACAAGCATAGAACATCATCCTAGGGTCGAGCTCTTGCCCCGATTGCATAAGACAATCTTGTTTCACCGAGCTCAAGATCAAGAAATTTACCTTAGTGAATCTTCACGTGAAGCCTAACCAAGCTAAAGTCACCACAAGCTGGGGGCTAGGACACACTTAAAGGAGCTTAGATTGAGTTAAGGATCATTAGACTACCTTAGATGAACGCTAAATTATCGTCAGGGATCAGATCAACTTCGAATTGCGCTTAGGAAAATCGGTGGAAGAGGTCGCCATTTTAAGGATCGTCGGTGGCTATTCAGTTGAGGTCCGACCACCACTTGGGACTAGTTGAGCAACATCGTTGGAAACTCCTAGAGGTTGTTAGGGTAAGTGGAATGTTGATTGAGTAACTAGGCACGCTGAAGGAACTTGCCGACGTAGAAACCGATACTTAAGCCGATCAGTTTGTCATGGCTAGATAGGAAGACATGGTGGTCCTCTAGTCAACGAATGGCTATAGACAGCTTTGGGAGGATGTGAGAATTATTGGATAGGGTGGCATGCTACCGATAGGGCTCCGGTGAGTGGCAAATGGTGCAACAAATAGAGGGAGTCCGGCGGCAGTTTGAGAGAGAGAGAGAGAGAGAGAGAGAGAGAGAGAGAGAGAAAGAAGAGAATAAACTAGATCTAAAAATGAAACCTCCTTTCGCATTTTAGAGGGAAAATGGCTTATATACTCCCTTGGAAGATCAATTCGTAGCCATTGGATATCAAATTCTAGCCCTTGGATTATCCAATGGCTACGAATTGATCTCTCTAGCTAACTAACTTGCTTAGAGGCTAAGCCCAATCAAGCCAGCTGATGAGCGGAGTTTGATCACCGGCATAGGAGCCGGTGATTCTCTCTAAGCTTTAGCCAAGCCAGACTGACAGTCCAACAGTTTTTTTGGTATCCCGAAGGTCAGCGATCACCTTCTTCAGCCTATCCTCGAAGTCCCTATGATCGGCATCCAGGCGAGTGATGATTGGAGGGTCTCTGATCAGGTGGATCTCCATCGCTGCTCCAAATCGGTCCAATCAGACCGGTCCTTTTGATTGCTTGAACTGTTAATCGCTGGTGATCCCTACCTCTGTGCCGCCTACCTCCGACCGGTTCCCAAGGTATTCCCCGACCTTGTTGTGGTCAAGGATTAGCTAGCCAGTCATCGGCAAGCTTCGGCGGCCTGCGCTTTCCCCGGCGGGCGTGAATACCGGTCCGATCGAATCGATTCTGGTTCAGTGCCAATCCAGCAGTTCGGCCATTTCTCGAAGGCAATCTTTGCTATGTAGATCTAATCCTTTAAGTCTGATCTAGTTCCGGCGAGTTACTCGGTCTCAAACCTTGTGAAGCTAGGCCAGATTAGCCGACCAAGACTAGGGTTCAATTTTAAGTAAAGACATGATGATTAGATGTTAGATGATAAATTTGGATGATGATTTACTATAATTGAGTGTTCTTGAATAATGAACTTGAATGATTGTAGTTGAATTTGCTTGAATCCGCAATTTGGTAATTATATGACTAATATATTGTTTTGACCAAAATGAGGTTCGAAATGACCTCATTTCAACTCGAGTCCATTTAGGTTTAGATAGTACATGTCTCAAGCTTCGAATTAATAGGTTGTACACGCCAATCGAGTGTCATTTGACCCTCGAAAAATACCTCTAAAGATGAGCGATTTTGCAGTAGTTCAAGAGGATTTTCAGTTCTGTTCTTATTTCAAAATGTGATTTTACTATTTTCTTGTAGCCTACTGTGATGATTTGTAGACAATCTTACCTTCATAAGCTTTGTTTGAAATTGTCTTGTGCATGTCCTGTAATTTTCTCGAGATTTTTGGATGTGTTTAACTAGACCAAATCCACTCAGATCTGAGTCTAGTCAGCACATTCGGTGTTGATCTCTGATTTTGTCATTTTTGTACCGATTTCTTTGTTGAGTTCTGGAGGAACTGTCTTTCATGAAATTTTTCTTATAATTGTGTGGATAACATCTTGTAAATTGCAAAGTAACTAGCTAGTTGATTTAAAAGGCATTCCTCTAGCCCTTCTTCCTTGTTCATAAAAACCATTTTCTAAAGAGCAAGAGTAGCTTTCATCCCCGAGGGTCACTATTTACTACGCTATTCTTCCCATTTCGAAAAGGGAGTCCCCAGACACACCACTCTAAGTAGCTCTTCTCGCCAAGCCAAGGAAAGAACACTTAGAGTAAGAGAGGGTGGCTTAGATAGCTTAGATCGAGACTTTTGGAGTTAAGAAGCGAGAATTGAAGAAAGGCTTTTTTTCGTACTTTCAAACCAAAGAAATGCAACATGAAAAGGATCTTTTTACATTACGCTTCAATAGGTTGAATAAGGAGGTGATCCAACCGCACCTTCCAGTATGGCTACCTTGTTACGACTTCACTCCAGTCACTAGCCCTGCCTTCAGCATACCCCTCCTTGCAGTTAAGGTAACGACTTCGGGGACAATAACAGATCCTTTTCCATAGCCGGGGCCCGCGAGCTTTTAAGTAAGGTAAATTCATTGTTTTTCGCTCATCTTTCATGAACAAACTTTCGGAGAGATGGCCGAGTGGTTGATGGCTCCGGTCTTGAAAATCAATATAGTTCGTTAGCGCTAATGAGCAAGAAGAGGCCCCTGACTATAGATAGGGCGCTAGCAACCTAAAAAGTTAGGGCTTTTTCAAGTGAGTAAACAGAATTCCATACTCGATCTCATGGATACATATCGAATTTTGTGGAAAGCCGTATTCGATGAAATTTGTATGTACATCAGGAAATGGAATAATCGGGAATCTCGAGTAATTGGCCGAACCGCTAAAGTAGCTAAAGTGGTGATAAATCCCGTCAGTAAAATACTGTAATTGAGCTAGAATCAACCAACCAAGATCTGAACACTAGCCCCATTTTGTAGACGGGTTGGGACCAGCCTTTCATTGCGGGGTGACGGAGGGATCGTACCATTCGAGCCTTTTTTTTCATGCTTTTCCGGAGGTCTAGAAAAAGCTACAATCAATAAGATTTTCCTAATCCTCCTTCCCTCGACTGCCTTTAGAGAAGAGGAGGGGATTTCAAAGAATGAAATTCAAGAGAGGTATGCGCGGAAACACATAAGAACTCTTGAATGGAAAAGGAAAATAGATGTTTCAATTTGTTACTTTTACTTGTTTTTTACTAAATTGAGTTGAGTGACTGAGCTGTATTGGGGTTCGAATTCTCTTTAATCTTATCTCGAGAATTTTTGGATGTGTTTAATCGGTCAAAATTACTTAGATCGAACATAGGACAGTTTGCCTTGTATTTGTCCGAATTCTGTTTTGGTAAAATTGAGTCCACAAATGAGCTTGTTTGACCTCAAATTTTTCATAAAAGTTGAAATATATGATGCATAAGTTCTAGTGATGCATACTTTGCAAAATCTTGACGTTAGCAAGTGAGTCAATTCCATGAGTTAAGATGAAAATGTGCTGCAGCATTACATAATTTAGATATGCATATCTATTTTGTCATTTTTTCTATGATTCATGCAATCACATTTTGGTTTTGAACCTTATCAAGAAATGTTCATTATTGCATGTTTTATATGTAGGACTTTTCGTAGGATTTTTGCATGTCTTGATGATGGCCGAAATCATGTCCGTTCTATGAAGTTAAAGTTGAAATGAAATCTTATCATATATGCATTTTGCCATGCTTGCTTATGTCTTTTAGAGACCAAATCTTGCAATAATGCCTTTTTAATACTTAAACTACATGTTACAAGATTTGAGTACATGCTCACGTCATTGCATTTGAGTGTCATTTTGCTTGTTAAATTTGTGTCGCAAGAGCGTATGTTCACCTAGAAACCCTCAAGCATTTCATCATGAATTTTGAGTCATCTCGTATTATCATCAAATTGTATGATATCTTCTCATGTTGACTTAGGGTTAGATGATCATCCTAATTTTTTGTCGCATCCAATTCTATGTCACATGCGATATTTTCATGCCATTTGTACATTACTTGAATGGTTTTGAGATTTATTAATGTATGTTTGTGTTCTGATTTTTAGTTACTAACATGCGCACCTTTAGAGATCTTGATCTTAAAGCACCTAATTGACCTAGTTTGGACTTGAACCCTTCTAGGAAGTCATATTACACACTTAGAAGTTTCCAATGCTGCTGATTTCATATAGATCACTCGTCGTTAGGGGCACTTTCCTTTTTTTCAAAAATAGACTAGAATTTGGACATGGGATCAAATTCGGACCCTTGTCTTCACCCCTATTTGGACGGACCTTTGATATTTCTGTTTCATTTTTTCTATTAGGATTCTATACTTGGCTTCTTAATGAAACTTGTGTGTCAACATGTTATCTATGTTGTGTGAAAATTTGGTGATTTTTATACTTTTTTTAATAGGACAAATCCTTATGATATTGGCTGAGTATCCATTTGTTTTGGCAATTTTCTGATATGCAATTGCTTGTTATCTGATTTTTGTAAAATCATGTGTAGCTCCATTAGGAAAACTTTCTTCACAAAAGTTGTTTTTTTTTCCTGTCGTACATGTTAGGGAATTTTTTCATAGCCAAATTGCCATCAGAAATTTCTCAATTTTGCTGTTTTTACATGCTTGCTCTAAAATTTCCTGAAATGAGCTTGATTGTGATTGTTTAGATAAACTCCTTGGGGTTAGTTTGTTCATGAACGTAGGTCAATCCATCTTCATAAAAGTTGCTTTAAATATCTTGATATTCATTATTAAATGATTTTCAACGAATTATCTTTTCAAATCAAATTTAAAAATGCTTTGATACATATGATATTTTCCCAAAAACAATTTATTAAGAAAATCTTCTCCGAAAAATCATCTTTTCAAATTAAATTTACAAATACATTGATACATGTGATATTTTCCCAAAAACAATTTATTAAGAAAATCTTCTCGAAAAGCTCGATTTGGTTTAAGGAAAAGTCATGGTTTTGACCATATTCAAAATGCTTGCGATCCTTGTGAGTGTATTTATGCAAGCCCCAAGCTAGCCTTGACAATTGAATATATTCCATAGCTAAGATATTCTCTAATCCGAAATATTTTCCAAATTTTTCTTAAATCCTAATTTAATAATTGTGAACGTCACGGTTTGATTGTATTCAAAATGTTTGTGACGCTTTGTGAATGCATTTATGTGAGCCCTGGACTAGCCTTGGCAATTGAATGTCTTTCATAGTCGAGACATCACTTAGTCTTAAAACCTTTTGTTAACAATTTCAAAAGATGTCTTTGTAACATCACATGTACCCTCATGCATATAATCATGCCATTCATTAGAAACGTCCGTGTTTGTGATTGACGCATGCCCTTGGTAATAAGTGACTCGTTGATGGTTCACTTTCTTGCTTGATTGGTTGAGAAACAAGGTCCGAAAGACCTGCAGGCATGTTTAATTCTTGCAATGCATGTGACTTTTATATGAATAGAAAGATTGATGCATGATATCGAGGGAAAATCCTAGGGATTACATAGATCGCTTGATTAGGAAACTTATAAGTGTTATTGTCCATATGCGAACACAATTGGTTAATAATGGATGTAAGTCATAAAATGAATTGGGTAGGTATCTTAGAGGGACCCACGCATGAAAGACAAAGGCCGATCCGGAGGCCCAAATCTTCTTTTTGCATTGAATTTCTTTAGAAAGATTTATTTTCGCATGATGCCGTGTTTTTTATTGTTTTGATGTGTATGCTTGTTTCTTTCTATTGTATGTACCTAGTTATATAATTTTCTAGCCTAGGTTTAGATTAGGATTCTGAAGATATAGAAGACATGAAGACGATGGAGGTCGATGTCCATTCCGACCATAATTATGTACTATTCATTGCCCCGATATATGTCTCGGGTTCTCATTGTCTGTTTAAAGCTCAACGAGTTGCATGTTCTCTTTTCCTCTTATCATTTTCGATTGTATTTCTCTTTTATATTTTCTAGGATTGCATGGTATATTTACTACTTTCCTTGATTCTTTATTTATTGTCTCATAAATTCAATTCTATTCATTGTTTTTTTTTCTTGTTTTCTAGAAATAGAATAGTATAAAAATGACCAACCACACATGATCACTTAGTTTAGAACTAACGATCCCGAAAATGTAAGAAAAAATGCATGGACACGTTAAGTAAACACAACATACTTTTAGGTACCAAAAGGGCGCTAATAAAAATATTGGCGTAATCCAAGTCCCTGGACCTTGATATCTAGTTGCGTAAGAATCGATGGAACACTCCCGACCCTCAATTAGGTTTCTAGTTGACCAAAAAAAAAACGAGTTTAGTGCTGACTCCCGTCTTACTTTTAGGTTGTCATAAACCACTAGAATGTATAAGTGAACCCATCGCACGAGGTACGAGTTTCGATGAAACTCATCATGGTTTAGCATACTCGATGTGGCAGTACCCGAAAGGATGAAATGATGTCATCTTTATGGGCAAAGTGTACTATCAAGAGAGCTACCATGGTAAAGGTACCCTTAAATCCGATATTCACATCCGACCTCCTCTCTCAAGGTGTGTCGTTTGTGTGAGTACGGGTCGTGACACTCTGCTGTTGCGTGGGGTACGAGTTTGGGAGAACTCGTGCCTTGTAAAGGGAACTGACAAAAGGTTTATCTGGGGGACGAGGAGATGACATCCTTCAAGTTGAAAACCGTGAAGAAACTTTCATGGTTAAGTACCCTTAAATCCAACTTTTTCCCCCTTCCTTTCTTGCGAGAGGGATCGAGGGCGACAAGATCAAGTCATGACACCCTTAACTCAAGTTTTTACCTTTAATGACACGTTGACTAAAAATCAAATGTCAATAGTTGCCCCTTTTTGAGAGAGAGTGTTACGCCTCGACCCTCAAACACATGACGTCCCTTTGTATCCTTTAGTCATTTAATTTTGATGTCCCAGGAGATGTTGCCAACTAATTCATTTTATCTTTCGATTATACCCAAGCGGAAACATAATTAACACCATCCAATCATTCGTATGAAGAAGGATAGCCTAGAACATATCAAAACACACTTTCATTTAGGGTCCATTCGTTTCACGGAAAATGGGCCATTTCTGGAAAATATTTTCCCAGAAGTCATTTTCCAGAAAAATGACAATATTTTCTAGTGTTCGGCTAAAACCTGAAAAATGTTTTGGAAAATAGTTTCCGGTGTTCGGTAAGGAAAATATTTTCCGCTCACTAGATTGGTGAGCGCAAGCATCAAGCTCGAGGCTTGCTAGATCGACGAGCTTGAGGTTCACTTGGTGACGGCCGACGACTAGCCAAAAAAGAAGAAGATGGGAAACAAAGAAAAGAAAAAGAAAAAAAAGAAAAAAAAGAAATTTAAAATAATTCGAATTTAAAAAAAAAAGATTATTCGAATTAAAAAAGAAAAAGAAAATTAAAAAATAATTCGAATAAAAAAAGAAAAGAAGAAGAAGAAAAGGGAGGAGAAAATGATGATTTGTAGAGGTGTGAGATAAGAGAGATCAAGTGAGGAAAATGTTTTTCACTTTTCAAAAGTGGAAAACATTTTCCCATAATGTAGAAGACTTTTTTCCTTTCATGGAAAACATTTTCCTCAAGGAATTCATTTTCCGCCAAACGAACACCGGAAAATCCGGAAAACGTTTTCCGGAAATTATTTTCCGCGAAACGAACGGAACCTTAATTTTTATATTACACATCGGTTTAAGTATCGAAAGCTCACATTTACATGTCCGTGGCACAGATTCATTTCAGTCCATCAAAAGGGGTTAAGGATTAGCCTAGCACACTATACTACAAGGTGACCTCAAAAAGTGGTGCCCCTTACGCATCTAATACGTGTCTAGGTTCTAGTACTAGGGCTTAGGCTTGGGATCCGATTCCGGATCCGGGTCCACCTCCAGGTCAGCGACAGCACCATTGAGCACATCCAAGACCATTAGGTCCCAAATAAGACCCCTAGGTCTCCGCTTGGGTGCCCATCAAAACCCCAGAGAGGGCCGACTAGCTCCTCCCTGACCCATACATACCAAGCCATGAACTTATGCGGTACCGGATTCATCAACCCCTCATCCACCCATATGGTGGTCACAGATTTCTCGTATCTAGTGTTAGTCCCCTCAACTGAATAGGAAGTCACCTCGGTATCCTAATTCATAGGCATCCCAAACATATGTGGCAGAAAGGGCTAGTCATGATGAGGGCCTGAAACCTTTAAACAATAATGAATGAGATATACTTAGTAAGTGAACACCTTAATCCTCGAGTAGAAAGGTACTTCGCATTAGAGACGCCCCAAACATGCAAATTAATTGTTGATGGCAAATCAATAGCAAAATCTTAGCTTTGCCTTAACTGTAATATGAGGGATCTAACCTTGAGCTAAATTCCTTGAGTCCTGACACAAGCATACAAGTCCACATACTTCTCAATTCATAGGCAAGATTAATCGAGCATGCACATGCCCTATAAGTCATTAAAATGACATTTAATTCACACACGCGTCTCATACCACTCATATAAATCCATGCCATGCATTTAGCACTCATGCTTTTTGTACATGTTTAGCGTCTCCAGAATCCCATGGCATCCCATACTATCAAGCTATTCTCGACACCATAATTCCACATTATTACGACCACTCTAAGCCACAACCGACACTCTTATTGGTGGTCTTCCTATGTAATCGGACATCGTCCTGCCCCATCAGACACGGTATCGTCTCGACCTCACTCGAATACGGTATTCCATTTAAGGAGCTTTATTTTGAAATTCATCCGCAAACAACATCCTGTTGATGTGAGGGCATTTGAAATCCATCGGGCATTGTCTCTCTTAATCATACGAGTATAGAGCCATTATGTGATTTACGAGTAAATCACCACTCGAGCCAATTTTTATCTTTCTCATTAGCCAATACTAGAGTATTTAGTGTTCACACGTTATACGCTAGTAATATTTGCATGAAAAATGTCATGAAAGAATTTTACGTGATCATCCATTAATTATTTATCTATCAAAATAATCATGTATCATCCTCATAACATATAATATCACACCATGAGTTCAATTATCAACTTAGCACATCACTTTTCAAAATAACATTTTACAAGCACTTATCCTCTATGAAAATAGGATACCATGAACACTTATCATTTTTAAAATGATAATTTCATAAGCTTTTAACACCTTTATAAATAGGATATAATAAGCACTTATCACTTTTAAAAATTAGAATTTAATAAGTACTCATCGCATTTTTGATAAGTTATCACATTTACTATTCACTATTCATGATAGGTTATCACTAGCACTTATCACTATTCATGAAAGTCTATCACTAGCACTTATCACCATTCATGATACCTTATCACATCCGCTTATCACTTTTTATGATAGCTTATCATATCCACTTATCACTTTTCATGATAACTTATCATTCTAATCCACTTATCACTTTTCATGATAGCTTATCATTCTAATCCACTTATCATCTAATCTAATTATTAAAAACCTTAATTAACCCTAATCTTAAGCATAATTACCACCCTAAACAGGGGTTAGGAAGTTACTTACGGCCTGGATCCAGCTTGATGGCGTGTGGCAGCGGTGACGCCTCACGGTGGGCGACAGCTTAGTAAGGCGTGAAGGACAGTTGACGGTGGATGGCAAAGGACGGCGAATGATGGTTTGGCAATGACTCAATAACGATGGCCCACAATACGTTGATGAACGGTAACGGCAATGGCTAGCAACAAAGTAGAGTTTCACGGCCAAGGAACGACGTGAGGCCGGCGCAAAGGCATGGGACTCACGACCTTGAGGCGCCGATGGTGAGGCAACTCAGCAAAGGTGAATGGCGGCACGACAAATGAAGGCGGCTTGGGCGACGATGGTGGACGACGGCAAGAAGAGAGTGAGTCGAGAGAGGGAGAGTGTAAGAGGGAGGGGGCTCGGCGGTGAGATTGAGAGATAGTGAGAGTGCCAAGAGATAGGGGGGAGAGAGAATGAGAGAAATATGAGAGAGAGTGAGCATAAGTGTCACGACCTACCCCTCGAGGGGATGGAGTAGGTTTAGGGGTATTGCTTAAAGGATGGACCTAAGGCCCATGATTAGGTGCAAACTCTCCCAAGCCCATATCTCGCGTGACATTGAGGTATTTTCAAGAATCTTGCAAAAATGAGTCGCCACTAGCCTATTGGGGTCGACTAGAAACCAAGTGAGGCATAGGAGTGTACCTCACTTCTTACACAACCAAATAATCTACGGTCGAGACTTAATTACACTAATTGACAACTTAGTGCCCTTTCAATACCTAATTTTGTTCATTTTAAAATAAAGGGTTTTTGTCAAGCGGTTTGGATTGATTTTACACCTATCCACTAACATATGAAGGGATCATGCGGGTGCACAATCATTAAAATAATAATTATAGCTACCAAGATCCTAATTGCAGTAAAATTGAACACGTGCAATTAAACATAATTAAATATGCAAATTAAGCACGTGATACGATCAATGTGAGCAAATAAATGCCTAATTACACTAAGAAGACAAGACATAGCAAGTCCTAACCAAACCCCACATTTTTTAATTTTTAATTTTTCTTTTTTTGGAAATATTTTTTTGCACGGGTAGGGTTGGTCGGTCCGACCCGACCCAAGTCTAACTTGGTCGGGCGGGACCCGCTCCTGGTCCGGCTCTATTAGGGGCGGGCCAATCAACCCGCACATAAGGACCAGGCCCGACCAACCATGGTCGGGCCGCATTTGATAGAGGGTTGGGCTCAACCAATGGGCCCAACACCCTTTTTCTTTTTCGGAAAAGGCCTCTCACGGAGCCCGAGCGAAAGAGGGCCGCCGGGCGATTTGTGATTTGGCCCCGCTCGCCCTCGACCCCCGCTCCGTAGCGGGGAAGGCGAGGCGCGCGACGTAGGCAGCTCCTCCGACGAGAGCCGCGATGGCGCTGCTTCCACTGGGCGAATGGGAGCGACCCTCGATGTCTGGAGTTGAGGGTCCCGATAGCTGCGACGAAGACGTCGGTGGAGGCCGGCATTCCGCCGGCCCGTGGCCCCTGCCCCGCGATTATCTAGTCACTACAGGGGAAGCGGCGACAGCGACCGGTGCGGGCAATGACTAACCAGAGCATGACACTCGTGCTTCGACCAGGTAGGGACGCGGCTCGACCTCCGGCTAGACCACAACGGTGCTTCGACGACCAAAAAAGGCTGAAGTCAAAGACGGCAAAGCAAGAATTCAGCTTGGCATTTGGATAAACAGGTGAGGGGCACTCGAGATTCGCAAGATCCTAGACCCAATCGGGACTCAAGGCGAGTCCAAGATCCATAGCAAACAACCAGCAAGCAACGACGACCTAAATGGGGACTTACGGAGACCGGAGCTCACTCGAAACGGGTGGAACAAGCTCCGGTCCGCTCGCTTCAAGCTATGCACACCCGAGATGTTTGGCAAAATGTTTACGGATTCCAGCGAGTTGGAGGCGGTTGGCGGCTCCAGCGGTGATCGGCGGCTCGGGAGGAGGGTCTCCTCTTCCTCTCGCTTCCTTCTTTGGTCTCTTCCCCTTCCCTTCCTCCCCTTATGCTCTCTCTCCCTCTCTGTTTTCTCTCTGTTTTGTTCTCTCCCCACCCCTATCCTCTCTCTCTCTTCTTTGCCTTTTTGCCCGTTTGGCTCGCTCGCGCGACCTCAACCGACCAACAAGCCCTTTGCCGGCCTCGCTTTGACTGCGCAGATCGCACCGCCCACCTGCCTGCCACACAATCCTACTGTCCGCTGTTGTAGCTCTTTTTTGCCCCTGGCGGCTCCTTTTTGCTTCGCTGGTTCCCCACGTAGCAGATGGCTGAAGGAGAAGACAAGCTCGGGCGCGGGCCAGGCCAAAAGGGGAAAAGGGGGCTGGACCGCACGAAGGAAAAAAAGGAAAAGAAAGCGGGTCAAGCCTAGCGTGAGGAAAGAAAAAAAAAAGGTGGGCGCGCGATGGGGGAAGGAAAAGGAAGGGGGCCGGCCGGGCTAAGGTCGATCAGCCTGACCAGGACCCCTAAGGCCCCTTTTTTTTTTTTTTTTTTTTTTTTTTTTAAATAATTTTTTATTTTTTATTATTTTTTTAAGTTTTACATGTGTTTGAAAATACAAATTAGGTGTTAACAGCTGCCCCTCTTTGAATGTAGCCTCGAAGAGGTTGCAATCAAAGACGGAAGACACCTAAATTATTTCGACGGTAGAGAGACCACAGGTGCATAGGCACATATCAAGTTGACGAAAATGACTCATAACTATGGAAGCGCGTCTTGTCAATAAGAAGAAGAAAGACCCCAAAGGCGAAGCACACCATGTCATGAGAAGTAAGAAAGACTCGGGCTACGAAGCACGCCGTGTCATAAGAAGAAAGAAAGATTCCAGCCTACAAAAGCACGATGTGTCAGAAGAAAGAGAAGGACTCGGGCTATAGAAGCACGTCGTGTCATAAGAAGAATGAGAGAGACTCCGGGCTATAAAAGCACGCCATGTCATAAGAAGAAAGAAAGACCAGACTCGAAGCACCGTGTCATAAGAAGAATGAAAGACCGGGCTACGAAGCACGACATGTCATAAGAATAAAGAGAATAACTCCGGGCTACAGAAACTTGCCGTGTCATAAGAAGAAAGAGAATAACTCCGAGCTACGTGCTCGCCGTGTCATAAGAAGAAAGAGAATGACTCAGGGCTACGAAACTCGCCGTGTCATAAGAAGAGAAAGAAAGACTCCGGGCTACAGAAGCACGACGTGTCATAAGAAGAAAGAAAGACCCCGGGCTACAGAAGTACGCCGTGTCATAAGGAGAAAGAGAAGGACTCTGGGTTATAGAAGCTCGCCATGTCACAAAAATAAAGAAAAGGACTCCGAGCTACAGAAGCTCATCATGTCATAAGAAGAAAGATAAGGACTCCGGGTTATAGAAGCTCGTTGTGTCATAAGAAGAAAGAGAAGGACTTTTTTTGGCTACGAAGCTCGCCGTGTCATAAGAAGAAAGAAAGACCCCCGAAAGCTACGTATACTGTTGTGTCATAAGGAGAAATAGAATGACTCCAGGCTACAGAAGCTTGCCATGTCATAAGAAGAAAGAGAATGACTTTGGGCCATAGAAGCTCGCCATGTCATAAGAAGAAAGAGAGAAATGAAGTCTCACCGTGTAACAATGGGTTTTGACCGAATTGAAAATACATGATTTGAGGAAAATCAATGAACATTTGTAGATGACATGGTTTAAGGTTGACCACAAACCTTTGGAGATGACATGGTTTAAGGTGACCACGAACCTTTGGAGATGACATGGTTTAAGGCTAACCATTAACCTTGACCATGAACCTTGTAGATGACATGGTTTGAGGCTGACCATGAACCTTTGGTTTTTAGGAAAGCACCCGCTAACCCTTTGAAAACCGCATGGCTTCACTAAGGAATCACGTCGAACTCAACTTGAGCAAATGTCATTAGAGACGTCATCAAGAGACGTATTGGCCTTATTGCAGCTTTAATTGAACAAGCTAATCAAGCTAAGTTCAACTGCTTTAAAAAACATTCGATGTCAATCAGCATCATGTGCGCAAAAGCTGTCATCTTGCTCGGGGACGTATGTTAATCATCAAATTCTTTGGGAGTCAAGTTCTTATCGTAACAGCTACAACTCGTGACAAAGGCTTATTAAGCATGCCAAACTAGAGCTTCTTAGTCGAAAGGTTTTCTCACATACTCTTGATAAAATTGTGGCACCCCCAAGAACGCCTCCGATCCGTTAGGTCGCACAGATTAGCTTACCTTTCATTTGTCCTAATAACATGTCACTCCGATACCAATGAAATTATAGCGGGTCCATAAGTCTTGGGGTTGAATTATTCAAATCGGTCCGGGGCAGTTCATATAACGGAAGCATATTTGATATCTCCTCATTTGTGGCATCCAAAGTTTTAGACAACCCTCGGATAGGTGACGATAACGAACTCGTGACTTTGTTTTTATTTTATAGGCATTAAATTGTATTTGTTCATTTGGTATAGTATTTCAATTTTATCCTTAGAACCAAAAGGATGGGATTTGATCTCGCATAAGGATTATATGCGCTAAAATTTAAAGAATTGAACTTGAGGATATTGAGCGGGCCGCAAGAATTTGGAATATATATACATATATATATATATATATATGTGTGTGTGTGTGTGTGTGTGTGTGTATACTTGTATATAAAACAATTTAAACTTTTTGTTATTTAGGTAAATTTGATAAAAATAAAATGCTAAGTTATATATATATAAAAAAAAAAAAGCGGATAAGGGCCTTATTTTATGGACTCTTGGGCCCAGGATTCGGGCCCAAGTAGGCCCAAGGACACCCCATGGGCGTCGCACGAAGCAAGGGGAGGGAGGGAAATTTGCATGCCCTCTCACACTTGTCTTCCTCCACAATTACACTTGTCCCTTGCCATTAGACACTTGTCCATCCTACATCCACTTAATCATTTTCTTTCATGCAAAAATAGAGTTAATTGATTAAACAAAAAGCAAGAAAAGGGGAGGATTTTCGGAAGTAAGAGAGAGAAGAGAGACCGAGAGAAATTGAGAGTGAGAGAAACCGAGAGAGAGAGGAAGGAGGAGGCCCGCGAGGAAGAAGGAAGGAGTTTGTCCGCCGTTCGTTGCCGTTTTTGCCTTTGTTTGTTGCTGATTTTTGCTTGAATCTAAGGCAAGTAGAGTCCTAAAACCTACCCTTTGCTTGCTGTAAAGTGTGTGTAGAAGATGATAAATCGTGGTTGTGGTAAGTGGTGCAATTTCGGAGCTTTGGGAGAGGTTTGTTGGTCTTGCATGCTGTTTCTGGAAAAATCAGCTTGACTGTTCACGAGTTTGGGGGTTGCATGCGACTTTTTATCTGGAATTTCACTTCCACCTCTTCATGAAAGTTATATATAACATCTCAAAGTATAACATACTAAAATTTGAGATAAAATGGTTGAGTTTTGAGGGTGAAACCCTCCCTCTACGAAAAGGCTAGATCTGAAACTGTTTCGTCGACCTCTTGGTGGTTTTGTGTGTTGCATGTCACTTTTTACTAATAATTTCACTTCGACTTCTTCACGAAAGTTGTAGAGAACATCCTGATGATTTACATACTCAAAATTTAGGTAAAACTAGTAAGTGTAGCCTGGTGAAATGATTTTCTTTTGAAGACGGTAGATCTGGAAGTATGGTACTGGACTCCCGAGACTTCGTGGACTAAATGGTGACTATCCTTTGAGAATCTCACCTGGATCCCTTAATGAAAGTTGTATTGAACCTCTTGAAGCAAAACATATCAAAATTTCAGAAGAAATGAAGAAAGATAAGTAGGCGAAACCTCGATATTTCGGAGATAGCTAAACTGGACAGTTCGGTACTAGAAACAGGAACTTCGAACGCCTATAGTAAATTATCTAGGCCGAATCTGGCCTAGATGTCTCATGAAAAATCTACCTTAGGGTCTCAACTATAACCTGGTAAAATTTCATAATTTTTGGAGGTCATTCGCGTATTTTAATCGAAATATTTCAAGAACTGCGTAATCTGATTTCGTTTTTCTTTGAGAAAACGGATCTGGAAAATATTACTTCGACCCAGTAAGACTCCGTGATTTTTATAAAATCATCTGGTCAAAATTTGATCATGTGTTCTCAACGAAAGTTGTATTTAATATTCTGAGGAATAACATACTGAAAAATTAGAAGAAATGAACATATATAAGTCGAAGAATCGAGTTTCTTTGAATGATGATAGTCTGGAAAAGATAAACCCGAAAAACAGGAAAGTAAACTGGTTTTAACTTTTAATCCGGAGCGAATTTGACTTCGGCTTCATCATGAAACTTGTAGATATAGATCTTAACTACAACGTGTCCAAATTTCAGAATTTTCTGAGCCCATTTGAGGGTTCAATTGAAGTTGTTTTCGAAACTGTGCATGGATCATGTTAAAAACCCTTTTTAGTGATATATACGGATCTGTACGTATTCTGTGAAGCCTTGTTTGATATGGTGTTCTTCACGAAATGTGTTTTCTTAGATCTTATCTATAATGTGTTAAATTTTCAGAATTAATTTCCATCGTTTACTAATTTTCCAGAATTGTTCATAAATAGCACGCATTCTGTTTAAGCTGAAAAACTGTTCTATTTTACAGGTTATTGATTTGCTATATAAATTGTGATACCTTGGATTCTCATTCGTGCAATGATGTGGTGACATTCATGCATATCATATGACATCAAAAGATTTATGAATTTTCATGAATTCAATGAAGTTTCTCAAAAAACCATTGCAGCAAATAATATTTCCCAAGGCATATTATATGATTTTAAAGGGGTTGTTGTCAAATCATTGGCATTGTTGCATCAAATGTGAAATTAAAAATGAAATGTATGGGAATATGCATTGTGGTGATGAGAAGGCCGTCGGAGGTGTGAGCCGACGATACCCCGGGGTGTCGGGATGCCGGAATGTGGGGGTGCATGGATGCCCGGTGGCCTAGTGGCGTAATTCAGGAGGGTCCTCGGGGAGTTTCGAGATGCCCGGTGGTATACGGTGCCGTAATTCCAGGCAGGGGGAATCTTGGTGGTATGTCGGTACGTGGTCCGGAAGCCGGAGGTTTGTGCAGGGGATTCCTCGTGATGCTAGTTGGGATGCGGATGCCGGAATGGGGGGCCGGATGCCCGGTTGTATTTTGAATACATGCCCGGAGGTTCCTCGCGATGCCTGGTTGATGCGAGCGATAAATTGTGGGATGCAAACATTGATCCTCGGAAAGAAAAACTCGATGAGATCCTCGTGAAAGATAAGAATTGAAAGTGAATCAGCGTGCATGGGTGTATGCATATGGCATGATGCATGATCTGCTTATGAAAATAAATTAATGCTATTTGATATTGAAAATACGATCATGAAGGCATGAATGGATCTCATGGTGATGTGCTTGATAGCATGGATGATATGAAACATGGTGGTATATGCACGGTGGCATGGTGAGATATGCATGGCTTGCATGGTGGTGTATGCATAGGCTATGGACATGCATGAATGCTTGGTGATGAATGCATGGTGGTATGTGCACATATGGCATGGTGATATATGCGTGGATGCTTGATGATGAGTGCATGATGGTATATGCACACATGGTATGATGACATATGCATGGCTGCAAGGTAAGTTATGCTTGAATGCATGAATGATATGTGCTTTGTTATGATGCCTTGATTGTTCGTTTGACGCATGAGTAGTTTGGTGGATCTTTTGCTGGTGGTTGTACTCACCCCTTTTAAGGACCAACATTTTAGAATAGATAAGATACCTCCGCCGCCACGCCACCGGTAGATGGATCAAGTGGTTGGATATGACCGCGAGGAGGATAGCAAAGGAAGGAACTTTTGAATGACACCGATCGATGGACATTAAGTATACGACTATTGGAGGAGATGTCTGTCATCTTTTGAAGTGTAGCCAAGTATAGAAAACTATGGCATTTTGATGTACCGATGAATGATGTCCATCTGGTTTAAGTAAATAAAAGTGTTTGGCTTTTACCTATAAATGTTTAGTTGGTGTGCATCGTTTTTGAATATAGGGAAGGGAGTTGTTGGATATGCTTCCGTTATATGAATTGCGCAAGGGACCGATAAAAAAAATGTAAACCCCGAGTTGTATGGACCCGCTGCAATTGAAATGGCATCGAGTGACATGTTATTAGGGAAAGTGAAAGGTAAGCGAACGTGGCGACCCAAACGGTTTGGGGGCCGTCGAGGGTGCCACACTCACCCTCGCTCAAACTAAATAATGCAATGCACACCAACCACACATCTTATAAATGATAGAGCCGAACCACTTTTATTTACACAACTTTGATGGATATCACGAGTCGGTACATCAAAAGGCCAAGGCTTCACTAAGCTCGGCTATAACCAAAAGTACCCGACTCTCGACGATCATGATCAACGATCCATCATCGGTGTCGGCCATCCAAAAAGTGTCTTCCATTACCCATCACAAGCATCATCACACCCTACCCGGTCCATCACCAGCGGCGGCAACATCCCCATCATTATCCCGTCGCGACGAACATGCACGAATAGGAACTCTTGTACCACGGGGCCATTAGGTAGACCCACGTCGTACATGACTAAGACTCGGACACAGATGAATACTAATCCACGGACACCTACACAAATGTGCTCCGAACAGGAGCACTCAACATCAACGGGAATGCCATAAAATGTGCCACGAGTGACGGGTAATAGAAGCATCTCTCAATCTGAAATGTTAGTCCCCAAAAAGGGGTGAGTACAACCACTCAGTAGTAAAGATCCATCAAACTACACGAGTGCAACAAGTAAGACAACCAAGGTATCATGAGTAATGTACATATCATTCATGCAATCAAGCATACATCACCATGCAGTCATGCATATATCTCCATGCAGTTATGCATTTATCTCCATGAGATCCATTTAATACTTTAATGATCACATCTTCAATGCCAAATAGTACCAACTCAAATCCATAGACAATTTATACACCAGGCCATATGCACACACATGCGCATGATTCGTTTCTCATTTTGATATTCATAAAGAATCTGGGGGACCAATCTTTGCATCCCTCCTAACTCTCACACCTAATCGGCATCGCGAGACTTCGGCACACACCTCCGGGCATCCGCCACACACACCTCTAGGCATCTCATACCCCAAATGGCATTATGAGGCCTCGGCACACACCTCCGAGCATCCGGCACACCTCCAGGCATCTTGTACCCCAGCGGCATCACGAGGCCTTCGGCACACACCTCCGGGCATCCGGCACACACCTCCGAGCATCCGGCACACACCTCCGGGCATCTCGTACCCCAAGCGGCATCACGAGGCCTCGGCACACGCCTCCGGGCATCCGACACACACCTCCGGGCATCTCGAAACTCTCGAGGACATCCGGCACACACCTCCGAGCATCCAGCACACACCTCTAGGCATCCCAACACTCCGGGGCATCGTCAACTTAGCCGTCCGACGGTGTCATCATTATCATTACACATGGATATATCTCACTTTGGAAAAATGCCATTTGATGTGATAATGCCAAAAGTTTCATTTAATTTATAAAATTTCATTAATTTTGATGTCATATGAAATGCATAAATGTCACCACGCATGCTAAATAGATAGCAACTCAGAATACCACATCTCATAGAGTAATTTATTTGTTCTTAAAATTAAAACGAATTTCGAACAAAACAGAATGCACTCCTTTAATTATAATTCTGGAAAAATTAGTAAACGATATTGATAAGTTCTAAAAATTTAACATGATGTAAACAAGACCTAGAGAAAGAGGTTTTATGAAGAACACCATGTCAAGAAACTTTCATATAAATCGCATAGGTCCATGCATCACAGCAAAAGAAATTCCAACACTACTTTTGCACAGTTTCAGTAATAATTTCGATTAAGTTCTTAAATGAACTCTGAAAATTCTGAGATTTTAATATGTTATATTTAAGACCTAGAGGTAAAATTCCCATGAAGAAATTGAAGTCGAATTCATTCTGGATTAAAAATTATAATTATTATAACTCTCCCTAACTCTCGTTTCAATGTCCAGATTTATCCCTTTCAAAGAAGAATCGTTTCCCCATTCAATACTTGTCAATTTATTCTCAAATTTTAGTATGTTACTTCTCAAGATGTCGCCTACAACTTTCATCAAGGACACGAAGTAAGATTTCAACTAGATAATTACCTACAATTCGCGGAATCACCAGAGGTCAAACTGTTTTCCATAGAACAGTTTACTAGCTTAAGGTACTACTCCCAAAATTTCGAAAATTCTAACATCTAGCTCATCCGAAATCTACTTCACACACAACCACAGCAAGCATCATGTAGATCAAGGGACTTCACTTGCCTTAAGTTCAATGAAATCAAGCAAGCAAAATGGTGACTTAAGGCTTCGGCGGGCTCAATCGACGGCGGAACTAGGCGGCGTCGACGGCAGCAATAGGCGCATGCACGGTGGGGTAGGTCTTCTTCCTCCCATCGCCGATGTACCCTCACAAATCTCTCTCGGTTTCACTCTCTCCCTCGACTTCACTCTCTCTCTCTCTCTCTCTCTCTCTCTCTCTCTCTCTCTTCATTTGGTTGCTTCATGGTTAGCAATCATTAGATTGTGCATGCAAGGACACTTGGCTCTAAGGAATAGACATGTGGCTTCATCAAGAGGACAAATGGAGAGGGGGCGGGGCTGCTCCATCCGGTTCCTCTCCCTCCCT
>CM029503.1:16039752-16052252 GCA_017140595.1 Eucalyptus curtisii
CAACTATAGTAGCACCATCTGCTAAAATTTGTCCTTTTAAATAACCTAATCACTTGAATCCTTTTTGTGGCATCTATAAATTATACGCCTATTAATAATAAATTTTTTGAATTTTTTTTAAGACTTTAATAGTTAATAATAGTAATGCAAGTATTCTTAATGTTTATATCCTATGCAATTTAGCGAAAATTATTTTTGCTAGGGATTAAAATTAATTCCTAATTTTATACATTAAATCCTAAGCAAAAAGGCGAAATTTAGGTCTCCAACATTGAGAAAGCATAGAGATCCTTTTTTTTATTTGATTACCCAAAATGACAAAAAAAGCAACACAATATTAAAGAATTTACTCAAAAAACCTAAACCTAATATCTCTCTTTTTCACTTTACCTCCGCCACCATCATGCTCTTGTCAACCCCACACCACACCTTTGGCGCTGCTCATTATCTGCTGCCATCACACGAGGCCACTGTCGTCATTGTCGAAAGCACTCTCTCACTCTGTCCCCTACTAGAAAGAGATAGCGAGGTCTAGTATGGTGGTTGTGGCCCCGGTTCTTGGGTCGTTTGGGTGGGCGACGGTGGTGGAGGGCAAGTCAAGAAATAAGAAAAGGGAAAAGAAGAAGAAAAGAATAAGATAGTTATATTCCGTTCAAAGATTCCTTATTTATTGTCAACCTCTCATTGATAAATGGGCAATGTTTTTTTTTTTTTTTTTTTTTGAGCAAGCTTGTAAGATCAGCAAATCCTAAATTTTGAGGCTCGAAGGAATATATTTTGGTAAATTTGTTTATTTACTCCCCTTTAACTTTGGCATGCATAATTAGTGTCCTCGATATTTTTTTTGAAGATTACGTGCTGACTGGCCATTTTATTTTTGAAAATAATTTTAATTTGAAAACGCTTTCCAATTTTCATTTTCCTTTTTCTTGACAACATGTATGGCTTGTGAAAAAAAAATATTAGAATAACTTGTATGAGCATCTATTTCATATACTTATTGACATCGACAACTTAATTAATATGGATTGACATAAATATTCATTTGTAGTGTAGATCATAATACATCCTTATCCAGCGAGGTATATGTGGCTATTTTCCTTCATTTGACCACCTTAGAACTTAGAAGTGATATTTCTATGAGATTTATATTTATTTCAACGCTTAAGGAGGATTTGGCCAGAAAATCCTTAAGGAAGAAAGGGGAGATTACATCCAACTACTAATTCCAAAAAAGATAACAATTAAATAAGTGCGCTTTCTATTTTGAAATAAGTGATAATAATTTAGAATTAGTTCTTTCGGTTCAAGCTTGGGTTGTTTCGATTATTTATTTATTTATTTATTTTGTAGTCTAATCTAATCTGATTTAATTTGATCTAGTACTGTATAGTTATTTGGTGCAAGTCCAGAGGCCTATGTGAAGTTTGACACATGGCCCCTCTTAAATTGACATATATTCCACTTTCATCTTTATATAATTTTTTCTTTTCATTTCTTTATAACATTATCTTCATCCTTTTTTCCTTTTGGCCACATATCAATTTATTTTTGGAAGACAAAAGAACCAACATAAACAAATAGTATGTAAAGATTCTATTTCATTTTCCGTAAATGTAATTTTTTAATTACATAAGCAAATGATCAAACCTAAATGAAGATAAATTAACAAAGTTTCGAATAAGTGTATTACCCACTCTTCTATTAAAATGCATGTCTAGTTAAATTGAAAAGTAACCTAAATTGGTCACCAAGCAAGCTTTCTTTATTTTATTTTTCTTGTTGCTTTTGACTAATAATAGTTCAAAATCAAGTAACTCCAAAAAAGAGTCAGTTTGATCATGACTGTTGACACTTGATTTCGCCGATCTAGTAAGTTGTCATTTATGAGAATACAAAAAATATATAATAGTAAAAAAAAAAACGGAATGGAGCCAGTTCGACCCCGCTCGTTTGGGTCGGGCTTTAGCCGTTTCCATTATTTTCTCTCCTCGGCCCATTTCTTTTATTTTGTTTTGGCCCAGTTCTTTTCCCTTTTCTTCACGCTCGCGGAGACGAGCGAGGAAGGACGCTCGTACAGCAGAGACAACATTGCAGCAGCGGCGGCGATCATCGAGCGAGAATTTTGGTCGGGAAGCGACCAACGGAGAGGACAGGGGCGTCTTCCTTGAGGAGAAGGAATCGCTGGTTGGTTGCTCTTTAAAGGAATCGTGGTCGTCGTCGTTGTCGTCAGTGCCGTCTTCCGATGATCTCAGGGCTTGACGGGGTCGAAAGATGTGAGATCACGGTTCATCCCGTTTTTGTGTATGGAATGAACCTGTTCTTCTATTTCCACTGTCACCATCTCGGGTAGGGGGCTCGGCGTTTTGGGTGTCGTATCTCCGTTAAGTCGCGGGCCGCATCTCGTGAATGCTCTTTGGTTGTTTAGTTTGAGTCGCTCTTTCGCAAGGATCTCGGCTTGGAGCTGGCCAGAGCCGCGGTTCACCTCGAACTCGACCTCTAGTCGTCGTCTCCGAGCTGGGTAGGGACTTCCTCGTTAGACGGTCACCCACACGACCCCCTTCAGCTCCGCTTGTTCCGCTTAAAGGACCACCCGGGCTTGGTTTCTCTGGTTCTTGAGTGTTCCATTTCCAACTGAGTTGATTTCTTTTGTGTTACGGGTCTAGATACGAGTTCAGGCCTTAGAACGGTCAGTAACTTCTCAACGCACTGCACACAATGTCTCTTGATTTAAAACATTTTGATGATCATTTCATTTTTAAATTGCAACATCCTTGTTCAATTGATTCATTTCAAGTTCAATTTTCTGTGGTCCGAGTATATGGCCGTTTGTCCCGCCCTTCTTTTTTCTCGTGTTCGACTCCTTGTTTTGCACATGTTTTGGCGTCACCTGTGTGATGCTTGCTAGATGGAGTGTACGGCGGGAATGTATATGATGAATCGATAGAATGATTGGTAGTCAATAGTGAAGTCCATTTGTTTGTGGCCCGAGATTTTGTTGCGTTGTTGGCAAATTATGAGTCTAGAGGTTCATGAGTTAGTGAGTAAAATTTAATGAGCTCTCAGTCACTAACTAAAAAACAACGGACACAAAAAGTTTACAGTATGTGCTAATATTAGTATGTGCTAATATTTCTATACCTAAGAATAATTTCTATTTAGAAATAGTTTTTTCCATTTTTATTAAGGGGAACAAAGAAGTAGACTTCCTTTTCAAAAAAAAAAAAAACAAAGAATAGACTTTCTTAATTTTTTGTTTTTGTTTCAAGTCTATTTCCTAACCATTTAGAATAGAAAAATTAACTAACGTTACCGTAGATGGACATGCCCCTAGTAAATAGGATGGGAGTGAGAGAAGGAGCCAAAAAGCGGGGAAGTTTCACGTTCTAGAGGTGTTTCTATGGGACGAGTTGAATGTGAAGAGTGCGAGCGTGAAGAATATAAAATTAAGGTATGGGCTCTACAATGATTAATGGGTTTAACATGGACTTGGTGTTGCTTTGGTGGAAGCCGGGCTGGTCATGAGTCTTCTTAATTTGGGCTTGGATTAAGTTAAACGAACATCGCCTTAATTAGAAGTCTTCGAAATCGAGCTTAGGAAGGTTAGAATCGTAGTGGGCTTGAGGATGGAATCAGTTGCGCTCTTTAGCCCATCTTGTCGGGGCCAAAATTCTGTCTTTATTTGGACTGGGCTGAAGGACCCAGTCCGAGTCAAGCATTTTCGGAATTATTAAAATATTAAAAATTAAAAATTTGCGGGAAATTCTTGGAAGTAGGTTTTCATGAAATTTTTAAGTTTTAGCATTAGATTTAGTTTTTTTTTTTTTGTTTAAGTAGTATACAAGTAGCTTAGTCCTAGCGGAGTATCCTTTTGAAAGAATTTAAACTTGGTTTGCATCAAGCTCATGGGGATCATGTCCTGGGACTTACAATTTAGCTATGTATATTCCTTGCCGTACTCGTATTGGATTTTCTTTTCGCTTTTACTTTAGAAATCTTTTCAATACTTGGGTGTTTACTTATCACACTGTCTTTCAATAAATTGGTTGTTTGTCGCTTTCCTACAATAGGTTAGGATTAGTTTAGAATTTGATGAAAATGAACCTTACAAAAACATTTGTATGATCATTTAGCAACTCGATGCATTTATTAAGACTATAATCAACAATCAAGACCATGTGACTTCTTAAGTAAAGACTTTCCAAGTTAGAGCGAAAGGGCGGTCATAGACATTAATGTAATCAAGTTCTCGACTCTAAAATCTAAGTTTGCGTAGAAATTAAGACAACATTCTCACATTTTGATTGGTTTCTAGCCGGCTCCAATAGGCCATAGGTTGTTAAGAACTAAAAAAATGAAAATCCAATGTTGCGAGATATAGGCTTAAGAAAGCCCACGCTTAATCAAGGATCGTTGGCCCAAATTAGGCAATTAGGCAATACCTCTAAGTCTATTTCTGCGGATGGAAGTGTAAGTTGCAACAATGACTACAAAAACCAGGCCAATCAAAGCATCATAGAGATAGTAGGTTTGCTTTTCACGCAATTCACAATCAGGCGCAATTTTTTTCCTTTTTCTTTGGGGTGGTCATCTTGTCAAGTGTAACTTTTCCTGCCTTTTGTTTTAATCAAAATCTTAATTATCAAGTGCATATGTTTCTTTTCTTTCCCCTTTTTCATCTATCAGATGCATATTTGAGATCAAAATTAACAAAACCCCAAAAATAGAGTTACTTTCCTTTAATTATGACCAAACAGAAAGGTCTAACCTTTCAAATTAGCTAAAGTTACCTTTGCAAGCTAATATATCCATCGATAAAACATTTGTTGAAGATCCATACTTCAAGTTTGACAAATGGCACCATAGACTTTAAGTAGGTCTTACTTTCTCTTGAAATTTATCACTTCTTTACGTTGGAATATTTAAATAATAAATCATGCATTCATGTTTAAACTTTTAAAATAATTGGTCGTAAGTCCCTTAAAATTTTACACTCTAGGCAAATCAGTTCCAATGCAATAGACACGTGGAAAAGGTACATGAAAACGGAACACAAAATTAAGATCGCAACACTATAAAGCAAATAAAGTTTAATAATCAATTGATAAAGGTAAAATTGAAACTTTTATGCAAAATTTGATCTCAAAATGACAGATTTAGGAATTAGGATGGAGTATTAGTTAATAATCTATTTTTTCCGAGTCCAAGTGAGAAATATTATCACGAGGTTCAAAAGATAGAGTACAAACAGAAATCTTCCCTTGATCAATTAGTTCCAGGTTATCATTGCACAAGTGCTAATGAACCCAACTCCATCTAGTCTTCAGCGATGAGGTTATTTTCGTGACGTCCCAGCCTTGTCACCGTCCTGATTCTTTTATCTTGTTAAGAAACACAGCGGAAGCATGAACAAATGAACTCCTCGGACAAACAACGGCTGGAAGATGGATACATCAAACAACTCATTACTTTATATTACAACAGTTCATTTACAAGCCCATTCTTTTTCTACGGGCACTTTTCCCTTTTACACCATACTACAAGTTTCCATATAGGCCGGTGGAAACTCTTATCTCCTCTAGCCTAATTGTAGCTTCCAAAGCGACGTGACGCTTTCTGCCTACAAGTTTAAAAAATAAGGAGTGAGTCCAAGACTCGTAAGTAAAAACCCCTAATTCTCTACTAGGATGACAACTCGTCATCAAATCTAACATGAATAGTCGTATTAAAATATCGATGGCAAGTTGATAGCAATATTACTCTTCACCTCGACTACACATATGTGTCCTTTGATGTAACTTCAATACATGTCCTGTCATGTGTGGGTTAAGACGAAAGATAATAAATTGGCTTGTGCAAGACATAATATGTGATCATTAAATGAAAAAATGAAGACCATCGTCACATAGCGTTGGCGCGATGCCTCGTTCGTGAGAACAGGATGCCCCCGAATTGAGCCCGGATGCCTCAAGTGAGCTAGCCTCGGGATGTCTCGGTTGAACCGAGATACCCTGTTGAGACATGCCTAACTTGAAGCTAAATGCCTTGGTTGAGCCATGATGCCCTGGTTGAGCCAGGATGTATGTTAATGAGCCTTTTATACATGCCGGTATGTTTATTACTACTTGACTTAGTGTGTTCATGGATAAACCAAATGTGAGCATTCATTGAAGTTACAACGAAGGGATACATATGTGTAGTTGAGGTGAAGCAAATATTACTATTAATCTACCATCGATATTTTAATACAAGTATTGTTCATGCTAGATTTGATGACGAGTTGTCATCCTAGTAGAGGATTAGGGGTTTTTACTTCGAGTCGTGACTCATTCCTTATCTTTCAAACTTGTAGGCGGGGAAAGCATCACGTCGGTTTTGGGTTGCGATCCGCTAAAGGAGATAAGAGTTTCCCTAACCTATGTGGAAACTTGTAGTATGGTGTAAAAGGAAAAAGTGCATGTAGGATAAAAGGGGGGCTTCTAAATGAACTATTGTAATATAAAGTAACGAGTTTCATTTGATGTATGTCTCAGTTTTCCAATCGTTGTTTATCTAGGGAGTTCGTTTGTTCACGCTTCCTGTGTATCTTAACAAGATAAAAAGAATTGGGACGACAATAAATCTAGGACGTCGAGAAAATAACCTTTGTTGCTGAAGACCCTGGAGATGGAGTTAGGGTCATTACAAGGTCATGGCTTACTCGACGATCCTCAAAGAAGATGGCTTGAAGCTGATTTCATACACGCAAATAAACTTGGAAGCACCTAGATATCATATAACTTTAATAGTTTAGAGAAATAATAAGTTTAGTAAAGTACAAGTACGATTGATGCAACATAAAAATTTGATGATAAAAATATGCACTATTATTACTTGATGTTGGACTTATTAGAGAATACGTGTTAAAAAGGAATAAACAATCATCCAATTCGCAGTCTACGATAAACCTACCATTTACATTTGCTAGCATTATGTATATGTCAGTATTAATGAATAAACTAATTCGTAAAATTTTAGATGTAAGAGTTTTTCTAACTTGAGCTATATTAATTATTATCATAATTTATTGTTTTAATTAATTGGTCTAATAAGATCAAATAAAATGTTTCTTAATTACTCTAATATGGGGCTGGTTAGTGTGGGCCGAGTTGAGCTTGGTCCATAATGCGAGACTTAACGAAAACCCTATAAATAGTACTCAAATATTTCCTCTAACCCCAACGCACATAATTATTCTCACATAAAGAGCGTTTACTATAAACTAAATGTGAGGAGCAATCTCATTGAGTCGATGATATAGATGACAATAGAGGATAAGTTATTAAGTTTGGATGGTTGCTATTTAGCATCAAGAACAATGGTCCAAATCAGGTGCGCAAATCTCTCTACTCAATTATATGCGTTCTTGTTTCTAGTTATGGAGATTTTAGATTGTGTTTTCACATATTACATTAAAAATATGCATTTCTTTTTAGTTAAATAAATTTTGTCCAACTAGAATGTGTTGAGGTTGGCATTACAAGATGACAAGCCATTATCTTTAGGGGTGTCCAAAAACCCGACCCGAACACTACCCAAACACGAACCGAATACGAAACAAATTGAGTATATGTTTCGAGTCTTAATATTGCTCGAGTAACGATTATAAAACAAGCAAACAAACATATTTGGGTCGTTAGGGTCGGAACATTGTTTGCCCCGAACACATTCGTGACATCCCGTTTTCAATTATGTCTTCTATTGAATAAATCGGGCATTTCATTAACGCGCCTATATGGCTGTTCTTAGAGCGATCACTCTCGAGATAACTAGACTAGCTGGGAAGCTATTAAGAACTTTAAGGCAAATAGACTTGAGAATTCGACTGGAATCGGCTTCTTGATCGTGCTTATCTTTAGAGGCCATTACGGCACAGTTAAAAATCGATTTGGGATCAGAGATAGGTCGGTTCGGCGAGGTGTGTGGCCGATTGTGGTTGACTCCACTAAATTGGGAAATTCTCATCGATCGACACTAATTTGATTTTACGTCGTTTTAGTACCTTGTGCCCGTAATTGAATCTTCGGGATTTTCACGACAATCGAGAGTCGCCATTGAGTCGAGTAGGTTCATAGTGGCTCGAAGAAAATCGACCATGGTCGTTTGCCCTAAAAAGTTCTGAAAATTACCCGGTAGTCTCGGTCACGCTAAAAACGCGCCAAATGGAAATTAACCGCCAATTCAAGTCCGATTTCAGAAATTGAAGTTTTTGTCATGTCACAATAAATTCTAGGAATAATGACTCGATCTCGAGAAGATTTTTCGACGCCCGACACTTTTTGGGAAAAGTCGTCGCATGGTCGTTTTTGTGCGAAACAATGGATTAGTTTTGACGGCAAAATTGGGAAGCATGATGGATTCTTGGGTGAGGAAAATTATCAATTGAGGCATTGAGATGTCAATTGATTTTATAGAAACCATTTGAGGTTGAATTGAAGAGAATTGAGTAGCCAATTGAAGCCAATGGAAGCAAACTTCGTAACCCCCCTTAGCCTAGCATTTTTGAACCAAAAGAGGTTGTGGGGTGTGTGTTGGTGGTTCAATGTGAGCCAAGAAGTTATGCTTGGCCTAGATTAAAACTTGAAGACCAAGTTTGGAAAATCAAGCCACAGGGCCCCTCCATTCCCCCTCACTCTTATCCTTCTCTCTCTCTCCTTCAACTCCACCGTCCACCTTTTCTCCCTCTCCCTCACCGTACGACGCCCGCGGCAACGAGAGAAGGAGACACGGGCCGAGCGGCCCGCCCGGACGCGAAGCCGCTCGCCGTCACCGTCGTGCCTCCACCTCGCCGTCAAGCCTCCTCTCCGCCTCCCTCACTCGTCCAGCCATCCTGCCGTGAGCTCCAACAGCCATCCGAGCAACCTCGCCCACCACCGGAGCTTCCTACTGCCGGTTTGTCCCGGTTTGGACCCGAGATCATTACCGCAACTCATCCCGATCCTTTGCCGCCATCAACCAACCCTTTTCCCTTCTATTTTGCAGCTAGATTAGAGGCGAGGAAAAGTGGGTTTCTAGTCATCTAGGCCCGCTTTTGGAGTGTTCGGGCCTCGGTTCTGAGCCCCTTTGGGTGTCGTTTCCGCACCGTCCCGTCGGTTTTTGAGTGGCTCGCGCGCGTTATTCCGGTGAGTTTAGCTCACTAATCATTGCTTAGTAGACTAATGATTCTTAAGGGTTGATTAGTGTTAATTAAGTAGGATTATGTGGTTAGATTATAGTAGATTAGTGATTATTAATTAATTGTGATGCATGTTAAGTAATTCGATTGTGCAATTAGCAAATAGACACGTGCTACTATTTATTGAATGCATCTCGGGATTTTTTCCCGACCTTCTCGGGCTTCAATTAGGCATTACCGGCCTAAATTGGATTTTTAGTATTTATTTATTAATTTTTCCGAAATTAATTTAATTATTTATTTATTTTTCGGAAATTAGGCGGGGATGCCGCGGCCGGAATTTCTTGCTGATTGTCGTGGTGTAGTCCGTTTATTTATTTGAGCTCTACCTTTGTCTTGAATTGAATTGTTTGTGATATTTCAAGAATTTATTCCAAATTGAATGGAAATTGAGTGATTGATTGGTAGATGGCCGGGTATATTTATTTAGCGCCAATAATGCTTTGGTGGGCTAAAGTAGAGAGAATTGTAAGAGTGGAATGGGAATACTCTTGCTAAGGCCAATTAGGTTCGATGTGATTGAACATACGTGGTTCGTGATTAGAAATATCAACGGCGAAAACAGCGCATTAAAGAACGCACGTAAAAATATGTCGCGTTGGCGAAAACGGCGCCGAGAGAAAGAATGTGCGTGACTTATGGACGGGCGTGGTTCGGTGATTAAAAATATCCTGGTGAAAACGACGCCTTAAAGAATGCACGTAAGCGTCTATTACATACATCACCTTGGCGAAAATGGCGCCCTAACGGCGCCTTAAAGAGGCGCACGGGGTTGGTGATGGTATGTCATTTGGTGGCAGCGCCCAAGAGAGTATATGTGATTTGGTGATTGGAAATGACCTAGATGGCCAGGCCGACATGTAATCGACTAGGTCGATTGATCGATGATTTGATCGATTGTTGTGAATTGATTGATTGTTTGATGTAATATATGAGGCATATGCGTATAACCTTGAATTGCGGGTTGTGATTGATGCGAGTAAGTCTTTGGCTCGTCTTTGTCTTAGCGGCGCTTGTGGCGTATTGGTTTTCTAATGAATCTTAGGGGTAGAACTCATTGGGCACGTAATCTCATTGGTTATTGAATAACCAATTGCGAGGCCCTTAGATGGCGGCGCCCGATACCTCCCCCTCCTCGGGCGAGTTTGGCATTCAGTGGATATCACCGAGAAAAAAGCTCACTTCCACATTCATCCTCATCCGAAAGGAGCTGGAGCACGTATTGATTGAGTCGACGGTGTGGGTTGATGTTAGCGGGCGACCCTAGTACCCCATGGTATAGGTCTTGGTATCACTACTATCATGATGGATGGAGAATGGTCCATCTGAAGAGAATATACCTTACCCCATCCTGGAGATAGCTTTTGGTGAGGGGACTGCGGACCTCGATGGTGGAGCGTAGATGATGCGAGAGATCCTGCACTTGGGGTGAGCCGACTTCTCAGGTATACACTGTAAGAGGATGAACATTTTGAGATAGAGGAAGGTGAGATCGTGGAACAAGAAGTGGAAGGTCCGGAGGAGGACGAGGAGTGTGGAAGGTCCGGAGGAGAACGAGGAGTGGGGAATAGCTGAGGAGGAGCCGATAGAGGATGAACTTGAAGAGGACGAGGAGCTGGAAGAGAAAACGAGCTTAGTGAAGAGGAATCGGAGGAGGATGACCTCGAGGAGGATCCTAATTACGATCCGAATGATAGTGAGATCCCATCCCGTTTTACAAACTTTGGGTTTTGATCGGATATATAGTAGATCGGACTTGTGAATAGTATTGTATTATACTATGGCACAAATTTTTGTATAAAAGTGTGGTTATGTGTTTTCATGTTGTGAAAATTATGGCCTACTTTTTATCCCATTATTTTATTGTCTAGGGATTTATAACTGCTTCCATGTGCTAGTTAAAATGAAAGAGTTGGCGATACATAGTCTTGGGATATCGCATTATAAATTCGATCAGCGGAAGAGGATGTATGCGTGCCCAGGGGATCGGCGTGACCAGTGCGACTCAGAACACGTTCCCTCACCCAAACATGTTCTCCTCCTCCCTCTCGGAAGACCACCCAACCACCTTGCCTTCTCCCAACGGCTAGCCTTCTAGCGCCTCGACCACCCCAAACTTGCCCTCCAAAGCTCCGGCATGAATAGCGTTGTTGAGGTCCCCGGCCGGCCAATGTCATCTTCTTCGAGTTTGGGTCCGTCGCCACCCTGCCGACGAGGTCACCCTCGCCGGGTACTGCCCGTCCTCGGCGACCTCAAGCCCCGCTGCGGGAGGGTCCTACCCGCAGCCGGTTCCAACGCGCCGCGAGTTCCGTGTGATCTTACGAGAGGGAGGTAAAGGGGAGGCGACCTTGATTTTCGATGTCCTGCTTTGTATAATAAGAGTGCGAATTGTGGAGATTCTCGTTCCGGTGTCTTGGATTGAGGGAAAAAGATATGATTTTGCTTTTATATAGATGATGACTGTTGAGGATGATTCATATGAGCTTCTTGCTCTGTAACTGGATTGGGTAAGAAATTTGACTCCATGATGATACACTCTCAGGATAATGAGCAATTTTCGTGAAATAAACATGAGTGATACTGTGAATGGACGTTGATACTGATGAAATAGCATTGATTCGATGTTTGCACTTGTTCAATCTCAGATAACAATATGCTAGTGACACCTAAAATGATACAACTTGGGAGAGAAAATGCGCATGAACTTGTCTAATATATAAAGTTTGCAGTTACCTTTTCACATTGTAGATGCAGAGTTTCTCTTGATTCTGCATCACGAGATTATAATGTTGTCGATGTCGAAGTCTCGATCTTCACAATTCATTCGTAAACCAGAAGAGAAAATGTAGAGAACGAGGTGAGAGCTGGGCAAAATCAGCATCCTCCGCCATGCCCGCATGGTAATTCATTAAGAAGAAGCTCCAATCCAGAACTTGGCACTGTCCAATGCTAAGACATGCAAGAGAGGCTCCCATATAAGCTCCAGTCGCATTCGACTTGATAACTCATCAGTAGTGCTCGAACAACTGTTACCTTCGTCTGCCAAATTAGTTAATGTCGCAAACGCTTTTTTGGCTGCAATGGCTTCTGATCTTGGTTGCTTTGCTACATTTACACCCTCGTTATTTAGTTGGTTTCTCCTTATACTTTCACAAAACAGCTCAATCTTCTCTCCATTAATACAATATCCTTTATGCAAACTGTGCAACCGGCGGCATGTTAATAGGACTGATTTCACACGACCCCAGCCACTGGTTGTGTGCAACGAGCTTCGTTAACTGATGTA
>CM029503.1:16069752-16118384 GCA_017140595.1 Eucalyptus curtisii
AACCAAACATGTACTACTTTACTGATAACGAGCAAAATACTGATGCTAATAGCAAAAATACTAATAATCTTGATCAAGCTGACGAAGTGACTTCATACGTTATTCACAACAATCAGATTTTCGTCGAGACATAATAAAAGGCTCTATGCGTGCTCAAAGACGTAAAACAGTTATTTGTGAATTGTTTCAAGCAAATGTGCATTCTCCTCTTTTTTTGGACAGAATAGGCAAACCCTTTTTCTTTTGATATCTCCGGGATAATAAAATTCATTTTGAAAAAAATGACGTATAAAAAAACAACAGAATTAAGAATTTCGGATTATACCGAGGAAAAGAAAAAGAAAATGAGAAAAAAAAGAGGAAGACAAAAGAGAAGAATACAAAAGACAAGAGAAAGCACGAATAGAAATAGCACAAACCTGATCGAGTTTTATTTGCTCGCAATAAAGAGGATTCCTATTAGTAACCCAATCTTTTCTTAGAAAATATATTCTATTCCTTCAGTGATAATAGGTAAAAATATAGCCCGTATGTTATTATTTCCATTTCCCGAGTGGTCTGAGGACTTAAAAGATTGGAATAGAGAAATGCATGTTAAATGCACCTATAATGGTGTTCAATTATCAGAAACCGAATTTCCAAAAAATTGGTTGACAGACGGTATTCAGATAAAGATCCTATTTCCTTTTTACCTTAAACCTTGGCACAGATCTAAGGTGCCACCCCCCTGCAGAAAGATCCGCTGAGAAATAAAGAGCAAAAAAACGATTTTTGTTTTTTAACAGTTTGGGGAATGGAAACTGAAGTTCCTTTTGGTTCTCCCAGAAAACAACGTTCATTTTTTGAATTGTTTTTTAAAGAACTCAGAAAAAAAATTATCAAATTACAAAAGAATCCTTTTTTAGTTATACAGGTTTTAAAAAGAAAAATAAAATCTTTTTTAAACCTTTCCAAAAGAAAGAAAAAAAAAATCGGTCATGAAAACCATTCTATTTTAAAAGGAATAAAAAAAGAACTTTCCAAAAGAAACCCAATTCAATTATTTGGATTAAGAAAAAAATAGATGAATTGAGTGAACTAAAAAAGAAAAAATGGGGTAATCAGCAATGGGATGATTAATGAATCGTCCATTCTAAATTCGATTTATGACTGATAGATTCTTCATTGACAGAAAAAAATGAAAGACCTGGATGATAGAACCAAAACAATCAGGAATCAAATAGAAAAAAATTACAAAAGATAAGAAAAAGGATTTTTAACTGCGGAAATCAATATAAATATTAGTTCTAATAAAATGTTATCCTACTAAACTATTAGCATCAATAAAAAGATTTGGCAGAAATTAAAGAAATTCAAAAGAATAAATGTTCGATTAATCCGTAAATCATATTCTTTTTTCAAATTTGTAATTGGAAAGGATATACATAGATATACTTATTCGTAATTAATAGTCCGAGGATCACTACACAACTTTTTTTGATAATTCAACAAAAATGATCGATAAATCCATTTACAATAATGAAACAAATAAAGAAAAAATAGCTAAAACTAATAAAAATACAACTCGTTTTATTAAAAATACAATTCGTTTTATTTGGACTAAAAAAATCAATTTCTGATATTAGTAATCAAAATTCAAAGATTTTATTATCCTACTTCTCACAAGCATATGTATTTTACCAATTATATCAAACGCAATTTGTAAATTTGTATAAGTTAAGATATGTCCTTCAATATCACGGAACATCTTTTTCTTAAAAATGAAATAAAGGATTATTTTGAAACACAAGGAATTTTTTATCCTGAATTAAAACATAAAAATATTTTGAATTCGGAAATGATTCAATGGAAAAACTGGTTAAGGGTTCATTATCAATATGATTTATCTCCGATTAGATGGTATCGATTAGTACTTACACAAATGGCGAAATAGATTCAATCAAACACGTATAGTGCAAAATAAAGATTTAAACAAAAGGCATTCAGATGAAAAAGATCGATTAATATTAACTAATTTCTGTGTAAATTAAATGATTTTGAATTCAATTCATTATCAAATTCAAAATATAACCTTCAAAAAAGACTATGGATATGAGCTTTTCTCATATAAATCAATTAATTATGAAAAATATAGCGATTCACATATTTATGTATCACCATTACGTTTAAATAATAAACAAGAGATCTCTTATAATTACAACAAGATATATAAAAAAGGTAAATTAATTAATATGCCAGGAGGTATTATCCCTATTAATTTCTAAAACCTACAAGGAAAGGGGCCAATGAGATGAAACCATGAAGTAAGTGAAGCAAAAGCTTACAAAGAGTTAAGGTGGGCTTCACTGGCCTAATGGGCCCCCTTAGGCCACTGATGAATCTTGGGCCGCCCATGGTGGGTGTGAGGCCCATTGGGCCTATTTCGTGAGCTTGGGTCCACATGGCTTGTAACGACCCCCACCCATTCTGTGTCATGAGTTAAAGTGAGGGTTATTTTTCACGATATCCCAAGACGTTGGCCGACCGTACTTTCTTAATGTTTCTTCGACTTATATACACGTGGGTTACCAATACCCAATCACAAAACATCACAACAAGTTAGTATAAAACACACATACAACCATATATTTACATATATATGGCAATTATTGGTAATTTTACGTACATGCCTTATTTATCATATAAGCCCATTTACTCGGGCTAGTCATGCACTAGCTAGTACAAACACGCTAGCTCCTGTGGTATCTTTGATCTCCTCTAACGAGATTCTACCAAAATTGATATCCCTACGGACCGATTACCAAATTAGCCTTCTACATTGCCATCGGGTGGAGTATCACTCTCGGACCCTAGTAGACCATCAAAGTCTCAGGGGGACCGACGAAACCACTTTCCACCCATTTATGAGGGACAAGCTGGTCTAATCCTTCATCCACCCAAATGGTTATACACCATTCGATAAGTCTTATTAATGCTTACAAATATATAGTAATTTCACACATTCTTATCTACAGGAATGCCAAAACTTTTTAGGAGGTACAGCCATCCTACAAATTTGAAAAAAAAAAAAAAACAATGAATGAATATAACATAGTAAGTAAACCTATAAAAATCAGAGTAAGATGATGCATCACCCTTCAACAAGCAAATAACTTATTCCGACAATTGTCGATGACAAATCAATGGGAAAATTGAAGCCATAATTTAGTAGAACATAAGGGATCCTCAAAACTACTAAATGCAAGCATATATCAAAGATTCATTACATATGAGTAACTCATGCACATGAGATTCATTTATTAATGATCGAAATCCGTTGACCCTTCCGAAATCCATTAGGCATCCAAAATCCATCGGGCATTGTTGTCGAAATCCATCAGTCAACGGTACAATCAAAATTCATCGATTCTTCGTAAATCCATCGGCATTGTTAAGAAATTTATCGGTGAACAGCATAATTTAGTCCCTCGTAGGCGACATTAATATCACAAGCCGGTTTACCTTAGCCTTTAGGTCAATGCTCGAAGGCGTCTTACATCGTGAAGTGAGTGAAATGTCTTACCGGTTCAATTGACATTTGATTTTTAGTTGATCGTCATTAAAAGGTAAAAAATTGATAATTGAGTTTTTGATCGCGACAAAGCCCCATTTCTCGGCCAAAAAGTGTCGTTTTCATTTCATTTTATTTTTTTGCATTGTTATTTTTAAGCAATTTCTAATTCATTTGCAAGAAAACCTAAAAAGTCAAACAATTGACTTTCGAGTTAACTTTTTGGTCAACCCTTTGACCAAAAGTCAACCAATCAATCCCGAGTCAAAATCGCATTTTTACCAAAAAAAAAAAATTCCGTTTAGCTTAATTTCACTTTTGTTAAATCAATTTCTTGAAAATTCAAAGATTTGTCAAAAAAATCAACTTTTTAGTTGGTCAAACTTTTGACCAAAAAATGGAAAAAATAAAAAATACACAAATATATTTCTTTTAAAGTCAATTTGACTTTTGTGTCGAAAAATTTCATACAACTGGATTAAGAACCTTGATTTCTAATTTTTTTTAGTTTTACATTCTAAATCGACCAAAAATAAAAATTACTTTTATTTTAGTTATAATTAGGTGTAATTCTCTCTTCGAGCTATTTTAGATCCGCATGCATTCAATTTCGCTATTTACTGAGTCAAAATGCAAAGTGCCGTTTTTGAGCCCTAATTGTGGGACCAAAAATTGATTTTTCATAACTTGTGAACGGACAATTGTTTCTTACTCATTTCTATAAAATAAGTTCAAATTCAAAAATTGATTTTGAGAAATTTAAACCAGAACTTATCAATTTGAAGAATTTTATCCTCTCAAGCATAAGAAAATCAAGCAATTAAGTTTCAATCGACAAAAGTCGAATTGACCCATTTATGGTTATGGTTTAATTTCAAAATTTTAGGTTCAATTTCAATATTAGGCCTAGATTCATTTTTGACATAAGCCGAGTGTGCTTCAATTCAAGGTTAATTTGAATCGATAAGTGATCTTACACATGGGTAGTTCATTAGATAAGGCAATTGTGACATTAATTGAATTGAATTTTAGTTCTTTTGCAATTTTGCCCATTGAATTGCAAGTTTTACCATTTTAGCCTTTTAGGCCTAATTTAAAGCACCCATGGTTTTGACTCGTTACTTTTCGCGATAATCATTCAATTATGTCAATAAAATACCTATAGATCATGTTCCTAAGATTTGATTCGCTTAATTGTACCTTAATTGGTCAATTTTTTTCTTAAATATGGTAAAATTCATTTTCAATTTGGTTCCATAGGGACCAAATTATGTGAATTTTGGAACCACGAGGTTCTAAGTGGGCGGAAATGACAAGAACCGAACCAAATTTGTTCAAGAACCGATCAAAAGCGAGAATCGGACCAATCGGTGATCAGCCTGATCGTCGCTAGTGAGGATGGCCGGTTCACCTCTTGTCCGGCGGTTCTGGGCTTGTGGCTATTGGTTCTAGAATCCTCACAATGTCAATTTCATTTATGCACCCTCCAATTTCCCAAAATTTTGCATATTGGTCCTCGGATTTCATAAAAATTGCATTTTGATCCCTAATTGAGCATTTTGACGCAATTCTTGATTTTGACTCGTTTTCTAAAAATCAAATCCACTAGATCAATTACCCGACACCTCTAGATCATATTGGAGCCTTCAAAATCAATTTTTGACCGTTGGATCAAAATTTCGATCGTTGAACCGATAAACGAAATTGGATGGTTTTGGGGGTAATATATAAGCTCATTTCCCTCCATTTTTGAGGAGGGCTCATTTGCACGAATTTACAAAGAAAAATCTCCAACATACTCTCCCTCCATCTCTCTCTCTCTCTCTCTCTCTCTCTCTCTCTCTCTCATCCCTCCATCTCACGCGTTTTCGATCGCGGTGATGCACCCACGCCGGCAACCTTGCCGTCATCAATCAGCCTCCATACAAAGAGCCTTGACTCCGCTGGTGCTCATGGTTTGAAGAACAAGCCACCGGATCTTCATCGGCGGCTTTGGAGATCGATTCAATCGACCAATTTATTTCTAAGATTAAGCCGACGATCCAACCGATTTGCGAAAGTGATTTTTGCTGTTTAAATCTGGTTCGTGGAGGTTTGAACGTGTTCCAGTGATTTGATTCAATCCATTGCGATCAAAGTTGACAAAAACACATCAAAAGGTAACGATCTCGATCTCGAACCCCGTGAAGTGAGACCGGATTAACCGGTTAGAGCTAGGGTTCAATTTTAGGTTAATATACTATATTTAGATGTTTGATCGATGGATTTTAATGTTGATTTACTGTGCTTGAGTGTCATTGATTGATTTTGAATAATTGAACTTGATTTAGCCTTAATCTGCATTTTCGCGGTTCTGTGATAGGCTTACTATTTTGGCCAAAATGAGGTCTGAAACTACCTTATTTGAGTTTGAGTCCTTCTAGACTTTGATAGTACACATTACTAGCTTTGAATCGATAGGTCGCATGCCCTGATCAAGTGTCGTTTGACCTTCAAAAAACACCTCCAAAAGATGAGCGATTGTGCAGTAGTTTAGGTTAATTTTCAACTTCGCTCTTGTTCCGCCTTCTTCAACCCTTTTATTTTTGTGCAATTTCTTGTGTTGATTCTTGGAGGAACTTCTCCTTTATTAAAGTTGATTACTATTTGTCTTAAGAATATTTATATTTTTTTTTGGAATTTTTAGACATGATTATTAGGTTAAACCAAGTTCAGATTTGAACTCAGTCACTCTATGTTGATTCCTGATTTTGTCATTTTGTACTGATTTCTATGTTGAGTTCTAGAGGAATTTTCCTTCATGAAAAATTGCTTTTAATAGTGTAGAGCATGTTTTGTAATTTTTTTCATGATTTTTGGATTAGTTTAACTAGGTCAAAATTGCCTAGATCTGAACATAGGACAGTTTGCCCTGCACTATTCCGAATTGTGATTTGGTGAAATTGAGTCAATAAATGAGTTTTTTGATTTTAAATCCTTCATGAAAGTTGAAATAGATGTTGTATGTGTTTAATTGATGCATGTTTTGCAAAGTCTTGATATTGACAAGTGAGTCAATTTCATGAATTAAGGTGAAAATGAGCTATAGCAATACATAGTTTAGTATGCATCTTTGTCTTGCTATTTTTGCTATGACTCATGCGATCACATTTATGTTTTTCAAACTCCTAACAACAAATGTTCATCATTGCATGCTTTGTATGTAGGATTTTTTGTAGGATTTTTACATATCTTGATATGACTGAAATCATGCCTGTTCTGTGAAATTGATGCTGAAAAACGAAAGCTTACTGTATATGTATCTTGCCATGCTTATTTGAGTCATTTAAAGTCCAAATTTTATGATCATGCCTTCTTAACAATCAAATCACATGTTACAAGGTTTGCATATATGTTTAAGTCATATCATTAGGAATCTTAAATCATTTTATAAAGTCATTTAATTTGTAAGGACATTTTATATGCCGACCTGGGATTAAATAATTACCTAAACTTTCCATCGCATCTGATTATAGGTCTCATATGATTTCTTCATACTCATTTGTACATTATTTGAATGATTTTGAGGTTTTCTTTATGCATGGTTGTGTTCTGATTTTTAGTTACTAACATGCACACCTTTAGAGATCTCGATTTTGAGGTACCTAATTGACCTAGTTTGGACTCAAGCTATTCTAGGAAGTCAAAATACACACTTAGAAGTTTCTAATGCCACTAATTTCACACAGATTACTCATCGCTTGGACCACTTTCCATTTTTTTTAAAAACTAGATCAAAATCTGCACACGGGATCAAATTCGGACTCCTATTCAAACCCTTGTTTGGACAAACTTTTGATATTTTTGTTCCATTTTTTTCTATTAGGATTATATACTTGCCTCTTAATGAAACTTATTTTTTCATCATGTTGGCTATGTTGTGTGTAAATTTGGTGATTTTTAGACTTGTTTTGATAGGATAAATCGTTGCAAGATATTGACTGAGTATCCTGTTGTTTTAACAATTTTCTAACCTGTTGTTACTTGTTGTCTTATTTTTGTAAAATCATGTGTAGCTTGTTTAGGAAAAACTTTTACACAAAAGTTGTTCGTTATTATGTCATGCATATTAGGAAATTTTTCCATGGCTATATTGTCAATAGGCATTATTCAATTTTGTTGACTTGACATGTTTGGTCTGAAATTTCTTGATATGAACCTTTGGTTATGTTTGTTTAGTTATACTTTCTAGGTTAGCTTGTGCATGAAATTAGGTCATGTCATCTTCATGAAAGTTGTTATAAATGCTTTAATATTTATTGTTAAATGTTCTTAAAATTCTACACGGAAGTGAACGTCGAACAAGTAATATAATGGAGAGATAAAGTATCGCCTCACGAGATCGATGATTAATAAACTAATTAAATACTAAAATAGATTAATTCTAAAATTTATCTAATAGATCAAAATATAATTGAGAATAAATTAAAAAAACAAAATTTGTAAACTAAATGCAGTAAATCAATCAGATAAATATGTTAGAGCATCCGATTTCACCATAACCACTATATATGAATTCCAGATAGCGTTGTGAGTACAAGAACGATATCAAACATGTGATAGCGGAATTTCCTAACCTATTTACTATCCTATCTCTAGGTATAATAAACCTACTCAGTTTATTAATCCACTATATCTCTATGTGAATTAAAATAAACATAAGTGCATTAAAAACTATTCATGAATATTCCCGGTTTACAATGAGTCTTTTGATCACCTTATCACCGAAAGCTACGTTTAAATAATGCTGTATATTTATCAACGTTTAATTCATGATTATATATTATAATGAGCAATTGCATATTATCACCTCTCGGTCTCAAACATGCACATCGGATCATTCAAGTGGCACAAGCCTACTCAAAAGCATTATGCACAATAATATATAACTCACATGAATGAAATCAATTGCAAACCATGAAAATCATGAAATTCACACCATCATGATTAGGTTACATCGTAGCCCTAACAAAGAAAATTAGAACATAGTAGACTAAAAAATATAAATATAAATCAAACTCAGCATCTTGAATCAAAGAACGAGAATTCTCGTCATCACTTTCTGCCTTTCCTTCAAAATACTTGAAAAACTCTCAAAACAATGAAAACGATCTAACAAAAACCTAGCAAATAACCCCAAAAACTAGCTGCTCTCTCCTCGCTCTCCTATTTATAGGATATATCCAAGATCCTTATCTACAAGCAATTGCGCACAAAATCAGGGAGTAAATTAGAGGATTTTGATTTGATATCTATCTCCCACGGCCGCTGATTTAAATTCCCGAGTTTCTCCATTCTTTTCCTTATTTTCTCCATATCTCATTATTCTGCATAAATAAGGAAAATTCAAATAATCAGAAAGAAATCCAAATATTTTCTCATAGATATTGCATTAATTGTTGCCTAAATAGGTAAAATAACTCTATTTTTATAGAGTTATCATTAAACAATTAGCTTTTCCAAAATTGTGTCTTTAAAAAAATACTTTAGTACACGTGATGTTACCCGAAAACAATTTCTAAGAAATTCTTTTTCTAAAGCTCGATTTTGGCTTAAGGAAAAAGTCGTGGTTTTGACCATGTTCAAAATGCCTGCAACGCTTGCGAGTGCATTTATGCAAGCCCCTAGCTAGCCTTGCCAATTGAATGCCTCCATAGTCTAGATATTTCTTAATCCTAAATATTTTCAAACCTCTTTAAAACTCTATTTCAAATTGTGAAAAGTCAAGGTTTGAATTGTATTCAAAATAAATGCGATGTTTGTGAGTGCATTAATGCGAACCCAAGTTGGGTCTTGGCAACTGAAAACCTTTCATAACCGAGACATTACTTTATCTCAAAAATTTTTATGTGGATGATTTCGAAAGATGTCTTTGAAATATCACATATACCCCCCATGCAAACAATTACATCATACATTTAGAAGTGCCCGTGTTTGTGATTGGTGCATGCCCTTGTAATAAATGACTCGTCGACGGTTCACTTTCTTGCTTGATTGGTTGGGAAATAAGGTCCAAAAGACTTGTATGCATGTTTAATTTTTGTAATGCATGTGACTTTTAGATATATGATAAGGTCGCATGCATGATATCGAGGAAAATCCCGAGATCACATAAATCGCTTGGTTATGAGACTTATAATTGTCATGTAAGAATACAATTGGTTGATAATGATTATAAGTCACAAAAAAAAAGGATTTGAGTAGGTGTCTTAGTGACCCACGCATGAAAGACAAAGGCCGATCTCGTAGCCCAAATATTCTTCTTGCATTAAAATTCTTTGAAAGATTGATTTTAGCATGATGTCATGGTTTTTATTGTTTTGATGAGTATGCTTGTTTATTTCAATTGTATGTACCTAGTTATATAGTTCTTAGACTAGTATTAGATTAGGATCTGAAGATGGAGAAAACATGAAGATGGTGGTCGATGTCCATTCCGACCATAATCCTATACTATTCATTTCCTTGACATATGTCTCTGGTTCCTTTTGTTGTATAAAGCCCGTGAGTTGCAGGTCATCTTTTCCTTTTTCAATTGTGTTTCTCTTTTATATTTTCTAAGTTGCGTGATAGATTTACAGCTTTCTTTGATTGTTTACTTACTACTTCGCAATTTTCAATTCAATTGGGTGCTTCCTTTTCATTTTCTTTAGAAATAGAATAGCATGAAAACGACCAACCATGCATGATCGCTTAATTTAGGACTAACGATCTCGAAAATATAAGAAGAAATGCATGGAAACGTTAGGTAAACACAACCTATTGTTTAGGTACCGAAATGGCGCTAATAAAAAAATTGGGTAACCCAAGTTCTCGGACCTAGAGATCTAGTTGCGTAGGAACCAAGGGAACACTTCCCGACCCTTGATTGGGTTTTAGTCAACCCCAAAATGAGACTAATAGTCACTTCCGTCTTATTTTTAAGTTGTCATAAACAACTAGATCATATAAATGAACCCGTCGTGCAGGTACGTAGTTTCAATGAAACTCACCATGGTTTAGCATAGTCGGTGTGGGAGTACTCCAAACGATGAAGTGATACCATCCTTATGGGTGAAGTGTACTATTGAGAGGGCTACCAAGTGGTAAAGGTACCCTTAAATCCAATATTCATATCCGACCTATTCTCCCGCGAGGTGTGTTGCCCGTGTGGGTATGATCGTGACACTCCACTATCACGTGGGGTACGAGGCTAGAGAGCCAAGATCTCGTGGAGGAACTCACGAGGCTTCGAATGAAGACGATGGTGGCTTTGGAACGCAAGCCATGAGGGAACTCTCATGATCGATTACCCCTAAACTTGACATTTCCCTTTCTTTCCTCATGATGGAGGATCGAGGGCAACAAGATTTGGGTCGCGACAATCCCAAATCATTAAACATGCCGAGCTTGATGGAGATTCGCGCTTGGTTTGATTCATATGATACACCGATTTAGTACCAAACTTGGCTGAGAAAACGATACACCTCAATATCGCCCCAAGACCAAGAAATGACCAATCTGTCGTGGTCTTATGTTTGTCAAAAGCCGACGAAGCCCTTATTCAAAACTCAAGTCATTGACATACATTTTTCAAAATTGTTTAAAATTTTTATAAAACAACATTGAGCTTTCTTTAAAGCACTTTGCAAAATAGTTGGGAACAAAGTAAAGTTAAAACATAATGAAACAATGATCAGGCCACTTTAAAAGTCAAGCCAAAGCACAACAATCAGCATAAGAACTAGGCCACTTCAAATTCCAAAAGCTAAAGGTCAAGCCAAAGTACAACACCAGTCCAAAACTAACTCAAGCAAACATAAATTAAACCTGAGTCAAGAGCAATAAATTAAACACGGACTCCTTATAAGCTTGGACCAGCATAACACAACGTCTAACCAAACTCTAGTAAGTTTACTTACTACTTAAGCATACGGCCTTGAGTCGGTGATGACGACAAGAATGGTGGCAAGGGCAACGGCAAGAACTTCTAGGGAAGCGCTGAACTATGAGAGTAAGAAAAGGGTGGCCGGTGATGGGAAGGGGAAAGAGAGGAAGGTGGCTTTGGTGTGGTGTGGTGGAGTTAATGGGCTCTACCCATTTATAGGAGTCCCAAAGAATGGTCTGAACGGCCATAAGTGAAGGTAGCTTAGGTGGAAAGCACGAGATTGATGTGGCCAATTTCTTATAGGTCCACCTAGCCCTTAATTAATGAACCGACACACTTTGTCTATCTCCCCCCCCCCAATAAAGGCATTATAGGTCTCTAATAGCCGACATTATTCAATCTCAAATAAACCTATCAAGAGGCATTTATGAAGGGATTACTTGGTCTTGAAGCCTCAGTTAGGGGTAGGGTTAGAGTTGAGTAGATTGGGACACCTCAAGAGAGCAATTAAGGGCCCAGAGGCCCAGCTGGCATGATTCACACCTTCACGGATAAGAAAAACACTTTTGACCGATTTCCGAAATTAATATCATTGCCCTATCAAATGAGCTCAAACAATTATGAAATTTTAAGATGTTGTAAAGAAGATCTTGATTAACATTTTCATGGAATAAATTGTGGTGAATCATTAGGCCTCCGTCTCTATCATTTCACCTCAGAAAAATCTGAAATTTTAGTATGTTATAGGTCAAGATGTTTGGAACAATTTTCATGGGGAAGTTTCTTCCAAATTCCCAACACAAAAGCTTTGTAAAATTGACAAACAATAAAGGTCTAGTAATTTTCAAAAAATCAAAGGTGGTAAATTCTAGTTGGAAAGAGGAGTGTCCCACTTGGTCTAAGTGACAACGATCGTTCTAATGTTTGGACAACCTTATCTTCCATGTCTCTAACTAGAGAAATCTATTACCTAAGCACTTAGGGACATCTCATCTTGGTATTGAATAACCAGGAAAGCCAAATGCACTTACTCGCACTTCCATCTTGTCAAAGAAGGCTTGACTTGCTTTTGCTTCTTCCAATCGATCCGTAGCCCCATTTTCGGGCTCCTCAAGATCTCTTTTCACACTTATTTATGGTTATAATTAGGCTAGGCTACTTAGGGACACATATTCCTTAGTAGCCCACCTTTCATTTAATGCATTTACATGTGTTCACATATGTTCACACTTGTTTTCTAAGAAACTTAGACTAGTCCAAAGCCTAGGTGTCTCTTCATTAATGGTTCCAACTCCAAGCTTAATAGGTAAGGCCCCAACGTGCCAAGTGTCCACGCCCCCTTTTCGTTACCCTATGTGACGGAGGTTTTAAATGTAACTTCGAAATATCTCGATTTTGGAGACCTTGTCATCGGAGGACTAATCGGAAGTTTGATCCTGATCAACTATCTTATTTGGCCCAAGGTTCGCACAAAGTCAAGCCCAAATGGAGCCAAACACAATGGGCTCGATCGACCAAATGGAGCTGAGGCTCCCGCTTTTATCGAGAAAAGGGCTTGTGGTTGGTTTGGGCTTGAGCCTTGGCCCAATCGATCGGTTCATAAGCCGATCCATGGTAGTTCCTCTTAACTAGCAACGAATCGAAGATAACTATTAATAACAAGTACCTTTGCCTAGAATTGATGATCTATTTGACCAACTACAAGGAAGTTCGGTCTTTTCAAAATTGATTTAAGATCCGAATACCATCAATTAAGAATTAAGAAAGAAGACATTCCTAAGACTGCATTTAGACTCACGTTGGACATTATGAGTTCCTGAATTGTCACCCGTTTTGGATCGACGCACGTACTCCAGCCATGATTCATGGATTTGATGAATGAAGATATTTGTTTCTACTTGATCAGTTTGTAATACGTCTTCATTGATGATATCTGATATATTCTAAAGGACTCGAAGAGCATGAGCAACACTCGAGGATAAGCGTTGCAGACCCTTAGAGACCATAAGTTATATGGCAAGTTCGGTAAGTGGTAAAGCAGACGTGGTTGGACCAGACATAATATTTTTGGGACACGTGGTGTGGGAGGAGGAATTGCAAGGTGGGACCGACCAAAATTGAAATGGTGATAAATTGACCAAGACCAACAACACCACCGAAATACTTAAATTTCTTAGGATTGGCGAGGCTATTATCGAAGATTTATAGAAGGATTCTCGCAGCTTGCTAGACCATTAACAAAATTATTTGGAAAGAACGTGAAATTGAGTGGAATGGAGATTGTGAAAGAAGTTTTCAGGAGCTGAAAAGAAGGGCGACTACGGCTCCAGTCCGACTATACCATCTCGGGTCGATGGATTTACGGTGTATGTTGATGCGTCTCACAAAGGACTGGATGTGTTTTGGATGCAACATGGTAAGGTCATACCTATGCATCCAGACACTGAAACCTCATGAGTCAATTACCCAACCTGGGTGATTTAGAATTGGCAGCTTTAGTTTTTGCCTTGAAAATATGGAGACATTATCTGTGGCACCCCTCGATGGCCCCGATCCGTTAGGGTCACCATAGTTCGCTCACCTTCACTTTTCCTACTAACATGTCACTCGATACCATTTCAATTGCGGCGGAGTCCATACAACTCCGGGGGTTTGTTTTTTTTTTTGATCGGTCCCTTGCGCTATTCATATAACGGAAGGCCATATCCAACAACTCCCTTCCCTTATATTCATAAAACGATGCACACTAACTAAACATTTATAGGTAAAAAGCCGAACACTTTTATTTACTTAAAACCGAGATGGGCATCATTCATCGGTACATCAAAATGCCATGGTTTTCTATACTTGGCTATACTTTAAAGATGACCCACATCTCCTCCAACGAGTCCTATACTTAAAGTCCATCGATCGGTGTCGGCGTCCAAAAGTTCCGCTTCCTTTGCTATCCTCCTCCTCCTCCTCGCGGTCATATCCAACCACTTGATCCATCATCGAGTGGCAGGCGAGGTATCTTATCTATTATAATCCCCAAAAGCACATATCGTCCATGCATCCAATTGGCGGTGAGTACGGCCACTCGTGCGGTAGCAAAGATCCACCAAACTACTTTTCAATGCATCAAAATGAGAACAATCAAGGCATCATACAAAGCACATATCGTCCATGCATTCAAGTATAACTTACATTGCAGCCATGCTTATATCATCATGCCATATGTGCATATACCACCATGTACTCATCATCAAGCATTCATGCATATATCACCATGCCATACGTGCGTATACCACTACGCACGCATCATCAAGCATTCATGCATATCCATGCCATATGTGCATATACCACCCATACACTCATTATCGTATTCATGCATATATCACCATGCCATATGTGCACATACCACTACGCACTCATCATCAAGCATTCATGCATATCCATGCCATATGTGCATATACCACCACACTCATCATCAAGCATTCATGCATACCCATGCCATATGTGCATATACCACCATGCGATCATGCATATCTCACCATGCCATCGTGCATATACCACCATGATTCATATCATCCATGCTATCAAGCATACATCACCATGAGATCCATTCATGCCTTCATGATGGCATTTTCAATATCAAATAAAGCATCAATTTATTTTCATAAGCCGATCATGCATCATGCCATATGCATACACCCATGCACGTGATTCATTTTCAATTCTTATCTTTCTGAGGATCTCATCAGTTTTTTTTTCCAGGGATCAATGTTTGCATCCCACAATTTATGCCGCACCCAACCAGGCATCGTGAGGAACCTCGGGCATGTATTCAAAAATACAAGCTGGGCATCCAGGCCCCCACATTCCGGCATCTCGCATCCCAACTAAAGATCACGAGGCATCCCCTGGTCACAACCTGGGCACCGGAATTACTACCGACATACCACCAGATTCCCCCTCTGGAATTACGTGCCGTATACCACCGGGCATCTCGAAACTCCGGAGGACCGAATTACGCCTTTAGACCATAGGGCATCCACCCCTGACATTCCGGCATCCCCACACCCCGGGCATCGTCCCAGCCACACCTCCAATGGCCTTCTCATCACCACAATGCATATTCCCATGCATCTCATTTCAATTTTACATTTGATGCAACAATGCTGATGATTTGACAGCCCCCTTTAAAATCATATAATATGCCTTGGGAAAAAGTATCATTTGATGCAATGGTTTTGAAAACTTCATTAAGTTCATGAAAATCCATCAATCCTTTGATGTCATACGAAATGTATGGATGTCGTCCATGTCATTGCACGAGTAACAATCCAGGATATCATGATTTACATAATAAATCCAATAAACAGTAAATAAAACAATTTCCAGCTTAAACAGAATGCGTACTATTCATGAAAAATTCTAGAAAATTAGCAAATGATGAAATAAATTTGCACTAATGCACAATGTAGATAAGATCTAAGAAAACACATTTCGTGAATAAATTACATCAACAAGGCTTCAACAGAATTTGACAGGTCCATGCATCACCGAAAAAAGGATTTTAACATCATCCATGCACAGTTTTGAAAACAATTTGATTAACTCTTAAATAAACTCCAGAAAATTATGAAAATTTTGATTGTCACGTCTATTTATGGCTTGGGGTACAAGTTTCATGAAGAAATCGTAGTTCAATTGATTTTCTGGATTAAAAGATAAAATCGATTTACTTTTCCCATTCTCGGTACCGCTTTTCCGATTCACCCGTGTTGAAGAAAATCGTTTCCTTGTAATATCAAATCATTTACTTCCGAAATTTGCAGGATGCTGTCTTCAATATTAACCACAACTTTAATTAAGGACATATCATTAAATTTAACCAAAGACTTTTATAAAATCCTGAAATCACACTTAGCTGAAGCAGCGTTTTTCCTTAAGATCCAGTTTCTTCAAAAGACAATTGTATTTCACCACTTATTTTCGTTCATTTCTCTAAATTTTTGGTATGTTCACTCATGAAGTATACTACAACTTTATTAAGAGATAAAAGTGAGATTTCAACAGTTACTTTACAGACCACGAAACCACTGAAGGTCATCACCACGACGAATCTTAGATCTAGTCTCTCCAAAGGAAAATCGTTTCACCAAGAAATACTTGTTCGTTTTATCTCAAATTTTAGTATTTTATTCTTAGCGATGTATACAACTTTCATGAAGAGGTCAAGTGGAATTTCAACTAAAAAGTCACATGCAACACACGAAATCACCAAGAGGTCAACAAAACAGTTTCCAGATCTAATGTTTTCGTAGAAAAAGGGTTTCATCCTCAATAATTGTCCATTTTGTCTCAAATTGTAGTATGTTATACTTCAAGATGTTCTCTACAACTTTCATGAAGAGGTCGAAGCAATATTCAACTAAAGTCACATGCAACACACAAACTCGCGAACGGTCGGATGGTCTTTCCTGAAATCAGCATGGGCGACCAACCAATCTCTTCAAAGCTCAAATCTCATCCCATCTACCACAACCAAGACTTACCATCTACTACACCTACACACAGCAATGAAAAAGAGTAGGTTTAGGACTTCATTCGCCTCAAATTTAAGCACAAAACAGCGACAAAATATAGCGGCAAAGCAGCGAACTAACGGCGTGAACGGACCTCCTCTTCACTCTCTTTCTCTCTCGGCTTCACTTCTCTCGCTGCACGAACACTCTCTCTCGGATTCTCTCTCTCAATCCGCCACTCTCCCTCTCTTTCTTTCCCCTTCATGATTAGCTGAGTAATTATTTGATTTGCATGAAGATTTGACACTTGGCTCCAAGAGGAAGACAAGTGTCCTCGCGTGAACAAATGGCGTGGGGCATGCCGTCCAGCCTCCCTCCCCTTCTTGGGTCGATGCCCTATGGCTTCATGGGCCGGGCCTCTTGGCCCACTTTGGGCCCAACACTCTTGGGCCAAAAATCCAACTTTTTAAATGACCCAAAAATAATACTAAATAAGCCTATAGTTGCTCTTAACAATTTACTTTAATCCCCACTTAATTTCATAATCTCAAATACTCCATGGCCAAAAAATTTTGTAATATAAATAAATAAAACTCTAACTTTAAAGTACATGGCCAAGAATAAAATTTTCTGTCAATTTATCCTTTAATACAAATCCTTAATCACTCATGGACATAGGATATATTCCAACCAAATAATTGTCCATTCAATGTTCGGCCTTTACTGTTGTAATTCATTGATCTAAAGGCCATAACATAATCCATGGCACTTCCATCATTTTTCCATAGGTCGTAATGCATCTAAAGGTCGGCTTTGAAATTTTAGGATGCCACATTATCTGTTTGGAGAAGTTGAAATCTACTCTGAGATCATAAGAGTTTAAAAGATTTGTTCTCACAAAAGAACGCAACATGAGACAGAGAAGGTGGATGGGTTGTTAAAGGACATGATTGCGAAATACGGTATCATCGAGGAAAGGCGAATTGGTAATGGATGCTCTAAGTCGTAAGTCAGATTATAGATTTGCCGTATGAGAATCACATGATGGAACTGTTAAGGTAAATAGCTGATTCAGAATTTAAATTAGAAGTAGATCAACTTACTGGCATGATTTCCGCATTAAGGATTGAACCGGAAGTTATCCAGAAAATTAAGTTACAAGAATCGACCCAGAAATAGAAAAAGTGCGAAATCTTTGTGTCATTAGGAAAAAGACCCGAATTTCAAGTCTCGCGAAGATGGAGTGGTGAGATGTCATGGACGACTCTGCGTCCCGACAATGAAGAAGTGAAGAAGGAAATTCTGTCGGAAGCGCATAGAAGTAATTACGGTATTCATCCGGGTAATACGAAGATGTACAGAAATATGCGCCAACATTATTGGTGGAATGGCATGAAAGGAGATATAGCCAAACACGTTTCCCAATGTTTAACGTGTCAGCAAGTAAAGGCGGAGCACCGCAAACCAGCAGGGCTATTAAGACCATTGGATATACCAGAATGGAAATGGGAGCATATAACAATGGATTTTGTATAAGGATTGCCAAGGACATCAAGCGGTCATGACTCTATTTGGATAATAGTAGATCGTTTGACTAAAGTCTGCTCACTTCTTAGCAGTTCGTATAGACTACCCAATGGATAAATATGCGGAGATATATGTAAGTCAAGTAGTACGTTTACATGGTGTTCCGGTAACTATTACATCAGATCGGGACTCGAGATTTACTTCAAACTTTTGGCGAAGTCTTCAAACTGCCTTAGGAACTAAACTCCAGTTTAGTACTGCTTTTCATCCCTAAATAGATGGACAAACTGAAAGAGTGATCCAGACATTAGAAGACATGTTAAGGGCTTGTGTGATTGACTTTAAGGGGAGTTGGGATGAGAGATTGCATCTAGTGGAGTTTGCTTATAATAATAGTTTTCAGAAAAGTATAGGCATGGCACCCTATGAAGCCTTATATGGAAGGAAATGTAGGACCCCTGTTTGTTGGAATGAAGTAGGAGAGAGAAAATCGACAGGACTCGAACTGGTTCAAGTTACCACTGAGGCTATTGAAATTATACGGAAGAGACTTAAGACAGCCCTGAGTCGATAGAAAGACTACGCAGATAAGCGTAGAAGGCCTTTGGAATTTAATGTGGGAGACCATGTATTCCTTAAGGTATCTCCAATGAAAGGAATATCACGGTTTGGAATGAAAGGAAAATTAAACCCCAGGTTTGTCGGACCTTTTGAAATACTCGAGAAAATAGGAGCGTAGCTTATCGTTTGGCACGCCTCCTAAGTTGGGAAACTTACATGATGTGTTCCATGTATCGATCTGAGGAGATATAAGCCGGATCCTGGTCACATACTCGATCATGAAGCCATCAAAGTGGATGAGAAAGTGAGATACATAGAAGAGCCAGTACAAGTGTTGGGTCGAAGAGAACAAGTCCTTGAGCAGAAGAAAATCCCTCTAGTTAAGGTGTTATGGCGACATCATGATGTGGAAGAGGCCACCTAGGAAAGTGAAAAAGAGATGAAGGAAAAGTACCCTCATTTGTTTAATGAGACATAAGTGATGTCCAATTTCGAGGACGAAATTCTCTAAGGAGGGGAGAATTGTGGCATCCAAACCTTTAGGTGACCCTCGGATAGGTGGCAATCACCCGAACCGTGACTTTGTTCTTATTTTACAAGCATTAATTTGTATTTGTTCATTTGGATTAGTATTTCAATTTTATCCTTTTAAACCAAAAGGATGGGATTCGATCTCGCCTAAGAATTTTATGCGCAAATTTAAATAATATTAAACGGGCCGCAAGATTTTGGAATATGTATATATATATATATATATATATATATATATATATAGACACACACACACACACACATACACTTATAAAGCAATCTGAAATTTTGTTATTAAATCAAATTAGATAGAAATTAAATACTAATAAAAAAAAGATTAAGGGATTAGGGCCCCATTTTTATGGACTCTTGGGCCCAAGAATTCGGGCCCAAGCAGGCCCAAGAAACACCCCAAGGGTGTCGCACGAACCAAAAGGGGAAGGGGAGAGCATGCCTTTCACCACCAACAATTGTCTTTGTTGTACCTACACTTGTCCTTCCTCTTTGACCACTTGTCCTTTATTCAATTTCCTACATGCAAAATGGAGATAATTAATTAATAAAAGAACAAAACAAAGGGGGAGGGGGCTTCGCACGGAGAGGAGGGAGAGACCGAGAGAGAGTTGGAGAGGAAACCAAACCAGAGAGAGGGAGTCGTGCAGGCAGCAGGGAAAGGAAGGAAGGGCCGCCTCTCGCCGTATCCGTGCAGCTGCCGTCGACGTCACCGGACCCGTCGCCGACCGGCCAAACCGTGACCACCGGACCTCCAATTTTCGGACAACCCTCGTGTGAGAGAGTTCAAGGCAAGCAATTGTTCTTCAATCTATGTTGTAGCAAGCTGTTTTGCCTAGAAAAGAAGTGAAATAGGTGAGGAGAATGGAGTACTTGAGCTGCATGTGGAGTCTTTGATATGTAGGAGGGTGTTAGATCAAGAAAACTGGTTGTGGATGAGGTGCATGTGCTGGATTTCGAATTTCATGAAGTGTGAGTGCTGGATTTTTGAACTTGCAAGTGAAACCAAATGAATTTGAGATTCTGACCATGAGGAATCTTAGTAATAATCATGCTGTGGTAAGGTGCATTGTGTGTATGGACAGGGAGTATAATGATGGGAGGTCGAAATCTAATGTATAGGAGTTTTGTGAACTTGTGAACTGTTTTTGTGAAAAACAGTGTGACCTCCGGTGACATTTTAATTTTTCTGTAATTATCTGGCCACAATTTAATTTCTAGCCCTGGATGAAAGTTCTAGAGCACATCTTCATGAATGACATATCCAAAATTCAGAGAAAACGAACAAAGTATGACCCTCGAAATAATTTTCCTACAAAAATATGAAATCTGGAATTTTACAGAATGTTGGGTAGGAAGAAAATCAGTTTTACCCCTGGTTCCTATGGAATCTGACCTAGTAGCCTTCTTGAGATTTGTTCCTCTAGGTCTTATTGATAACGTGTCAAAATTTCGTAATTTTCTGAGCCTTTTTAGTTATTAATTCGGAATTGTTGCTAAAACTGCGCAATTGTAGAAATTAAGTTACTGTTTCGAGATTTCTATAAAATTGTCCTATATGAAGTATAGTTCTCGAATTGCCATGTGACTTGATGATGCTGATGGTTGGAGGTTTGTGACTTGATGATGCTGATGCTGGAATATTGTGATTGATAAAAAGTTTGTGAGATATCTTGTTTGGCATATGATGATGCATTTGTGAATTAAAATGTGAATTGTTATCCATTGAACCCTCGGGTTAATGATGTCCCGGGAGTCGGGAAGTCCAAAGGATCGAAAGAGTCGATGCCTTGTGGATGCCCAATGGCCCTAAGAGGCTGAATGCTGGAGGTATGCCCCGGGAGGTTCGGGATGCCCGGTTGTATGCTTGTCGGTATGTAAATCCGGATGGCCGAGCAACCATTCTCATGGTGAGCTTCGGAAGTTTTCCTTGTGATGCCAGGTGGGGTACGAGATGCTTGGAGCGTGATTCGCTCCGGATGCCCGGTGGCCCTATGTGGCTGAATGCCGGAGGTTTTCGTGATGCCGGGGTGGATGCGAATGTTCGGAGGGACGCAAACATTGGTCCTGCGAGGAATGAAATCTGTGATGGCTATATAAATGACATGTGATCGATTATGTGGCATATGATGTTTGTAGAATTGCAATTGCATATAAATGATATGTAATCTGATTGTGTGGCATGTGATGCTTGTAGAATTGCAATTGCTTATAATATTGAAGAATTTCATGATATTGATATCCATATGTTCCTTGATTCCTTGCTTTGTCTATCTTGTATGAAATTAGGTATTGATAGTCATGCTTAATATAGCTTGTTGAATCTTTTGCTGCTGAGTGGTTGTACTCACCCCGTTTGGGGACTAACATTTCAGATTAAGATGCCTTTGCTACCTGTCTCTCGTGGCACCTTTTATGGCGTACCGGTCGATGTCGAGTGCTCGTGTTCGGAGCACATTTGCGTCGGTGTGCGAGGGTTGGTGTTCGTTCGAGTCCGAGTCCTAGTTATGTACGATATAGGCCTACCTGGAGGCCCTGTGGTGCAGGAGTTCTTATCAGTGCACATCCGCCGTGACGGGGTTATGATGGGGATGCTGCCGCCGCCGCCAGCCGATGGACCAGGTTGGGTGTGATCGACCTCGGGCGATGGGTAGCATATGAAGCTTTTTGACTGCCGGCACTTTCTGATGGATCGAAGTTGATGGTTGTTATTGAGTTGGTCGCTTTTGGGTCTAGCCAAGTTTTAGTAAAGCCTTGGCCTTTTGATTGTACCAACTCGTGTTATCCATCAAGTTTGATAAATAAAAGTGCTCGGTTTATCTTATGAAAATATTTAGTAAGTGTGCATCATTTCGAAAATTTTGAGTTGGGGAGATGTGAAATTGCTTCCGCTATACTTTTCTGTTGCGGGACCGTTAAAATATATATATATATATATATATATATATAATTGTCAAACTCTCGGGACTTATAGACCTTCAAGTCAAGGAAACCGAGTGGAAAGCGCCGTGGCGGCCCTATTGGTTCGGGGTGCCACATTTACAACCATCACACACTCTATACTAAAAAGGCTAGGGTAAATCTTAGCTCCCCTATCGAGACTGCAACTCCTCCATACCTACAATTCTGAAAAACAACGGGGAGTCATGGACTCGGTAAGTAAAACCCACTAATTTCCGAGATAGGATGATGCCTCACCTATCAACAAGCATATAACTCATTCAAAACACTAGTCGATGATAGATCAATAGCAAAACAAAAGTTGTCATGGATGAAACATGAGGAATCCTCAATCAATAGTATACAAGCATAAACCAATATTCACCCACAACATGAGGAACTCACGCCTCACTCATATGCAAGCATAACAAAAAATCTATTTCATAATGTGAGCAACTCATGCACACGAGAGTCATTTATTAATAGTCGAAATCCATCAACTCTTCCGGAAGCCACCGGGCATCCGAACTTAATCAGGCAACGTCCCCTAATCCAAGGGTGACGGCAGTCCTACGACGATGAATTCGTCAAGCAATGTCGCTGAAATCCATCGATCGACGACTAGAAATTAGTCAATCATGTGACCATGCATCAAGCATCACAATCCGGTTCTCATCTTCACTTTTAGTTCAAGGGCCCGAAGGCGTGCCATGCATAAGTGTGTGAAATGACTTACCAAAACCGAGACACTAAGCATGTCAAGCATGAATCAAGGATTGCGACTTGATTCAACATGTTTGAGCACAGAACTAGTACCCAACTTGGCTCAAGGGAACGACATACCTCGATATCGCCTTTGAGACCATGATAGGATCGGCCCGTCGTGACATATTCACCGACCTAGTACCAGACTTGGCTCGGAAACGATACTCCTCAATATCGCATCGAGACTATGAAAAGGCTGGCCCATCGTGGCATGTTCACCGACCTAGTACCAAAGTTGGCTTGGGAACCATACGCCTTGATATCACACCAAGACTAAGAGATGATTGATCCGTCGTGATCCCATGTACGTTAAGGCCACCAAAGCCCTTTTTTTGGAGCTTGGGGCATGACTAAAACATACACTTGTGAAAATGATTTGAAATAGTTTTGTGAGGAAATAGCAAGCTTTCACAAAATGCTTTTAAAGTAGGTTTGTATCAAACCAAAAACCAAAAGATATCAAATAAACACACAAACTAAGCTTCTTCCAAGCAACTCAAGCCAAAGTAAGAGCCAAAGCTCATCAAACAATGATTGAACTCAATCAAGGAACAAAGTCTAAAGCTGATCCAAGCAAATACAACCGAACTTCAAACAACAACAAGTCAATCAACTTCAGTCAAGGACTCGTCACACGGTCGAATAGCGTAACACAACGTCCTAGCCAAATATTAGTAAGTTCTACTTACTCCACTTCAAGGGATGGTCTAGGTGATCGAGCAGCGTGCAGGCTGGCGAACAAGCAAGAGGGCGTGGCCTCGAGAAAGGGAAAGGGCAACGGTGAGGGTGAGTCATCATGAAATAATTACATGTAATTATTATGGGGACACCTAAGCAAATGACTAAGCCTCTCTCATTTAATATTTGGATTTTGAGTAATCATTAGGCTAGATATCTTCATATTACAAACTTGCTCTCCAAGTTTTTTTAGGTTAGGAGGCATTATGGACTATTCCTTTGAGGGATACCTCAACTTGGCATTGAAGAACTAGAGTCCAAGATTGGGCGTGACTAACACCTCTTGAGTAAGAAAAACAGTTTTGAACAATTTCGAAATCAGTGTCTTTACCTTATCAAACGGAATTAAAAAATTATGAATTTTTAATATGTTGTAGAGAAGATCTCAAATCACATTTTTTCATTAGGGAAGTCAAGTCAAATTCATGCTGTGGAAAGAGCAGCAAATTATTGAACACAACCCAATAATCTGCCAGTCAAGCAGATTCAATGGTCGGAGAGAGAGACTCATTTCGGAATCCAAATATTCATAAAAATCTTTGAAATTTTTATATGTTGTAGATATGGATGTCCTTTATGAAGGAAGCATGCTTAAATTTGAAGGGAAAATTTTGCAAAAATTCGAGAAGGCAACCTGGTCATCATTTCCACTACATGGGACAGGTTCCGGACGATGAATGATTGGGCTTTCGTCCCTACATTTTACCTTAGAAAAATATGAAATTTAAGTATGGTTTAGATCAAGATGTTTAGAACGACTTTCATGAAGGAAGTTTCTTTAAATTCGCACCACAATTTTTTTTGTTGTAAAATTGGCAAATAGCGGAGGTCCAGTAATTTCGAAAATCAATTGTGGCAATCTTAGTTGGAAAAAGGAGGTGTCCCACTTGGTCAAGAAGTATTAATTTTTGGGCATCCTTATCTTCCAAGTTTCTAACTAGGTCCTAGGTTAGCTTGGACACTTCATCCTCCTTCATTTAATGAAGAGATTCTAGAATTCTCTTTTGCTTTATCCTTTCCTTCCTCAAGAAGGCGGGCTAGAGAATTCCATCGTCCAAATTGATTCCTGGGGCCAAGGAAGTGATCACCAATAGCACACTCTAAAAATCAATCAATGACACCTGGAAGTTCAACCAATACGCTCATTCACCAAACCATTCCTTTAACAAAATGTCATTGACCAATAAGGTCGGTTGTCCTTAATTGGTTCAAGACCTATTCTAAGGTTACCCATGGCTTAGTTAGCTGGAAAAGTCAAGGCACCTATGGACCTAAAATAAGTAATGGAATCACGGGTCTATCCATGGGCTCATTCTGGTCGCACCCGATCCAATCGATAGGGTTTATGGTCGATGCATTACCAATCCATGATCGGACATCACCAATTCGAGATTGAGTTTTGATCACTAAGAATTATATAGGAATGATACATTTTTGGTCAGAAGAAAGTTACATTTGGTCAATTTGATCGCTTCATGCAGATCGGTGCATAATCAAGTGATCACCACACGATCAGATTCTATAACCGTCGATCGACTCCATGACCAATTACTAATCCAAAATCATCCTCGCGGACTAATCCTCGGATCAAAAGTCATCTTATTAGCTGGTGGTCCTATCTCATCGTAAGATGATCGTAGAAAATTCAGGCCAACACTTAACCACCAGACCGGTCGGGTCACACGAATCCATGACCGATCCACCATTCCTTGTTGATCAACCGATCAGATCCATCACGCTAATGGCCCATGATCGATCCTTTTGTGGACCTTATGGCTAATCCTTACGGGTTGGAATCGAGGATGTTACACAATCCATGGTCGATTGTCGTTGTGGTAATCATATGGGATCAACCAATTGCTCGACTAACAATCGCCTTGAATCGATTTATGGTCGTCTACACCTGCTGATACAACGACTAGCGTAATCATCGCACACTAGCGCATCAACCGGTGGAATCAAGTCATGATTGTCCATCGATCTCGTGATGGTACGTAATCGTCTCACAACCGATCCTTATGGTTGAATAAACTTTCCAAGGTCGAATACTCTATAAATGGGCCTTGGATTGTCGATCCTTGAATGATCACTTGACTTATGACCAGCTCTTAGGCTGGCTTATGGCCTAGTCTCTTCATTGGCGTCCGGGCTTTTGGCCCTCTTGGTGCAGCCAAAATAAGGGTCAAAATTGAAGATGTTACATGGCTCCTCATTTGTAGCCCGTTTCCACTTTTTGAAATTTCGCAATCCGCCAATGAAAATTGAGTTTCCCCTAAAGTGACCCTTTGCATGGCTTTATGTGTTTGTCAATTACCGTTATAATCACCCGTAGACGGGGTCAGATTGAGGATATCACAGCCAGCCTTAGGCAAGGACCATCCTTGCTAGCCTCGAGTGAGATGCCCTCCTCGGGGGTAGATTGGCAAAGGAGACGCTTGGATCGTTAGGGGATTGAGCAGCTTGAAATCGTCACCACCACCGATGAAGGCTGGGCGCCCTCACCCCGAGACTACTGAGGTGGAAAAGCGTGAAATAAGAAAAAAAAAAAAAAAGTAAAAAGTCATAAAATAAAAATAAAAATTTGCAAAAATTGTCCATGTTAGCATTGGTTGTGCCACAAAAGAATGGTTAATGCCCACTAAATCATGACGCTTTAATCAAGACTAAATTAGCAAATTGTCAAAAGATTTTGGATTAAATAAAATAAGCATTCGAAACATTTACGACTGAATTGATTATCAGACAAAATGTTTACGACATTTTAGACAATTTTCCTGATCTACAAAGAGATGGAGAAAGGAATTATAAAGATTGGAAATAGATGGTATGAAAAGAAATCAACTCAAATATATTCTTTAATATTTTAGTGTGGCGAAAAGTCAACAATTTCATGCTATGTTTCCTATTTATATATTAATTCATATCATTTGCAGCCTAAACTTAAATTAAAACTTCATCCGAAATTTGAAAATTAATCATATGAAAATCTTAATAGGTTTCCCAACTCTGCCTCAAGCATCTATTTTGATCACGGGTGATCGGGTAATTGCTCGATTATTCTTAATCAACTGGACAATTAACTGAAACCTATTAAGGATAATGGGTGGACATTTTATTTTTGAAGTGTCCTGATAGAAGAATATAGATTCCTTGGTTCTTATTTTTGAAGTGTCCTGATACAAGAATTTAGTTTGTGGACGAATTGTGAAGCAAGGTTGTTGGACCTTTGCATCCGAACCCTTTGAAGCGAGACTCGTGTGAGAAAAGATGAAGCGACGCCATTAGAAGACACGAGAGAGAGAGAGAGAGAGAGAGAGAGAGAGAGAGAGGCCAGCTCCGAGATGAAAAACGAAAGCACCCCTGGAATGGAGACGCGACTAGAGTTGGGATTATAACAGCATAAATACCGTAGCTTTCCGTAACTTATTTTATTTTATTTTATTGCTTAAGTGTTATAATAGTAAAAAGTCAATCACTTAATTATCATCCAATAATTATGTGGTCAGAAAATTTGACAGACATTAAATCTAATGAATTGACCATTGTGGCTCATCAGAGAAACCAATCAGCAAAGACCACAAAAATATCGTCATTTCGCCTCAATCGATAGTGAGAAGATATGTAAACCTCACCAGAGCAGCCATGGAAGTCCAAATGTTTGCTGATGCACATTCGTCTCTCTGCGGAATACTATGCTTTCTCATAGTTTAAGAGAGAGGCACTCACCTCATCTGCTCCTCTTTTCTTATCAAAACTTCTTTTATACTGAAGCACTTCTTCCCATATCGTCGAAACTCTAATTCCCTTGGTTTTGGGCAAAATTACCTTCTGAATCGTTCAGGGCAATAGATAGAAGAAGTGGAAAGCAATGATTTTGCTCTTGTTCAAAGTCCTCTCATTGTTTGTGAATCTGATCGAACAAAGGAGTATGGCCTCGGTACTTTCGTTCATGCAATGCTTCATCTTCACTCAAAGGTAAACTAAAGAATGAGTTTTTCGCCAAATGTCTTGGATTGCACACGACGAAGCCAAGAGAGTTGAAAACTCGGATTGCCTTGGACTAATCGCTCTGATATCACTGCGGCCTTCCATAGCCATCATGAAAGCAACGGATTTATAGTAAGTGTTTTGATATCCTCTTCATTCCAAGTCTCCAGCGAAGAAGATGAACATCTTTGACAAGAAGAAGAAGAAGAGAAGGTTTGGCACGTTGACCTAAAATTTGGACTGAACTTTGTTTCATTTTCCCCACTGGACACGTAATTCTTTTAAAAAGCCACGTCATACCCAAAATTTATTTTAAAAGACCACCTAAGACAAATCGCCAAACAGAGCATTTCAATGATCGATTTTTTTTCACTAATGTAACAATAATCGAAAAAAATATGACTCTCAATAAATGTATTAATACCATACTAGGGAGAGAGAGCTGCTAAGATTTTGCTAGATAGAGAGAGTGAGAAACTGGAGAGGGCCCATTTCATAAATAAAGTGTTAAAAGAGATTTTTAGGATTTAATTTTGAACCAATTCTACATGAGAATTGGCTTTGAAACCAGTTCATAACCAATTCCACTCACAAGGCCTGTCCTAGGTAGGATCGACTTGTTCAAGGCCAGGAATCTACCTAATCAATGCTAGTCTCAAAATTTTATTACAAACCTTTAATCCGGTCGAATAAGGTCAATAGGGTTCGGTTATCAAATTAAATCAACTTGGTTGCTTATCCCTTATCATGATGGAATTCCAAGCCTTCTTTACCCTTAATGTGATGGAACTCCAACCCTTCTTTACCAATAGGGAAAAGACTATCAAAAACCCCAAACTTTGCCCAAAGTGACAAATTTACCATAAACTTTTTTTTGTGATATGAAAAACTCCAAATTTTGCAAATCATGACACATTTACCCACATAAAGGCGTTTTCGTCTTATTTTTCTTTTTTTTTTTTTTTTTCTTTTTTTCTCTCTTCCCTCCATCGGCCATGGCGGGGAGCCCGGGTTAGCGAGGGCTGCCCTCGCCGGTGTGGGGGCAAGGGTCGCCGTCACAAATATTGGCGAGGCGCCTCACAAAGTCGAGCGAGCCCTCCCGCCCAATGACTATAGGCAACCCTTCGCCCGACGCCGGGTGAGGCGGCACCGCCTCGACGCTGACGAGGGCGTGCCCGTCACTGCTCGGGCTTCCCTTCACCGACTTACCATGGTCGACGGAGGGAAGAGAGAAGAAAAGAAAAAAGAAAATTAAAAAGTAAAAGCACTAAAACGCCCTATAATTCTGTAGTGAATATGGTCACACGATATAAGTTTAATTTTTTATGTCACTTAAAAAAAAATTTAAACGGAAAGATGCTAAGAAAATGTAGCTTTTTCATATCACGTAAAAGAAAAGCTGGCGAAATTTTATCACTTTGAAAGAAAAATTGCATTTTCGCCTTTTCCTCACTAATAAGCTTAACTATGATTGGTTCAATAAACAATTCTATGTAATTACATGCACTCACCCTAATCAATGTAACTTAGGTCTTATGTTCTCAACCTTTGAATATATATTTATGGAAAAATGCAATCTATATTGACAAATGCATTAAGATTTTCGCACGTGCATCTTCGAGTATCTTCGTCTAAAGAATTTAATTGACAAAATCAAATTTAATACATAAGTGATGAGACTTCATTTTGCTTATTTAAATTCATAGAAAAGTTTTACGAAGAATCGATCGTGACTTGAGCCACGATGGAAGAGGCATAAAACACATTTTAAACACACAGAATCTTTTCTGAGCTACGATTCAGTCATCGGATAACATGAAAAACGAGAGAATCAACTGGACGGAGGCGGAATGAAGAGTGGACAGAAGAACCAGAAACGCAAGCACAAAACCAAACAAAAACAAAAGAAGGAAGGACGATAACACGTGGCCGGTGGATATGAACCCAAAGATCGACGCCGGTGACGATCTCCTGCTCCCAAACTCTCAGCTTAATCTGAACCTCAGAGTATTCCCTCCACGATTTCAATGACAGTATCATCCATGGGTCCCGCCACAGCGGCCTTCAGCACCAGCATCGATCTTTCTTCGAGTTCGTCTTCACTCCATGGTGTCCCCGACATCCTCACCCTCCCTCCTCTACTGCCACGCTCCTTTTTTCCGTCTCCAGAGCGCCTGAATCGCCGCCTGAATCGCTGTTAGTTTCTTGGGGAATTTCGTCGAACACCGGATGGCGTCCCTTGGGTCTCTGCAGTTTCTCAGCGAGCCGAAGGCAGAGAGCTCTCTACCCTTTTTACTGCACCAATCGGTGTCGACCCAGATCGGGTTCGTGCGGCTATCGGCCGAGGAAGTCGCCGGTTCCGCTTCATTTGAGGGGCTTCTCTTGTGGATTTTCGCGATCGAGAGATGCTGAAGATGGCTGGCTCAAGTGTTCATTTTGCCGTGGTAGAATGTTGGGTTTGTAAGGACAGAGGCCAGTTCTTGAGTGTGAGAGCGGCTGGGATGGGGTTCTGGAACGCGATGACGGTGATAGTCTAGAAACTGGAGGACAAGCTCCAGGCCACCATTGAGAAGAGCAAGAGGGTTCTTGCAACAGTGAGACCTGCTCAATCAGGTAATTCTGTCGAAAAGGAAACTTTGCTTTGTTCCAGTTTCAGTTCTTCTCGGAAGACGGTTAACTTTTTAGGGTTTGGATGACAATCGTCTTTAATTTCACTGATTAAAAGTCAGCTTCGTGAAGTTTTCAAACTCTAAAACGTAAAGTGAATCTGGAAAGTGCAGTGCTTTTCAATAGAAAGAAGAAAAAGGGAGCGACCTATTGGTAGTTTTCCTTTAATTAGTATGCTGAAGTTATGTTCAAGTTTCGAGTTACATTGTAGGGCCTACTTAAATTATTCTCACTGTTAAAAAGCACCCAAAATTTAAACTAATCCAGGTCTAGCAAATTCAATGCTTTAGCTTCAGATATGCAGAATTTGAGGGCATTTTATGGTCCTTGCTTTCTGGGAATCAAAGTTGAATATAAGTAACATGATATTCCATCCATTGAGAAGCTATGATCTCATCTGCATAATAGGCTTGTATACTTCATTTTCAAGCAGTATCATAGTTCGATTTTGTATAATTTTAGTTCAATGGCTAAGTGCATCTGGTGTATGGTTGAAAGATTTTCCATATTTATATATGGTAGTCATTTTTCTTTGCGCTGACATAGTCTCAATGTAGACTTTGCTTCATTGGAGAGAATCTTCTGAAGGTCTACTTCTTACCAAAGTAGCAGATTTCTATGCACTGTGGAAATTTTAGTTTGTCCAGCTGGCATGCAGAAATTTGCTAGCTTGGTGTTCAATCACAGCTGATTTCTTATATAATGAGTGCCTCCGGAAATTTTAAAATGGAATCCTTTCATCGAGTGTAGCATAAAGATAATGATTCCCCACTGTCTACTTCTTTTATAAAAAAATGGCAGTCAATTACTCTGCTATCTTTTTGAACCTTGAAGAGCATTTATTTGATCCTTTTGTATTTTACCTAGTCCTCTGAACCCTAACTTTTTCATCAACTACTTATTTCTAACAACTAGGAGACGCATCCCTTGTTAAACTCATTATCTGGTCAGTTCTCTATTGCATTATCTTCAGTCTCCTATTGTGTTCTTTTGTTGGCCTATTTTCTTTTTTCTTTTGGTTTTTATTTTTTTGGGGGGGGGGGGGGGGGGGGAGGGGTTTCTGTTTGACATACTGTTGCGCACTGATTTTGCGCAAGAGTGAGCATCAATCTGGTGGTGGTCCGCCTTTAATTAGATGTAAGTGGATTTTTTTAGGTGGTAACAAAACCATGATGCTTCAGATGAGTGATATTATAATAGAGTTGATCTTTCTTCAAGGTCTTTATCTAACTTATCTAATGTTCTTCTTGTTATCTGTAACTTTTTTTTCACTTTGTTGTCCTCTGAAGATTGCTGAGAGAAGAAAATTGGTTTCTACTATAAAAAACAGCACGATTAGCGCAACAGAGGCTGAAACTGTATATGAAGATGGGATGAGGCACATCTTCACATCCAGATGTTGCTTCAACCCTGACAACTATACTACTTTTGAAGATAATGTCCTTGGACAAACAAATGGACAAAGTTTTTCAGGGAGCCCACTGCATCTCGACGATGGAGGCACCAAAAAGTGTACTAACTAAAGAACCTGGATAAAGCAGAGAGAAACCTTGAAAGTCAGTTTTCTTCTAAGGTGACACCTCCAGCAGTGATTCTTCAGAACATTTGAACAACATCAGTTCAGTTTCAGTTCAGTCCACAGAGATGCCATCATTTTTCAATGCATTCTGGAGGTTGAACCTTTAGAGGTGGAACAGAATGAAAGTTTGAAGGAATCAAGCCTTCAGAATGTTGATAATGAGACAGCAGATCCAGTCTCTGAGGACATGGAACCCTCCTTGGCTGGACCCAATGTCATTAATATTATATTGGCTGCTGCAGAATGTGCTCCATGGTCTAAAACAGGTATTTCTTACAGTGGACGCTATTAATGGTATAGAGTAACAAAAGTAAATTACTAGAGCATTGCAAATTCGTATTTCAGTCTAGGTTAGGTAGAATGTAGTCAGTTGCCACAAGAGATCGTCTAATTTGATAAATCCTATGGCTTCCCAAGGTTGTTTATAAGCTACCTATATGCATGGAATGTTGGGTTGACATTTAAAAAACTGTAGAATAATTATTGAAAAGCTCCTTCCAAGTGTCTGTCGCTATATAATGAATAAGTACAACCAGATGTCATGCTTTTTGCCTGTTTATTTAATGCTAAAGTTTGACTAACATGTCAAGAGTATATTGTAGGTGGACTTGGAGATGTGGTGGATCTTTACCAAAAAGCTTTGCCCGCGGGGGCATAGGGTTATGGTAATGTCAAGACCCTTCTAATCCTCCCATGTCTTTGAAATACTTGATAACTATGATTAAACCCTTTGGGTAACTTACTGGGAATGTGTGCAGCATTCATTGTTAAGTAGCAGCGTGATAATAGTTGTATATGCAGAAAACTATTCTACATATTCATCTTTAAAATAGCATATAAAATGAACTGCCAACATCTCTCAGCGGCTTTTCCCCCTAACTGAAGAGAAGAGACATGTTGCAAACAATTTTTTTATTGGCTTAAACTTAAAATTTGTCCAGCTACTATTGTGAGATTTATGGCATGTTTATTGAAACTTTGTAGCAACTCAATTAACCTAAAATAAATGAAACTATAGTTACACTTCCTCTTTTATTTTTATTAAATAGGTTGTGGCACTCGATATGGCAACTATGCTGAAGCCCAGCAAATAGGCGAGAGGAAAAGGTACAAGGTTGATGGCCAGGTTTGCACAGCTTCTGAATTTTATCTGATATGATTTTTGTTTCATATGTACCGTGGGCTTTTACACTTTTAATGCTCCGTATAATTTACAGGATCATGAGGTCCATATTTCCAGGCCTTTATAGATGGTGTGGATTTTGTTTTCATTGGACAGCCCGATGTTTCGTCATATTGAGAACAACATCTATGGAGGGAACCGAGTGGTCAGTTTTTTTTTTTTTTTTTCTTTTACTAGAAATAAGTAGAACAGTATGTCTTTGCAGATACATATATTTTGTATCGATCATATATCCTTACCATGCTTATAACACTGACTACCAGACAAGATAGAACATTAGCAACTCTATTCTGTGTTCTCAGGGATAAACCATGACCCTTGGTTCTTTAATAGTTACACTAAATTGAGTACACTGGCTATGATTTTCCCTTCTTATATTTTTCAATAACAATTACTCATTAAGCATTTCGATCATGTCTTACCATTATCAATTGATTCTCGTGGTCTGATAGCTTGGTGAATGGTTCTGACTGTCCTTTTGGCAAAATGCATGACCTCTTATGGATATCTTTCCTATTATGTCTGCAATAGTTCTTGATCATTATGCTGACAGTGAAACAAAAAACAGATGAGGAAACATCTTCAATCATTGCTTTGCTGTACGAGAGATCTGATATCCTGTAGCTTTGATGGTGCAGGACATTTTGAAAAGAATGGTGCTGTTTTGCAAAGCAGCTGTTGAGGTATTGATTATTGGTAGAATCCATTCTGTTTTGACATGATGCCTGTTGATCACATTGGTTTGGCACCCAATAGTCAAGAAGTAGCACATGCATCATGCCATATGCCAATTATGCTGTCAAAACACATTATTATCTTATACGGTGATCTAAAGTAGTAGTCCATATGGATAGATGGAATAGCTTTTTGTTTTTTTTTTCCACCTAGTGCGCTTGACACCTTATCAACACTTGTCGGTGGCTTTTGCAGGTCCCCTGGCATGTCCCATGTGGTATCTGCTATGGGGATGGCAATTTGGTTTTCATCGCCAATGATTGGCATACTGCATTGTTGCCAGTATACCTCCAAGGCTTATTACAGGGACAATGGTTTAATGTCATTTACAAGGTCAATTCTAGTGATCCACAACATAGCTCACCAGGTAGCTTCCTGAAGCTTTGTCTTCAAGTTCATGATCATTGCACTCTGAACTCTTAATGTCTGATGTGTAGTACCAGCTTGTCTTCTATACTAGTACTGCAGTAGTTTCCTCTATTTGCAAAGCAACCGAGACGGTAGCTTTCCATTTGGGTTCTAAGATAGGGCATAGCTTGTGTATACGAATTGTAGGAATGGAAATCAGCTGCTGTTTGCGAGCGCGAGGAGTGATACCATGTGTGATACGAGGCTTGAGCCCAAAAGATCATGTTCCCTACCTGTGTGATCCCATGACCCTAGAGATCCTCCACAAAAGAACATTAATTTGTTTTGTGTTGTCTGTGCATTGAAAATGTAGTGGAGGCTCAAGCATTCATGTGGACAATGAAGTCTTTTGTAGGCAAAGTAGTCAACCCAAGCTTAATGGGAATCAGGAAACACGATCATAGATTTATACTGCCAGGTTCATTCATGTGTCACATAGCAGTTTTGCATGTTTAAGGGTTTACCGGGTATTCAAAGAGTTTCCAATATCTTTTTGACAAAAAGAATCAGCATCTAAAAATTGCAGTATCATTCATAGGTGATAATATTTTCTATTTATGTTGGGCTAAATTTATATGACCTAGATATTTAGTAATCAGGTATTCGTATATTTGATTGGCTGAGAAGAACTTCCATTGTTATATTTTTTACAATAAAAATATGATCCTATTGCCAATGAAGCTTTCTAGACGGGGACCAGTGGATGATTTTCTTTGTGGATCTTCCACCACACCATTGACCTTTTAAATTGTATGATCCTGTCGGAGGGGACCACTTCAACATATTTGCCGCGGGTCTAAAAACAGCAGATCGGGTGGTAACAGTGAGTCATGGATATGCTTGGGAACTCAAAACTTGAAGGCGGTTGGGGTTTGCACAACATCATCAATGAGATGGACTGAAACTGGAGAGGCAATGTCAATGGGATCGATACAAAAGAGTGGAGTCCACAATACGATGTTCACCTAAAATCAGATGGTTATACTAACTATTCCTTGGAAAATCTCCAAACTGGGAAGGCCCAGTGTAAGGAAGCATTACAGAGGGAGCTTGGTTTGCCTGTCCGTCCCAATGTTCCTCTGCTCGGTTTCATTGGGAGGTTGGATCACCAGAAAGGTGTTGATCTAATAGCTGAGGCTGTACCATGGCTGATGGGTCAGGATGTGCAGCTAGTCATGTTGGGAACGGGAAGGCAAGATCTTGAACAGATGCTTCGGCAGTTTGAAGGACAACACCGAGATAAAATCAGGGGATGGGTCGGGTTTTCCGTGAAAATGGCTCACAGGATAACTGCTGCTTCGGACATTCTACTTATGCCATCGAGATTTGAGCCTTGCGGGCTCAACCAACTCTATGCCATGAGCTATGGGACCATACCAGTCGTACATGCTGTGGGTGGACTGAGAGACACGGTCGAGCCGTTTGATCCCTTCAACAATATGGGGCTTGGGTGGACATTTGATAGTGCAGAAGCAAATAAGCTGATAAATGCGCTGGGTTACTGCTTGATGACATATAGGCAGTACAAGGAGAGTTGGGAAGGAATCCAAAGAAGAGGGATGACAAAGGACCTCAGTTGGGACAATGCAGCTCGGAATTACGAGGAGGTCCTTGTTGCTGCAAAGTATCAGTGGTGAGTCTTTCAGGTGTTTTTGAAGTGCATAACTTATATGGCCTATTCTTGAGAATGGCCTGTGCATGCTGGAATGAACGTCTATAGCATGCAAAATCCATGGGGCTCTAGTTTCAGGCGAACAATGCCGGTTCATGTCTTTCTCAGTTGTCGTCCTCCTGAATTCGAGAGTTTTTGGGCCAATTTCTGTTCGTACTTGCCGTACGCTCGGCAAATACTAGTAGGCCAGTGGACCATTTGGAATTTACTGCTGTATAAATTCTTCAACGTATCGGTTTTTTTCCTTGGCCAAATAAATAGGTTTTCAAGATGTCATCCACCAGCGGAAGAAAAAAGGAAGGAGAAAATTCTTGTAAAACCATATGCTATAAACCCATGTGATCTAATCTCTATTTTGGGCCATCTATTCCTGGCCAACGTTATTGCTATAAGTTTGCTAGGTAAACCGGAAAAAAAAAAAAAAAAAAAAAAAAGGGGGTTGGGGGGAACGGTCCGATTCCGTCACAGCAACACCTTTGTGAAGTCCACAACCTTTGAAGGTAGTTTTTGGGTTCAAAGTGGATTTTTATCATGGTTAAGTATGAAAGTAGAAACAATTATAGAACAATTCCTAAAGTTTATCAAGATCCATAATATATATATTATTTTTGTGCATTTAAATCTTAAAACTTACAATTTTTGATGTTTTTGAGTCCTTTCGTTGATTTCATAGTTTAGTGATTTCTGCTACTCTCTTTTCAATCATACGAGATCATAAAAAAAAAATCCACGTAAAATTTTCTTTTTTTGGTAAGAATTCCATGTAAATTTTCATTTTTCTAAAACCTAAAGAAATGACTGAAATGGACGACAGTAACAAGTTTTAGAATTTTAAATGCACGCAAATTAAAGGTTAATATGATTCAAGTACATTATTGTGAAAATTGGGATCCCGCTGTGATTGTCCCTGTGAAAGCAGGTTTCCACTTAGGTCAAGTTTTCATGTATCGTTCTCTAATTATATCAAAACGAGTCATGCATATATAAATAAATAAATAAAAATAGTCCCTGACGTCTTATTTTAGTTAATTTAGAACGCTTTCACATTTGACCTATTAACTTCATTGAAAGATCTTTACAACATGTTCTTTACTGTAGAGCTTTCTCTGGCTTTTTGCTTGGGAGAACCTAGCGAAGAATGTAAGTATGCTTGACCTTTAGAAGGAACTAATCTAAACAGAATTTTTTTGAGAGAGGTAGCTAACCCCAACCATGTCTATTTACTGTTAATTTGTTTTGTGAAAAATGAATGATTTAGTAAATATTATCATAAAAAAGATCACTTGAAGTGCTTATAAAAGTGAATGAACTAAAGATATTATCATAGTCTATGAAAATTTTTAGAAATAAATTGGTATCAATGATGAAAACATTTTTCATGGACTAACTATTTTAGGCGATATATGTGATCATTTTTAGGAAAAAATTTTCAAAATCATTTTTTTCTGGCAAAAGGAGGCTAAATATTTCTTACTTTAAAAAGGCTTGAGTACCAGAATTCTGCTTAACTCAAGAAGACTGTTGGACTCTGCCCTTTCTACTACAAGAGCAAGCCCTTTCACAAAGGAAGTGGTCTGTTAAGAGACAAAACATTCAAACGAGTAGACCGTATCATGATCGTCGGTTTCGATGAAATAATGGACTAGGTTTAGTTTATCTCCGTCTGGTGAAGCTTCGGCAGTTATAATTGAACTTTGAGAACATGACACTGTTTAGGGATGGAAATTTTTGTCCAGCCTTGTAATTAGTCCACGGTTCCATGACTCTCGATTACTATTACATCGTCTGGACCGGATCATTGGTTTCCCATCAGCCTCGCTGCAAAAAATTACTGAAAAGCCTTAAATCTATCTTGCGGATTTTAATTCAGTTCCAAACTTTTTAATTTGACTAATATAGTCCTAGAAATTTTGACGAATTTTCCAATGTAGTTCATCTAGTCAATTTATCTGGAAACCGCTGACATAGAGATTCAATCAGCCACCGGCCATCCTAAAGTACGACCAATGGCTTATGTAGGACACTTTTAAACAAAACAATGTAATTTTGAATTTATTTTTTTCAATTTTATTTTCTTTCCCTTATTCTTTCATGTTTTTTTCCTATTTTTCCCTTCTCTATTGTTCATCTTCTTCCAACAAAATTTTAATATTAAGGAATTTTGTCCTGCTTGGTTACTTGGTTTTGACGTCGGTTTCTTGAATGGGCATTTGCTGCTTCTTTCATGTTCTTGTGTTTTTTTTTTTTTTTTGGTCGAAAAAGTTTCTTATAAAACTGACACTGTTTGGAGTAGATGCCTCTCTTCTACCAATTCTTGAGTGAGATAGTAGGCCAAAGGATTCTTTCAACCCTGTAAATGATCAACAGATAAAAGCAAAATGGTTTAAGCCACAATTACCTACGCGGGGAGTTAGCCCTTACGCTTGTGTTACGAGTCGGTCGATTATGATTGATCAAACACCGTGCGACCTTAGGATTTGTGATCCCAAGTCAGCCTTTTCACACACACGCACAAACACAAGGGTCGGTTGCACAAAGGATCAAGTGTTTTCACTTATGAATGGGCTGTATACAATGAGGGGAGGGACCCCTATTTATACAAGTTCGGATCGTATCTCGGTCATTGATCGTCCCTCGATCTAATGGTTGTGTTTGAACAATGGCCATCATTACAAGTCTACACAGCATGCCACTCAATGGCTCTTAGCCCTTGGGAAAGCCCATGGGCGTGTGTCAAGCAAGATTAGGGCAGCGGGGCCCGACATGGGAGTAGGTGAGCGGCCGCAAATTGCACATGGGCTGGTCGAACATTGCTCACGGGTCGCTTAGGGGTCTTGCATGGGCCTTTGTCTGGATCGCGCATGGGCTGGCCATTTGCGGATCGTGGATCGTTCATGGATCGGTCGCGGGCTGTTCTTGGACAAGCCCTTATGCGTGACACGGCCTCATCACGGACGGTCTTGGAGATGCTTTGTCCGAGGGCCGTGTCATTCTCCCCCATCTAATCAAGCAACACCCTTGTCACATCTGTCGCATGGAAGGCTTCGATGTGCTTCTTGAAATATGCCATAGGCCCTCGGACGGTTCCCAACTTGCTTCGCTTTCAAGAAGGCCCTTCCATCGGACGAGGTATTCCTTCTTTAGCACACAATATCTCTTCCGTATAATCCGGTCCGCCATGATACATTCAACGTCCCGATCATATGAGTTTTTCGCTCCAAGGGCGCCCGTTGTGATTCGCCTTGATCCGGATCCTCCTCATCCGCATGGAAATGTTTTAGCATACTCACATGAAACACGAGGTGTACCTTGAGCTTGGCCGATAAGTCCAGCTTGTATGCCACCTTCCCAATCTGCGCGGGGGTCTTCATAGCGACGGATCAGCCCTTTGTGCACGTCACGTGCATCGAAGGACCGGGTGCGGTTTGGCCAACACCAAGTCCCCGACTTGAAATTCCACGTGCCGTCGCTTCTTGTCGGCTCACTTCTTTGTGCGTTTCACGGCTCTATTTAGGCACGCTCACGCCAAGTCCGCATGTTCATCCCATTCCTTAGCAAACTTGTACACGGAGGGGCTGTTTCCTCGATATCCCGAGGCAATCACACTTGGTGTAGCGGCCATTGCACGATCATGATCTTGAATGAGCTTTGGTTCGTGGACTTGCTCCGCTGCAAGTTGTAGGAAAACTAGGCCACATCGATCGGTAGCGCCCAATTCACTTGCGTGTTGCTCACGTAGTGCCGGAGGTAAATTTCTAGGAGTTCATTCACCCGCTCCGTTTGTCCGTCGGTTTGGGGATGCATGCTCGTGGAGAAGTTGAGGTTCGTCCCTAGCAACTTGAAGAGCTCGGTCCGAACCACCCGGTGAAACGAGGATCGCAATTGCTCACAATCATGCATGGAATGCCCTAATATGACGCGTGCTTGATGAATAGCTTGGCCGCCTCCTTGGCTAGACAATTCTTCATGGCTGGCACGAACGTCACGTACTTGGAGAAACGATCCACCACGACCATGAGGATCCAACACCCTTCGAACTTTGGCAAATTCACAATGAAGTCCATGGAGACGCTCTCCCATGGACGTTCCGGGATAGGCAACGGTTCGAGGAGCCCCGCCGGTGACCGTTGCTCTATCTTGTCTTGTTGGCACACAAGACACGTCCGCACGTAGGCTTCAACATCGTCCCTCATGTGCGGCCAATAGTATTGATCCTCGACGAGTGCCATGGTGCAATGGATTCTCGGATGACCTGCCCATTTAGAGTCATGGCACTCATGTAGGACTTCTTTTCGGAGTTTCCCGTGGAGCAGCGCATAGAGTCACTGTCCTTTGGTGTAGAGGAGATCATCCTCGAACCAAAAACGCCTCATCTTGCCTCTTGAGCGTATCGAATGAGGGCTTGGGCCGCTTTGGTCATGCTTTAGCCCTTCCTTGATACAATCTATCCACGCCACGTTAGGTCAACTAATCACGTTGGCCAATTCCAGCTTCCTGTTTAAGGCGTCGGCTATGGAATTGGTCTTTATGGGCTTGTACTCTAGCGCATAATCAAACTCCGCCAGGAAGTCTTGCCACCAAGCTTGTTTCGGTCTGAGCTTCTTCTGGGTTTGAAAGTAGCTCATGGCCACATTGTCAATCCTCATGATGAATTGCGATCCCAAGAGATAATGCCTCCACGTATGAAGGCAATGCACCACCGCGGTCATTTCCTTCTCTTGAACCATGTCTTGTCGCTCGGTATCGTTCAATTTCCGAGACTCGAAGGCAACCGGATGCCCAACCTGCATCAAGATACCACTGACAGCAAAATCAGAATCATCAGTTTCTACCTCATAAGGCTTGATGTGGTCTGGCAGCACAAGCACTGGCTCCTCGGTCATGGTCCGCTTCAACCAATCGAACGCCTCTTGACACCGATCCGTCTACTCCCCCGGTCTTTCCTTCTTTAGCATGTCTGTGAGTGGCACGGTGAGGCTCAAATATCCCTGGATGAAGCGCCGATAGTAGTTTGTGAGACCAAGGAAGGATCTCGGCCGTGACCTTGGTCAGCGGCTCCCATTCAACGATGGCACAGATCTTGGCCATGTCCATCTGCACTCGTCCGCCCCCGACGATGTGCCCAAGGAAATGGACTTCTTTTTGTGTGAAGGCACACTTCTCACATTTCACATATAAATTATTTTCTCGAAGGATCTGGAAAACTTGACTCAAATGCTCGACGTGTTCCTCGAGCGTCCGGCTATATACAACGATATCATCAAGGTAAACCACAATGAACCGATCAAGGAATGGGTGTAGTACCTTGTTCATGAGAGTGCAAAACATAGCCGGCACATTAGTCAAGCTAAAAGGCATGACGAGGAACTCGTATGATCCGTAGTGAGTCACGCACGTGGTTTTCGGCTCATCCCCTTCGACAATCCAAACTTGGTAGTATCCCGATCGAAGATCAAGCTTGGAGAACCATCGGTCTTCCCAAGCCGATCAAACAAGTCTACGCAATAAGAGGGATCAGGTACTTGTTCTTGACGGTGAGCTTGTTCAACGGCTAGTAGTCGATGCACATGCAAAGGGATCCATCATGTTTCTTTTGGAACGAGACCGGAGCACCGAACGGGACCTTGGATGACCGAATGTATCCCGCGTCGAGCAATTATTTGAGTTGTTTCCTTAGCTCTTCCAACTCCGCGAGGCCATGCACAAGGGAGCCATGGCCGGTGGTCGAGCATCGGTTAAGCTCGATCCAATGATTGACTTCCTTCGAGGAGGCTGGGCAGCTCAAGGCATCACATCTTGAAGGCCGAGACTCGGGCCACCTGTGGCATCCTGAAATTTCTTGCCAATCTTTAGGAATACTCTAATTCATGTCTTGCATTAAAACTTTGGCCAAGCTGGGTGGGTAATTAAATTGATAGAAAAATTCTATCTTTGGCCATGTGTGTTACAAATTGGAATTTATGGATTTATAACTACAAATTCTATGGCCATATTATTTTTGTTTAACAAAAGATGTAAAGGACATCATGAGGTTTAACATATCAAAAATTTAGAGAAATAACAAGAATAGATAGGTGAAATTGTAGCTTTTCGGAAGGAGCAGATCTGGAAACTTCGGTATTGAAACAGAAGCTTTAACGTAATCATATTAATTATATAGGACGAATCTGACTTTTATTTCCTTCATGAAACGTACCTTAGGATCTTGACTGCAACATAGTCAAATTTCATAAATTTTGAAGGCCATTTGTGTATTTAGTCTAAAATGCTTTTAAACCGTGTAACCTGGTATATTCGGATTTGATCAGTTTCAATGTATGGATCATATCATTTTGTATGAAGCTCTTTCGGCGAAGTGTTCTTCATGAAATATATTTCTTTATATCTTCTCTGTGACATAGTCAAATTTCATAAATTTTGAAGGCCATTTGGGTATTTAATCGAAAATGCTTTTAAAACCGTGTAACCTGGTATATTCAGATTTGATCAGTTTCAATGTATGGGTCATATCATTTTGTATGCGAAGCTCTTTCTGCAAAGTGTTCTTCATGAAATATATTTATTTATATATTTCTCTGTGACATAGTAAAATTTCATAAAATTTTGAAGGCCATTTGGGTATTTAATCGAAAATTATTTTAAAACCGTGTAACCTGGTATATTCGGATTTGATCAGTTTCAATGTATGGGTCATATCATTTTGTATGAAGCTCTTCGGTGAAGTGTTCTTCATGAAATATCTTTCTTTATGTCTTCTCTGTGACATAGTCAAATTTCATAAATTTTGAAGGCCATTTGGGTATTTAATCGAAAATGCTTTAAACCGTGTAACCTGGTATATTCGGATTTGATCAGTTTCAATGTATGGGTCATATCATTTTGTATGAACTCTTTCGGCGAAGTGTCCTTCATGAAATATCTTTCGTTATGTATTCTCTGTGACATAGTCAAATTTCATAAATTTTGAAGGCCATTTGGGTATTTAATCGAAAATGCTTTTAAAACCGTGTAACCTAGTATATTTGTTGATCAGTTTCAATGTATGGATCATATCATTTAGTATGAAGCTCTTTCGGCGAAGTGTTCTTCATGAAGTATCTTCTTTATGTCTTCTGTGACATATTCAAATTTTTATAATTTATGAAGTTCATTTGCCCATTGAACTGAAAATATTTAAAAACTGGCGCAAGTTTAGTGGTTATGATAATGGTGCTGTGATGTTCGGTTTATACCGCATAATATGAGGGCCTTTGGCGCAGTGTCTCATGAAATATTTTCCATTATGTCTTGACTATCACATGTTCAAATTTCAAAATTTTTAAAGTTCATTTGGGTATTTAATGAAAATATTTTCTAAAAACTGTACAAGCTGGATTGTGCAAATTTCAAATGCTGTAATTTATGATTATTCTGTTTTGAATGGGTCCTATGAATTATATTGATTTAAATGGTCAAGTCTTTGCTGCCATGTGTGATGATGTTTAGCATGGCATATAAAATCAAATGTTGAATTAGGCTTTGTTGCTATTACATCGCGGTGCCATGTTGACTCGTGAGACATAACTTGGTGAATATGAATCATGATGAATGAGGAGACTATTGGGGGGAATCGATAATGCCCTCGGGAGTGTCAAGATGCGGATGAGGGGTGCCGGATGCCTGATTGTATTGTGATACATGCCCGGATGTTCTCGGAGTTTCGAGATGCCCGAAAAGGTTGGTGCGAAAGCGGAGGTTTGTGCCCGGGGAATGCCTCGTGGATGTCGCTTGGGATAATAAATGCCCGAATGTGGGGTTGCCGATGCTGTGTGATGTGTACGCGTGAGGTTTCTCGTGATGCGCTTGGGTTCGAAAGTGATAAAATGTGGGATGTAATTACCGATCCCGAGAAAGATAAACGTGGTAACCCAATTGAAAGATAAAAGGAAATTGAATCATGCATGGTACGAGACATGTATGCATGGCTGTATGACATGACGTATGAGTGCATTGTGGTATGTGCACATGAGATATGGATATGCATGATTACATGATGATGAGCACATGATGGTGTATGCACATATGGTATGGATGACACATGCATGGCTGCGAGGTAAGTTATGCTTGAATGTATGAATCTATATGTACTATGCTATGGTGTTAAGTGATTGTGTCATGGGTGATGCATTGAGTAGTTTAATGGATCTTTTACCCGCCGAAAGGCTGTACTCACCGTCGGTGACCAACATTTCAGATTAAGAAGATGCCGCTCTCCGGTCACGCGTGGTACCTTTTATGGCCTTCCATTTGACATGGGAGGTCGAGTGTTCGGAGATGGACTGCGTTACCATCCCCGGTCCGACGTTTGTACGGGTTCGTGTGCTGGTGATGTATGATGTGGGCCTGGTTGGGGGCCCGGTCGTCCAGAGTTCTTGTCAATCCACGTCCGCCGGACGGAGTGATGCGGGGGATGTTGCCGCCCGCCACCGCCCGATGCACCGGGGTGGATGTGATGGCCCGCATGAGGAGTGGAGAGCGACACTTTTTGGGGGTAGCCAACACTTATAGATGGAGGATGACATGTGATAGATATAGGGGTCGAGATCTCTTTTGGGTTGTGGCCAAGTTTAGTAGAAAAACCTTGGCTTTTCTTTTGGTTGTACCGACCCAAGAAATCCATCATGAATATATGTAAATAAAAGTGGCTCGGCTTCATCTTTTCATATGATGTGTAGTTGGTGTGCGTTGCATTATGGTTATGGGAATGAGAGAGAGGGTGAGACTCGTTTATGAGTCCGCTAATAAGTTGCGCCGGACGTAAAAAAAAAATGCCTATGAATTACGATGCTTCTAATCGAGATGTAATTGGTGTTCTTTGAATCGGGAGCGATGGCGACCTTAGGTGTCTCGGAGTGTCACACCACCTCTCCCGGTACCTCACTTTCTTCCGCCCTCCTCCTTCAACGCTGCCAAGATTGTCACCTAGCCCTTCCGTAACCCCTTCGCTGTACCGCATGGCCAATAGCATCTTCCTATCGCGTCCCGACTCGTGGTAGATCGGGACCATGCATTGGCATCGCTTATCTAGGATGCAAATACAATCCACGGGGCGTAACGCCCGCATTGATCCAATTGAAGAATCCCTAAACCAAGTACGAAATCATAATCGTCAAGAGGGATTACCTTGATGTTTTCCTAGCTTGTCCGTGGACCGAGGTGAAGCTCTACGTCCCTAGTCATGCCACTAGTCGAGACTTCCCTTGAGTTCACCGTTTTAAGCCAACCGGCTTTCTCGTCTCAACCGAAAGATTCAGCTTCTTCGCGGCCTCTTTGGATATGAAGAGGTCGGATGCCCGATATCCACGAGTGCACTCATCGTGGTACCACCGATTTTCACATCCACGAACATCATTCTTTTAGGTTCCTTGGCTTTCTTGGTCTTGATCGACCCAAGGATCCACAACAATCCCAACCGCGCTCCTCTCGCGGCTCATCCTCCTTGCACAAGGCTGCGCCTTTCCTCTTTTCGGGCAATCACGGGCCATATAGGACCGTCACAAATGAAGCACTTGTAGGTGCATACCTTGCAATAGTATCCTCCGTTGCTTGATTCGGTTGATTTCTAAGAGGAACTTATGGTGGTTGCCTCCGCTCGACGGTTGTACCGGCTCGATCTCCCCCACTATTTGCCTTTTCTCTTGGATGAGAGTCTAGCTTAGCCGAGGATGACGGCTTATATTCCACGAGAGACTCGGCCACAGAAGTAGTCGTTGAGAGATCCGTTGCATGGCATCGTTTAAGCTCTTGCTTGACCCATGGCTTGAGTCCGCTTTATGAACTAATGGAATACTTCCGCTCGATCATGGACGGGATTTGGAGCGGCGGCTCAAGAACCATTTCACGTAGTCCACGTACTCCGCCCCTTCTCGCTTTAGGCACTTGAGTTCCCCGTGAGCTTCCTCCTCCGCATAAGCGGGAGAGGGTTCGCCGAAATTCTCCACGAACTTCGTCCATGTCGTGATAGGGTCGCCACTCCTATCATCCGACCCGCAACGCCACCACAAAGAACAAGCCGCATCATCGCTAAATACATGGATGCGGTGTTTACCCCGAATCCCGTCGTCGGGGTTATTCCCACGATCCGGAAGTATCATTCCATGTACCACAGAAGTTATCCACGCCCTTTACCACCCATGAGCCCTTGAATTCTTTCGACTTTGGTGCATCGGCACGTGATTGTACGATGATCGCCTCGTTAACAGTGCAGCTTCAAGCTCGCGAGCTTGCTTTTTCATCTCGGCCATCTCCGCGCCCATGGCAACCATCGTGGCCTCCCAAGTCTCATCACGTTGCTGCAACTTGTGCGTGAAGGATCCTAGCACCTCGACACGGAGCTCTCTCATGCCAATCTTGAGTTCTTGCATTTCGACCAAGAACTCCTCCCTACCGACTTCCGCTCCGTCGATGATCTGGTTTAGGTCGTCCATCAACGCCTGGATGTCTATGATGGTCTCTCCTCTAGGACTGTCATTCGATTCGCCATATCACCCTTTGGATCCCTCGAGCTCGAGACAACACGATCCTTCTTCAACCGATTTGCCTTTCTACCGGACGCCCACGATCTTCTCGATCATCGCCTGTACCCACCGGGACATCAACATGAGGATCAGCCATTGCGCTTGGAACGATTGCTGCGATACCACTTGTCACGAGTCGGTCGATTACAATCGATCAAACACCGTACGGCCTTAGGATTTGTGATCCCAAGTCAGCCTTTTCACACATGCACGAACACAAGGAGTAGGCGACAATGAGCAAGTGTTTTCACCTATGAATGAGCTGAATACAATGAGGGGGAGGGACCCTATTTATACAAGTTCGAGTCGTATCCCGGCCATTGATCATCCATCCGATCCAACGGTTGTGTTTGAACAATGGCCGTCATTACAAGTCTACACAGCAGCCACTCAATGGCTCTTAGCCTCGGGGAAAGCCCATAGGCGTGCATCGAAGCAAGATTAGAGGCGGCGGGGCCGCCCGACACTAGGTCGTTGAACGGTCGCAAGTTGCACATGGGCTGGCTGAACATTGTTCATGGGTCGCTCACCAAGGTCGTGTACGGGCCTTTTGTCCTGGATTGCGCATGTGTCACGCCCGACCCTCGGGTCACGTGACCATCCTTCATTTTTGGTCGATTAAAAATGCGATATCAGGACTACATATCGCCGACCCTTTCATTTTCGTATGCGTTACGTACGGAAACGATTATAAAAATCCCTGCATAATAAAGCGATGTGATATACAAGTAGGACTAGAAAATTGGACATAAAACCAACACCCTTATGTACATCTACAACGACTAGTCTACATGTACATATACAAGCCATACTAAACGGTTGGTTTCGCTCCAAATAAATTCTATAGCCAAAATCATCGTGATCCTACTCTGGATCATCCTTGGGTTCTCCTTCGGTATTCCTCTTGGTCCTTTCTCTCGGGTTCTTCATCGTGGTCCCGAAATGTTGTCCCTAAACCGGAGCGAGACTACGTTCCCAAATAAGCCTCTACCTCCTAAGACCCGATTAGTAAACTAATACACCTTAGGGTTGCCTATGCACAACACGAGTCAAAGGACTTACCTTGGCCTCGTATTTCCACCTGCATATTAGCACAGCATCCAACAAACATCCAAGCAATCACATCACCGATCGAAGCATCGATCAATCGACCTAGTTGATTACACACCAACAAGACCACTCACGGTCATTTCAATCCAATTGATACCATACGATTGATACCATCCATCAATTCATACTATCTATCCTTTCATACTATCTATCATTCAAGTACTATCTATCATTCATTACCGTCTATCAATCCGATCGTATACGACATATGCTCTCCAAAGTGTAATATATAGATGGTAGCTCGCTCAAGCTGTATAGATAGATAGCTCACCAAAGTCAGAATCGATATAATAGCTCACCAAACAGAATCGATATAATAGCTCACCAAACAATCGATATAGTAGCTCACCAAAGTCAGAATCGATATATAATATAATAGCTCGCACAAGTTGTAATATATATAGATCGCGTTCGCACGTTGATAAAACGATCTTAGCTCCCACAAGCTTATATATGTATAGATCGTGCTCGCACAAGCCGATAAAACGATCTTAGCTCACCGTAATGTAGCGATAGATGATATAATAGCTCGCGAAGTCATAGCCATACTTTCATAGTATGCTAAAAATAATCAAATCACCATTCTTATCATTCCCGATAAAGATACTCGTGCGTGGGTACACGGTCGGCCTTAGCCAAAATACAATATTTTTCTTTTAGAAAATCCCACTATTTAATGGTTCACCAAAATATTT